>CM065804.1:16039000-16597000 GCA_033398695.1 Orobanche coerulescens
TATGGTCAGTTGTTTGAATGCTGCGCATGAAGACCGATTCTTAGAATCTTCTGTTGTTTGATACTTTTCTTTGTCTTTTGATCTTACTATCTTATCTTTGTTAATGATAAGTCAACAGATCAAGGGAAAATATTCCTATCCGCAATTAGAGGCTAGAAAGTCTTTGATTAGGTTATTAAAAGTCTTTGATTAGGTTATAATGTTACCATAATTATAGGGTAGAATAGAGGAGTCTGTATGGTTATATAATGTAAACTTATTCCTTCAAGAAAAGACAAGCTGATTTTGAATAAAAATCAATAAAAGTGTGCTTTGAGCCATTTTCTTCAGTTCTGTATCTCTGTGGAATTGTCCAATGAGTGGTGAACTAATCACTCTCTAACTCGTAGGTGGATTCTCACGCGTGGGTGAGTGTCTAGGTCTGTATCTCCAACTGGAGTGGTGAGCCTTATTACCGTTTCTACCTCATTTGACAATAATTCCTTTTCTCTTGCAATTGTCCGGCATCAAGTTTGGTATCGGAGCCAGGTACAGAACATGCCTCCTCGTCGCCAACCAAAGTCTACCGATGCAGCTCCTCGTGAAAGAGATCTCCGAGATGTGGAGATGGACGAACTTTGGAGGCGAGTGCAGAACCAAAGAACAACTTGAACGTCTTGACTCATGGAAGATGAACAAGTTCAAGAGGATGCAGAGGTGGATAATGACAGCAGTGATGATGATATCGAAAAAATCCTTTTTATCATTCTTCTGGTTCGGGTTCCAACAGATCTTCTCATGGCAATTACCGAACCCAAAGATATTATAGGCGGGATGTCGACGTTAAAATTGATATTCCAGATTTTGAAGGAAAGATAGAACCTGATGAGTTCCTTGATTGGCTACATACAATTGAGAGGGTTTTTGACTTTAAGAAGATCTCGGATGAACGAAAAGTGAAGCTTGTTTCTTTGAAGCTTCGGAAATATGCAAGCTTATGGTGGGAAAATGTGAAGCGGCAGAGAGTGCGTGAAGGTAGGCGACCAATTTGTTCATAGGAAAAGATGAAGAGGGAACTTAAGAGAAGATTTTTGCCGGAAAACTATAGGCAAGAGTCTTTTCTGAAGTTACACAATCTAAAGCAAGTGGAGAAAACAGTGGAGGAATATACATCACTTTTTGACCATCTCATGATCAAGTGTGATGTTGTTGAACCCGAGGAGCCGACTATTGCGTGTTATTTTGGAGGACTAAAGCTTGAAATTAGCAATGTGCTTCAGCTGCAACCTTATTAGACCCTTTCTAATGTTTGCAAACTAGCAGTAAAGATTGAAAAACAACAAAAGGAGATGCGTGGAGGATCATTTCGTTCTTACAACAAGGAGGCTTCTGTTAATCGGGGAAGTACTAGTTACACAAAGCCTAAACCATCAACAAGTGCTCAATCAAGTGTTCCTGTTAAAAGTGATAAGCCGGTTGCTATTTCCTCTACAACAAGCTCGAGAAAATGCTTCAAGTGCCAAGGTTATGGACATATTGCTTCCGAGTGTCCTAACCGAAAAATTATTTCTTTGGAGGAAGAGATTGAAGAAATACTTAAGGAGAATTCTGTAGAGGGTGAGGCTGACCATAGTGAGGAAATTGTACACCCAGACGAAGGCGAAGCATTGGTCATACGGAGGAATATGAACATGGATCAAGCATGTGATGATGATTGGCTGTGAGAAAACATTTTCCATTCACGGTGTACTTGCCTTGGGAAGGTTTGTAATGTCATGATTGATGGTGGAAGCTGCTGTAATGTTGTTGCGGAGAAGATGGTGGACAAGTTGTAATTAAAAATAGAGGAGCATCCATATCCTTACAAGATTCAATGGTTTCGAAAGGGCAATGAAATTATAAGGTCAGTAAAGATGTTTAATCCAGTTTTCTATTGGGAAAAATTACAAAGATGAAGTTTGGTGCGATATTGTTCCCATGGATGCTGCCCATTTATTATTAGGAAGACCATGGCAATATGATCGAAGAGTCACACATGATGGTTACAAAAATACTTATTCTTTTGTAAAAGATAGGCATCATATTGTTCTTGCTCCGCTAAGGCAAAATTCTTTTGTCGAACCACCAAAGAGGGAGGTAAATACTTTGTTGTCAGGGACTCGTATAGAAAAGAAGTTTTTGGCGTCTCAAGGAGGATATGCTCTTGTCTTAATGGAAAGCTCAAAATCTGTAGAAGTTGAACATAGTCCGTTTGTACAACCCATCTTGGAGGAGTTCAGTGACATCGTTCCAGATGAAATTCCACCAGGCCTCCCTCCGATGAGAGACGTGCAACATTGTATTGATCTTGTACCTGGTTCCGTTCTTCCGAATAAAGCCGCCTACCGCTTGAATCCTAAGGAGCATGAGGAATTGCAGAGACAAATTGACGAACTTTTAGCTAAAGGTGTTTTGCAAGAAAGTAAGAGTCCTTGTGCTGTTCCGGCATTGTTGGTGCCTAAAAAATATGGCTCTTGGCGTATGTGTGTGGATAGTCGAGCTATCAATCGAATTACTGTGAAGTACCGATTCCCCATCCCTCGTCTTGACGATCTTCTTGATCAATTATTTGGTGCTAAGGTGTTTTTTAAGGTTGATCTTCGCAGCGGCTATCATTAGATTCGAATAAGACAAGGCGATGAATGGAATACGGCTTTCAAGACAAAGAATGGTCTCTACGAGTGGCTGGTAATGCCTTTCGGACTTTCTAATGCTCTGAGTACTTTTATGCGTATAATGACTCAAATTTTTAGACCATTCTTGGGGAAATTCGTTGTTGTCTATTTTGATGATATATTAATTTACAGCAAGACGTCGGAAGAGCATGAGCAACACTTGAAGAAGGTATTTCAAACTTTGCGGGAGCAAAAATTGTATGTTAACATAAAGAAGTGTGAATTTTTTACCCATAGAATTATATTTTTGGGTTATGTCGTGACTTCAGATGTAACACCCCCAAACTAGGCGACCATTACAGTGTCGTGGACCCCCGACTGGGACCCACCAGGCGAATGAAAATCAATGACTTAAATAATATAATTATAGTACCGAACCACATTATATCATCAATTACTCCGACGAGGAGTTTTATTACAACACACCCAAGATCATACAGAATACATATATATTTTATATGAAGATAAAATATACAACACTAAATAAAATGAGTATTCAAACGAAAGTTTGCAGCGGAAATAAAATGAAGAAAATACGAATGACTGAAAAGGACTGGGACCCCCTACTAGTATCACTGGGACTCCTCGCCGTCAACATGCTCTTCCCGTGCCTTTGCCTTGTCGTGACCTGAAAACAATATCCCCAACAGGGTCAGTTACACAGAACAACAATCCTCAAGAGTTGAATAAACACAATCAAGATATATCTTAATTATGAAATGACGCTGAAGAGAGGCATCATAGTACGCCCGTAATGGTATGTGCAAGTGCACAAGACGAGTGTCTGGACACACCCGTCCTTGTACCTAATTAGTCTCACGGAAGTACATTACCGTGTGCACAGTCCAATGTGTCGGTGAACCCAACACATGACCATCACGTGCCCGACTAAAAATTCCACACATCCCCACCCGGCCACGCAATAGGAACCCAGAAGGTCATATGAACAAGAAATGACCATGACGAATAATAATGAATAACAATCCGACAAAGTCAAGAATGACTCACCGAGATGAAATGATAGTGAAATGAATGATAGCTCAATGAAATGATTGGAACCGTCGTTCCTCGTGAATGAAGTGATTATTTGATAATTACAAATCTCAATACGGTTAATACATTATGAATGAATTATGATTATGATTTATGAATGAACAACCACGAAAGGAATGAGTATCCTTTTAACCGAGTAAGAATTAACTTACACAACACCGGTGAAGAATGTCCTTCCTCGAACAACGTCCTAAAAAGAGATGTCAGTCGCTCGAACAACCTTGAATAACAATAATTTCCAATCAATACACGTATCAAGCAACAAAACACGACTAACTCAAAAGTCGATACAACGATAATCAAATTCATTAGGGGCATTCTAACGAATACGTTGTAAACATCCTTCCCGTTAGTTACAACCAATCCCAAATTATCGAAACCAACTTCCAAATGATTGATTCAAACCAACAAAACAATATCGATGGCATCAATAATCCAATAGGAATACTACAATCGAGGTTACGACAACAACTAATCGAAAACCCCCAAAAACCAAACTCAACCCTTAAGGGTTCTTGAATAAATTCTCAAATATTCATCAATTCCGAAATATACACCAATAAATCCCTATAAATGCATGTATCCAAGGTAGATAATCCATATCTAATATTTCCAACATAATATCGAGCTAACACGAAGAGATCGAAAGCAAAACACCCAAATCCCGAAATTCTAGATTCAAGAATTAATTACCTTGATTCGGTGTGTTGGAGAGGATTAGATGATGATTAATTCGAACTAGGAGCTTGCAAATGATGGTAGATGACTCCAGCTCGAAGAACACTTCACCAATGTCTAAAATCGCCCAAAACCGACGGGAGGAGGAAGAGAGAAATGAAAATGATAAATCTGGGCCGGACTGTCCTATTTATAGCAATCCCAGTTTAGTGTACGCTAGCTCTTGTGCTTAGCATGCGCTAACGGGTGTACCGGGTAGTCCAGTACCCTGTGACTGAAACGTTAGCGTGCGCTACGTACCTTGGCAGCGGGCGCTAACCCCTCTACTTAGCGTGCGTTAGCCTTGTGTTAGCGCGCGCTACCTGATGGTTGATGCCCAGAATACCGGAGTCCAGAACCTACTGTCCTCCTGCCTTGTGCGTGTTAGCGTGTGCTACACCCATTACACAGCGTGCGCTACTACCACCTTTAGCGTACGCTAAAATACACTCATAGCGTGCGCTAGTAATTATTTCGTTTCCAGTCCAGTACCTACTGGACTCTGCCTAATCGGATCTTAACACACGCAACACTGATTCCTAGCGTGCGCTATCCATACCCACTAGCGTGCGCTACATACCATTTGTAGCGTGCGCTACTACAACTCACTTTCAGTCCAGTGCCTTCTGGACTGTCTGTCTGAACCACATTAGCGTGCGCTAAAGCTGAGAGGTAGCGTGCGCTACTCGTACTCAATTAGCCCACTACAAAAGTGACAATGAAGATAAGCTCGGCCCAATTTCCAACCGGGTTGAATGATGAATAATGACTGATACACGATACAGATTACTCTGAACGGTGAATACAATGAATGAATGTGAATGATGAATGATTATTACTGAGCGAATTTTACTGAGTGACAATATACTGAATGATAATTAATGAATTTACAACCCGGTATTACATACTCCCCCCCTTAAAAAGAGTTTCGTCCTCGAAATTAAGGGTCAAACAATTCAGGATAACTCTCCCGCATACTATCCTCGTTTTCCCAAGTAGCCTCTTCCACTCCGTGTCTACACCACTGAATTATAACCAAAGGAATCGTCTTGTTCCTCAACTGTTTGATTCTCCGCTCTAAAACTCGTATAGGACGCTCCTCATACGAATGATCATCCGTAATCTCGATTTCGTCGAACTGAAGTATGTAACTCGAGTCGGCAACATATTTCTGCAATTGGGAGACGTGAAACACATTATGAATTCAGCTCAATGCCGGAGGTAAGGCCAATCGATAAGCCAGACTGCCTACTCGATCTAAAACCTCAAACGGTCCAATGAATCTCGGACTCAACTTTCCCCGCTTCCCGAAACGGAAGATATCTCGACTCGGGGATACCTTGATCAAAACATGGTTACCTGCCTCGAACTCTAATGGTCGACGACGATTATCTGCATAAGATCTCTGTCGACTCTGAGCGGTCAACAAACGACTCCTGATCAAAGCTACCTTCTCACGGGCGGCTATAAGCATATCGGGTGTAATATCTGCAATTTCGGATTTCCGGTAATTTTCATTTTTCGGCAGAGGTCCGTTTCGAAAACTCGCTTTTGACCGTTTCGTCATTTGGAGAATATTTAATTCTGCACTTTTTGTCATCCGAGTTCGTTTCGGTGCTGCTTTGTTGAGTTCCGTGCTTTTTAGCGACTTTTCCGCGCTTGAGTTCGGTTCTTGCGAATCTCGTTCGAAACTATCGTTTGGGGTTTTTCGTAAGTTCATTTAACGTTGTTATACGTGTTGTGAGCTTCGGTTTGATTATTCGTTGTCGTACGGTGATTTTCGGGCATTTGGGCCATTTTCGTAATTTCCCAAAGTTTGGGGTAATTACCTTCCGTTGTCGAATTTCGAGCCTTCGGGTGGTCGGAATCGTGTGTTCTACTAGCTCTTAGATTCGTCTTTGTGAGTACTTCGTAACCGTATCTTCGGTTCGTATTCAGGTTCGGGTTTCGGTGTCGTTTTGTGGAGTTCAGGATTACTAAACGACTTTTCTAAGTATGAGTTCGGCTTTGTAAAAATCACCATAAATTCTTGGAAACTCCAAAAATTCTGAATCTTTGCAATATTATAAAGCATCGAGTTATCTTTCCAATGGTTCAAACGGTGAGTCAATCGGAGTCCGGACGAAGGAGTTATGGTCGAAATAGCTAAGACTGCACGATGTGCCTTTTGGTATTGGAATGGACTGTACCGTGTGCCGCGGCACACTTCAGCTGTGCCGCGGCACTAAGCCAGTGCTGGGCAGTTTTTTTTGGCCGTGGGCCGCGGCACACTTGTCCTGTGCCGCGGCACACAGTGCAGATCAGCCTATTTAATGGCCTGGACTGAGTTATCCGGCCATTTCTCATTTTTTTCCTTCGTTCCTTCGCGATTCTTCAGCATAAATGGGTGGATTTGAGTAAGAGAATCATAGAACAACACGTTTTGGAAGTTTGATTCATGGATTAACATCATATTCCACCCGGATCGAAGGTAAGAACACCTAAACTCTTGGTTTTAGGATTTTTTGAGGTTTCTTGATGTTTTGGCCGATTTGATTCGTTTTAGTTTAGATTATTGTTAGAACATGGTTGTATACTCGAAATCATTCATTACCCCTGAAGTTTTGTGAAACTAATTTGAGTATTACCTTGAATAATCGATTGAATTGGACTATGCCCTCAAGGTGTCCGATAAAATGCTTCAATGAGTAGAACTTGGGAAGTTCCATACGTTCTCGTAGAATTGTGATTGAATTGACATCGTTGTGACTTAGGAGCGAATTCTTGTGAAGAACTCGAGTCGGAACCCTTCCGTTCGTTGCCTTCCTTGGGGATCGAGCTTCCCGGTCGAACCGTGTTCTTCGGAGCGTTCGGTAGCGGTTATTAAGGCAAGTATCTTACTATACGACTTGTATCTTGCGACTAGTAATTACGTATGAGATGTATAATGACTTTGCTTGCCTTCGTAAATATGTTCCGTTTGAGTTGGTTGTGTTTTCCGCAATTTGAAGGCTTTGTGATAATTGTGTTATATCAGTATACGTGTTAGGCGTTGTGCCATTTGTGCAGGAATGCGACGTACATATGGGATGGTTGTACACTTGGTTGTACAATGTATTGTGTCGGATGTGTGTTATGTTGGTTAAATGTCGTTGATTTATGATAGTTGTTGCGAGTGTCGAGGTTGTGTTATTTGCGTGCAATGTACGATTTTGTGGTGATCAAGGTGATTGATTAATTGTGCTCGTTGTTGTATGTAATGTGAATGTGAATATGTGTGTGACCGCTAAGTTCACTCGTGTTGGTTCGACGGGACCTACGAGGATTCGTGGCAGTGGACTACGGATCGTAACTTAGTGAGGTGCGAGGTCCAATCGTCGTCTTTGATGCAGCGAGGCCTACGATAACGCATGGCAGTGGACCATGAGTTTCGGACACAGTGCGTCCAACCGGGTGAGCTCGACGGGGCTTACGGTGACACGTGGCAGTGGACTACGGTGTCAGGACTGTGTGTGTGATTGTTGTGATTGATATAGTCCGTGCGGGTTGTTATGCCTACGGAGACACGTGACAGTGGATCACGGTGTCGGAATTGGTTATGTTTGGTTAATAGTCCGTGTGGGTTGTTGAACCTACGGAGACACGTGACAGTGGATCACGGTGTCGGAATTGATTATGTTTGTTTAATTGTGCGTGATGTAGTCCGTGCGGGTTGTTGAACCTACGGAGACACGTGACAGTGGATCACGGTGTCATGAGCATGATACTTTTCAAATCAAAGTTTTTACAGAAAAAGTTTTAAGAATGAATGTTGGGCCGAGCCCCACGAGATTTATGGAAATGTTTCCGGTATTGTAAACTGTTGAATTATGAAACAAGTTTTGGGTTAAGGCCCTTAAGTTTTTCGAAAGGTTTTTTTAAATCAGGACTTGAGGTCTTATGGTTTTGAAATTTTAAAAATTCCCGAAATGATAATCTTATTTTCGAATGCTTCATAGCTTATCTTCTCTTGTGAAAACCTCCCGGGAATATTTGATACTTGATTATTATATTTGATCACGATTATTAATTGCTTGTTACATTTCGTATGATTTGATACTTGCACTAGTAAAACAGTGGAGTTTTACTAACCCCCGAGTAATCGGGGGTGGATGTCTGTTTTGCGTCCAGGTACATGCAGATTCGGGGGAGCAGTCACAGGATTGGCACAAGAGGATGACGAGCTGCGATACTAATCATGAGTCGAGA
Organism: Orobanche coerulescens; assembly: GCA_033398695.1. Classification (NCBI taxonomy): domain Eukaryota; kingdom Viridiplantae; phylum Streptophyta; class Magnoliopsida; order Lamiales; family Orobanchaceae; genus Orobanche; species Orobanche coerulescens. The sequence continues at coordinate 16,047,691 of CM065804.1, forward strand.
GTTATTTTGATTTTTGTTGTGTTGTCAGAGTTGATTTCAGTCTTCCGCTGTATTGTATTTCGACCCCTGTGTGGGTAATGTTATTTAAGTCAGTTTTATCGATTGGGTTGTGTGACCTCATCGGTCTATGTATTCACGTGTAAGTGACCATATCGGTCTGTATCATTTTATTGTTTGACCCTGGTCGGGCAAGCATTTGGTTGTTTATGGATGTTTAGCCTGGTAGATCCTTGTGGAAAGGGTCTACGGCGTGTAATATTCCCATACGGTTTTGGGGATGTTACAATTATGGTATCAGAGCTTAGGTTTGCGGAAACCTAGGCTGTCGGGTCGTTTCAAGTCATGTTTTGTCGAGTAATGTGTTGTCTTGTCATTCGAGTCGTCAGGTGACAAGTTGAGTTGTGCGTGGTCACAATGTGTCGGTTATGTTGTCGGACGAGATTAGTATCGTGGGCGACTGTCACCTCCGTGCGACCTGTGGATGTAAGTCTCCTCCTTTATGCGTAATACCTGTGTATCTCGATTTTATCTTAGTGAGTTGATTGCGGTGCATGATTTTCTTTACACAGCATTGTGTGATGTAGTCGTGTTTAATACTTGTGGCACATGGTTTGAGTATAGCTGAGCGTATTGTTGTTTTACTTTTGAACCACCGCGTGGGGTGGTATGGTGTGAAGGTTGTAAACCTTGATGGGTTCTGTGAAGGTACCAATGGTAGAGCTTGTGAGAAACTCCGATGAATGATTTTGCTGTGTGTTTAAACTTGATACCACGAGATGCATTTGATTGAATTGGCGACCACAGTTGCCATTTGAGTATGTGGTTTTAAATTCGATCGCTTTGGACTGTTGTAATTTTTGTCCGCTATGGGTAAGTTTGTGAATGTTTCCTGAAGGACTTTACAGTTTGAGAATTTTGTAGAAATCGATTTTTGGAAAATATTTTGGTGGTGCGGTCAAACCATGGTTTATATGGATTTTTAAAATTTGTTAAATTTTGACAAATGGGCCGTGTATTTTCAGATGACACAATCAGACGGTATTTGAAAAATGTGTTTTAAAATACTTCGGACATTGTAAAATATTACCGTCATTTTGCTTATGAACTAAAGGATTTTGGAAAATTTCTGCTTTGCAAAACAACTTTGGCTTCCGTAATTTAGAACGTTATGTGTTTATGTATTGAGGTTAAACCGCAGTGAGTTGCTATATTATTATTCTCGTCGGAAAATCTGGGTTGTATGCCCAAGTGGCGGGATACGTTGTTAGGTATCGTTCCCCACTTCAATGACCGAGGTATTAAACAAAGTACTTTCAAAATTTCACCCCAAAGAAAATCTTTCGAACTCGCGAATTTTTTTATATTATCATTCGAACAAATACCTCGATAAACTTGTTTTTTTAAAATATTACCGGTGTTGGACCACAATGGTATGCTTAATGTTTTAACCGTGTATCTTTGAGGTATAGGTCGCTCATCTTTGTCAATGTGAACGTGTGAATATTGCATTGTCTTTCTGATTTTGGGCTTATGTCGATTATGTGAGGTTTTTTTATCTTGTTATTCGATTGGATGTCCGCTCGGTATGCTAAGGGGTCGAGGTCGAGGCCGTGGTCATGGTCGTGGTCGTGGTCGTAATCGGGAGCAGAGAGGGCGACTCCTCCTTGCCGAGTACCAATCATTTCGGTCTGCATCGGGATATTCGACTAGCGTTAATGTTGACGTTGGCGCCGCCACCATCCTTCGTCAGTGGTTGATCGATTAGTGCGGATGAATCAGCCGTACGTCGGGATGAGAACCCAAATAGGGATAACGAAACTAGTAAGTGGTTACGAGATGTGATGAAGATGCACCGCCCGTTTTGTGGGTTCGTTTGACTTGTTAGGTTGGGAAAAGCGGCTCTTCGGTTGGACGAGAATATTTGATCTTTGTAGCTTGTCAGGATGATAGGAGGTACCCATTGCTCAGTACTACTCGACAAAGAAGGCAGACGGTGGTGGCACGTAGTGCTGAGGCCGTACACCTACATGGGCCGAGTTTAAGACCGCCATGGAGGCGGTATTGCCGTTGCACTGCTCGTGAACGCAGAATCGTTGAATTTTTCGGCTACGCCCGGGATGTGTCAATATCCTGGGCGATAGTCGATTATAATCGGACAGTTGGCTTATGTTCGTGATCAAGTGAGAAGTGAAGCGGACAAGGTCCGATACTTCAATATGCGCATGAAACCCCATATCCGTGAGAGTATGGCTCCGCTCATGTGTACCACCCTCAAGGAATATCGATCTGAGCTTTAGCCATTGAGATGGCCGTTTCGTGACGGAATCTGGTTCAGAGAGTAAGAGACAGAAGACCTCGAGGAATTTTTCAAGAGGCCGAGGAGTGAGATCCGTGAGCCTGTTGCTTTGCGCTTCCTTCCGGGAGCACTCCTCGTTCGGTTGACCAGTCTAAGAACCTTACCCCAGAGGCGAGTAAGACGATCGGTGTGAAGACCTGCTTTAAGCTGCAATCGTATAGGCCATGCGAGACAGAATTGTCGTTCGCCACCGGTTAATTGTTTTAAGTGCGGCCAATCGGGCACCAAGCGGTGCATTGTGAGTCCGTTGCCGGGATGTTCGGGAATCGGGTTTTCGTTCCTACTCGGGGAGGCCCGGTGGTGTCGATGATGTAGTTGTGTATCGTACTTTGTCTTTGTAATTCGTGTAGAGATTGATATTTGTTGCGTGAACTTTCGGTTTTGTTTCTATTCTATCATGATGTTTTATTTTAAGTTTCGACGAAACTTAATTTTAATAGGATAGAATGTAATATCCGTATTCTCGTTTTCCGTTATCTTGAATTGTTTGTGTTTTGACGGACATTTTCTTGTTGATGAGAATCTAATGATTTCTATCGTAATACTCTATTTGTTTCGTCGCATAGCCGTTTAGTCGGGTGCGACTTGTTGTCGCGTCGTTTCTTTGATTAAATGTGTGCATATGATGTGGTATGTGATGCGTCGTTAATTGATTGTTATTGTTTTGCATCATTATTGCGGTGGCTTTGTTATGGTCGTCGTGGGCGTGTTTCCACTGTATATTCTTTCGCATTGCTTGTAACGCTTCACCAATGGGCGAAAGTTATGCGTTCTTGTGTATCTCGTTGAGGTTTCTGTTGGGATATTGCTTCTCCTACTTATTTTAAGTTTCGGACGAAACTTCTTTTAAGGAGGGTAGAATGTAATATCCGCAATTTCGGATTTCCTAATTTTCATTTTTCGCGGAGGTCCGTTTCGAAAACTCGCTTTTGACCGTTTCGTCATTCGGAGAATATTTAATTCTGCACTTTTTGTCATCCGAGTTCGTTTCGGTGCTGCTTTGTTGAGTTCCGTGCTTTTTAGCGACTTTTCCGCGCTTGAGTTCGGTTCTTGCGAATCTCGTTCGAAACTATCGTTTGGGGTTTTTCGTAAGTTCATTTAACGTTGTTATACGTGTTGTGAGCTTCGGTTTGATTATTCGTTGTCGTACGGTGATTTTCGGGCATTTGGGCCATTTTCGTAATTTCCCAAAGTTTGGGGTAATTACCTTCCGTTGTCGAATTTCGAGCCTTCGGGTGGTCGGAATCGTGTGTTCTACTAGCTATTAGATTCGTCTTTGTGAGTACTTCGTAACCGTATCTTCGGTTCGTATTCAGGTTCGGGTTTCGGTGTCGTTTTGTGGAGTTCAGGATTACTAAACGACTTTTCTAAGTATGAGTTCGGCTTTGTAAAAATCACCATAAATTCTTGGAAACTCCAAAAATTCTGAATCTTTGCAATATTATAAAGCATCAAGTTAGCTTTCCAATGGTTCAAACGGTGAGTCAATCGGAGTCCGGACGAAGGAGTTATGGTCGAAATAGCTAAGACTGCACGATGTGCCTTTTGGTGTTGGAATGGACTGTACCGTGTGCCGCGGCACACTTCAGCTGTGCCGCGGCACTAAGCCAGTGCTGGGCAGTTTTTTTGGCCGTGGGCCGCGGCACACTTGTCCTGTGCCGCGGCACACAGTGCAGATCAGCCTATTTAATGGCACAGGTGAGTTATCCGGCCATTTCTCATTTTTTCCTTCGTTCCTTCGCGATTCTTCAGCATAAATGGATGGATTTGAGTAAGAGAATCATAGAACAACACGTTTTGGAAGTTTGATTCATGGATTAACATCATATTCCACCCGGATCGAAGGTAAGAACACCTAAACTCTTGGTTTTGGGAATTTTTGAGGTTTCTTGATGTTTTGGCCGATTTGATTCGTTTTAGTTTAGATTATTGTTAGAACATGGTTGTATACTCGAAATCATTCATTACCCCTGAAGTTTTGTGAAACGAATTTGAGTATTACCTTGAATAATCGATTGAATTGGACTATGCCCTCAAGGTGTCCGATAAAATGCTTCAATGAGTAGAACTTGGGAAGTTCCATACGTTCTCGTAGAATTGTGATTGAATTGACATCGTTGTGACTTAGGAGCGAATTCTTGTGAAGAACTCGAGTCGGAACCCTTCCGTTCGTTGCCTTCCTTGGGGATCGAGCTTCCCGGTCGAACCGTGTTCTTCGGAGCGTTCGGTAGCGGTTATTAAGGCAAGTATCTTACTATACGACTTGTATCTTGCGACTAGTAATTACGTATGAGATGTATAATGACTTTGCTTGCCTTCGTAAATATGTTCCGTTTGAGTTGGTTGTGTTTTCCGCAATTTGAAGGCTTTGTGATAATTGTGTTATATCAGTATACGTGTTAGGCGTTGTGCCATTTGTGCAGGAATGCGACGTACATATGGGATGGTTGTACACTTGGTTGTACAATGTATTGTGTACCGGATGTGTGTTATGTTGGTTAAATGTCGTTGATTTATGATAGTTGTTGCGAGTGTCGAGGTTGTGTTATTTGCGTGCAATGTACGATTTTGTGGTGATCAAGGTGATTGATTAATTGTGCTCGTTGTTGTATGTAATGTGAATGTGAATATGTGTGTGACCGCTAAGTTCACTCGTGTTGGTTCGACGGGACCTACGAGGATTCGTGGCAGTGGACTACGGGATCGAACTTAGTGAGGTGCGAGGTCCAATCGTCTTTGATGCAGCGAGGCCTACGATAACGCATGGCAGATGGACCATGAGTTTCGGACACGGTCGTCAACCGGTGAGCTCGGCGGGGCTTACGGTGACACGTGGCGGTGGACTACGGTGTCGGGCGTGTGTGTGATTGTTGTGATTGATATAGTCCGTGCGGGTTGTTATGCCTACGGAGACACGTGGATGGATCACGGTGTCGGAATTGGTTATGTTTGGTTAATAGTCCGTGTGGGTTGTTGAACCTACGGAGACACGTGATGATGGATCACGGTGTCGGAATTGATTATGTTTGTTTAATTGTGCGTGATGTAGTCGTGCGGGTTGTTGAACCTACGGAGACACGTGACGGTGGATCACGGTGTCATGAGCATGATACTTTTCAAATCAAAGTTTTTACAGAAAAGTTTTAAGAATGAATGTTGGGCCGAGCCCCACGAGATTTATGGAAATGTTTAGGTATTGTAAACTGTTGAATTATGAAACAAGTTTTGGGTTAAGGCCCTTAAGTTTTCGAAAGGTTTTTGAATCGGGACTTGAGGTCTTATGGTTTTGAAATTTTAAAATTCAGAAATGATAATCTTATTTTGAATGCTTCATAGCTTATCTTCTCTTGTGAAAACCTCCGGGAATATTTGATACTTGATTATTATATTTGATCACGATTATTAATTGCTTGTTACATTTCGTATGATTTGATACTTGCACTAGTAAAACAGTGGAGTTTTACTAACCCCAGTGTCGGGGTGGATGTCTCTGTTGCGTCAGTACATGCAGTTCGGGAGCAACACAGGATTGGCACAAGAGGATGACGAGCTGCGATACTAATCATGAGTCGAGAGTTATTTTGATTTTTGTTGTGTTGTCAGAGTTGATTTCAGTCTTCCGCTGTATTGTATTTCGACCCCTGTGTGGGTAATGTTATTTAAGTCAGTTTTATCGATTGGGTTGTGTGACCTCATCGGTCTATGTATTCACGTGTAAGTGACCATATCGGTCTGTATCATTTTATTGTTTGACCCTGGTCGGGCAAGCATTTGGTTGTTTATGGATGTTTAGCCTGGTAGATCCTTGTGGAAAGGGTCTACGGCGTGTAATATTCCCATACGGTTTTGGGGATGTTACATCGGGCTCGGTGTCGATTGATTCTGATAAGTCATCCCAACACAAGGAAGATCGACAATAATGACCGTACAAGGCCTCGTAAGGTGCCATCTTAATCGAAGCATGCCACTGTTGTTATACGTGAATTCGATCAACGGTAGTTGGGCTTCCCAATCATCCTTCCAATCGAGAACACATGCTCTCAACATGTCCTCCAATGTCTGAATAGTTCTCTCTGATTGTCCGTCGGACTGAGGATGAAAAGTTGTGCTGAGATTAAGCTGAGTTCCCATAGCACGATGAACTGATTTCCAAAAATATGACACAAATCGCCCGTCACGATCCGAAATGATACTCTTAGGAGTACCGTGCAATCTTACTATCTCTTTTAATGAACAACTGGGCAAGTCCCTCGGGACCCCACGTATCCTTAATCTCCAGGAAATGAGCTGACTTAGTTAAACGGTCCACAACTACCCAAATTGTATTCATACCACGACGACTCGTCGGTAACCTTGTGATGAAGTCCATAGAAATATCTTCCCACTTCCACTCGAGAATAGGGAGAGGTTTCAGCATACCCGCCGGTCGCTGATGTTGAATCTTGATTTGCTGACAGGTTAAACACCTCGAAACAATTTCTGCGACTTCTCGCTTCATATTACTCCACCAGTAATTTTGTTTCAAGTCTTTGTACAACTTGCTAGACCCCGGATGAATGGAATAAGGGATAGCATGAGTTCCTCTCAAAATTGAGTTTTTCAACTCGTCATTCGCCGGTACGCATAACCAATTCTTAAATCGCAAAAGTCCACCATCGTGGACCATAAATCCAGGGGCTTTCTCCTGAGCCACATCATCTCGAATACGCAACAAAGATGGGTCTGAACCCTGATTCACTCTGATCGCCTCCTCAAATGGCGATGAAATCTCTAACATGCAAAGTTGCCCTTGTACTCGCTGTAACCAGACCTCAATCTCGGGTCTTAGGAATTCCTAAGGAAGCTCCTTCTGAACTATTAACCGAGCAAGCATTTGCTCCCGAACAGACTTACGACTCAAGGCGTCGACGACTACGTTCGCCTTACCCGGGTGGTATAGTATCTCAATATCATAATCTTTAATTAATTCCGACCACCACCCCTGTTGCATATTTAACTCCTTCTGAGTAAATATATACTTCAAGCTCTTATGATCGGTGAAGATCTGACAGGTGACGCCATAAAGATAATGACGCCAAATCTTCAATGCGAAGACCACGACTGCTAGCTTCAGGCTGTGGGTCGGATAATTGACCTCATAAGGTCTCAATTGCCGTGAAGTATAGGCAATAACCTTCTCGTTCTGCATTAGTACATATCCGAGACCCTGACCGGATGCGTCACTACAAACTACGAATCCCTCCATCCCTTTCGGCAAGGAAAGGACAGGCGCTGAAATCAAACGACTCTTGAGTTCCTCAAAACACCGTTGACACGCGTCGGACCACGTGTATCTCTTATCTTTCCGCCAAAGGTTCGTCATGGGTTGAGCGATTTTAGAAAATCCTTCTACAAATTGCCGATAATAACCAGCTAATCCGAGAAAGCTTTGGATTTTCTTAACATTCTTCGGAGGTTGCTAATCTTGGATAGCCTCCGTCTGATGAAATTACATGTCCGAGAAACGTCACTTCGGACATCCAGAACTCACACTTGGAAAATTTTCCATAAAGTTGCTCTCGTCTCAACACGTCGAGAACTTGATGAAGGTGAAATTTGTGCTCTTCTCGGTCATGAGAATAAATCAAAACGTCATCAATGAAGACAACCACGAACTGATCTAAATAATCGATGAAAACTCGATTTAATAATTTCATGAATACCGCAGGTGCATTAGTTAACCCAAACAACATTACAACAACTCATAATGACCATAGCGTGTTCGAAACGTCGACCTAGCGATATCCGACTCTCGAATTCGCAACTGATGATACCCAGATCTTAAATCGATCTTTGAAAATACGGAAGCTCCTTGAAACTGACCCAACACGTCACTTCAAAAGTGCGAAAAAGAATCCTCCTGGGAATATTACACGCCGTAAACCCTTCTCACAAGGATTTACCAAGCTAAACACAATTTTCCACGTCCTTTCAAAAATGCCAAAAAGATCGATGACGGTAATATTTTTCAAATACAGAAAAAAAAATCCATTTTCCAAATACCAAAAACCGTCATGATAATATCATTTAAACGTTCAAGGCCAAATGCCAAAACTCGGTTTAGGGAATCGATTTTACGAAGTAAGAACTCAGTTTGCAAAATATCGAAAGCCATTTCAAAATGGATAAGAATACTGTTTGAAATATACTTTTTACAAATATAAACAATCAAATCCATGATTTCCCAATATATGACATTTTAAAATACACACTCGACTCCATCGTCTGAAATGATCATGGCCATACGTTCACGGACAATAAGTATGGCATCACGATGATCCATTCAATCAATACCCAGGATGACGTCGTCTCTCGGTACATCCACCATGATTAGGCCTACCAGCCATACACGGCCATGATGCTGAATCAGAAAATACTTAATCTCACGATCTCCGATAATTCTTCTACCGTCAGGTAGACCAATGATATAAGGTTCACAATTAATAGGACTATCCAAGTGAAGTCTATTCAAGCATGATTCAGAAATGAATGAATGTGATGCTCCAGTATCAAAAAGGTTACACACAAGTTGAGATAAAATTTCGAGGGTACCTGAGATCATTCGGGCCTCCGGATCGTTGCTCCTCTACATCTCGTAAATTCGGGGCTTTCCGGCCCCCAAACCGGATGCTCCTGACTGATAAATATGAGCTCCACCTTTATTCGCTTCCGTCGTTTTAAACGACGCTGACTGAGCAGCCTGATTTTGAATCACTGATTGTTTCGGGGCCTGAGATGCCGCCGGAGTCGGCTTGGAGTCCCTTCAGCAAAAATAGGCCTTATGCCCAACAATCCCGCAGTTATGGCACGTGATAGACGGTTTCAGACACTTAGTGCTGTAATGAGCCGGCGCTCCACAGTTGAAACAGGTGATGACTGATCTGGCCACTCGGGACTGAGATCCCGCAAGTTTAGGCGCCGTAGGAGGTCGCTCAGAAAAGTTAGGACTCGCACGAGGCTTCTTGAAGGTTGCCTGGCCGCCTTCGGGCTGATTACGCTTCTTCGATTTCTTGCCAGAAGATGAAGTTTGTTGCCCAGCAACTTCCTTAGCCGCAGGCTCATACGTGAGAGTTCTCTCGATTAATTCGGCCAGAGTGGTGCAATGATGATTAAGCAATTGCATATGGGTCATCATGACCTGCATAAAAGTGAGTGGATCAACTCGAACATCTTCCGATCGAGCTGAGTCCTGGGTACGACTTCCCGACAGTATGTGATTATTTTCCGGGTTTCGGCCCGCACTGCGGCCTCTCCTCCTACGTCCCCTGACAGCTCTCTCCATACTGAAGTAGGAAGGTCGCATGATAATCATAGATCTCGCATGAGTACCGCATTATGATTTACGTTATGAAATGATAGTAATGAGCACACGTGCTCTAACATAATGATTACATGAATGATCAATTGAGGTGACATGATTATATGATGAAATTCTTGAAATGATTATCTTGAACAAGTTAACAAGATTAATGATATGATCCACAAGATCAACAACTGATTATGAGATGAACTGATTGATTAATGAGTTAACATGATCGACATGATCAAAAATAAAAATGATGTTTGAGGATTGTTGACTAATGAATGATGAATGAGTGATTCTTATGCCAGAAATTATACCATGGCGTCAGAAATCTTACAATTCTTTCGGTTTGAGGGGCTTGGCGTTTGCACAGGTCACATGTGACGCGAAAGTCCAATGATACTAGTTGAATGAATGATGACTTCAAATGAGACATGACTCGGAAGGTAGTATTTAAAACCACTCTCCGATACCAACTCTGTAACACCCCCAAACTAGGCGACCATTACAGTGCCGTGGACCCCTGACTGGGACCCACCAGGCGAATGAAAATAAATGACTTAAATAATATAATTGTAGTACCGAACCACATATATCATCAATTACTCCGACGAGGAGTTTTATTACAATACACCCAAGATCATACAGAATACATGTATATTTTATATGAGGATAAAATATACAACACTGAATAAAATGAGTATTCAAACGAAAGTCTGCAGCGGAAATAAAATGAAGAAAATATGAATGACTGAAAAGGATTGGGACCCCCTACTAGTATCACTGGGACTCCTCGCCGTCAACATTCTCTTCCCGTGCCTTTGCCTGAAAACAATATCCCCAACGGGGTCAGTTACACAGAACAACAATCCTCAAGAGTTGAATAAACACAAACATGATATATCTTAATTATAAAATGACGCTGAAGAGAGGCATCATAGTACGCCCGTAATGGTATGTGCAAGTGCACAAGACGAGTGTCCGGACACACCCGTCCTTGTACCTAATTAGTCTCACGGAAGTACATTACCGTGTGCACAGTCCAATGTGTCGGTGAACCCAACACATGACCATTACGTGCCCAACTAAAAATTCCACACATCCCTACCCGGCCACGCAATAGGAACCCAGAAGGTCATATGGACAAGAAATGACCATGACGAATAATAATGAATAACAATCCGAAAAAGTCAAGAATGACTCACCGAGATGAAATGATAGTGAAATGAATGATAGCTCAATGAAATGATTGGAGTCGTCGTTCCTCGTGAATGAAGTGATTATTTGGCAATTACAAATCTCAATACGGTTAATACATTATGAATGAATCATGATTATGATTTATAAATGAACAACCACGAAAGGAATGAGTATCCTTTTAACCGAGTAAGAATTAACTTACACAACACCGGTGAAGAATGTCCTTCCTCGAACAACATCCTAAAAAGAGATGTCGGTCGCTCGAACAACCTTGAATAACAATAATTACCAACAACCGCTCAATACACGTATCAAGCAACGAAACATGACTAACTCAAAAGTCGATACAACAATAATCAAACTCATTGGGGCATTCTAACGAATACGTTGTAAACATCCTTCCCGTTAGTTACAACCAATCCCAAATTATCGAAACTAACTTCCAAATGATTGATTCAAACCAACAAAAGAATATCGATGGCATCAACAATCCAATAGGAATACTACAATCGAGGTTACGACAACAACTAATCGAAAACCCCCAAAAACCAAAGTCAACCCTGAAGGGTTCTTGAATAAATCCTCAAATATTCATCAATTCCGAAATATACACCAATAAATCCCTAGAAATACATGTATCCAAGGTAGATAATCCATATCTAATATTTCCAACATAATATCGAGCTAATACGAAGAGATCGAAAGCAAAACACCAAAATCCCAAAATTCTAGATTCAAGAATTAATTACCTTGATTCGGTGTGTTGGAGAGGATTATATGATGATTAATTCGAACTAGGAGCTTGCAAATGATGGTAGATGACTCCAGCTCGAAGAACACTTCACCAATGTCCAAAATCGCCCAAAACCGACGGGAGGAGGAAGAGAGAAGTGAAAATGATAAATGTGGGCCGGACTGTCCTATTTATAGCAATTCCAGTTTAGCGTGTGCTAGCTCTTGTGCTTAGTGTGCGCTAACGGGTGTACCGGGTAGTCCAGTACCCTCTGACTGCAACGTTAGCGTGCGCTACGTACCTTGGTAGCGTGCGCTAACGTCTCTACTTAGCGTGCGTTAACCTTGTGTTAGCGCGCGCTACCTGATGGTTAATGCCCAGAATACTAGAGTCCAGAACCTACTGTCCTCCTGCCTTGCACGCATTAGCGTGCGCTACACCCATTACACAGCGTGCACTACTACCACCTTTAGCGTACGCTAAAATCCACTCATAGCGTGCGCTAGTAATTATTTCGTTTCCAGTCCAGTACCCACTGGACTCTGCCTAATCGTATCTTAACGCACGCAACACTGATTCCTGGCATGCGCTATCCATACCCACTAGCGTGTGCTACATACCATTTGTAGCGTGCGCTACTACAACTCACTTTCAGTCCAGTGCCTTCTGGACTGTCTGTCTGAACCACATTAGCGTGCGATAAAGCTGAGAGGTAGCGTGCGCTACTCGTACTCAATTAGCCCACTACAAAAGTGACAATGAAGATAAGCTCGGCCCAATTTCCAACCGGGTTGAATGATGAATAATGACTGATACACGATACAGATTACTCTGAACGGTGAATACAGTGAATGAATGTGAATGATGAATGATTATTACTGAGCGAATTTTACTGAGTGACAATATACTGAATGATAATTAATGAATTTACAACCAGGTATTACATCAGAAGGAATTGAATTAGATGAAATCAAGGTAGAGGCAATCAGAAGTTGGCCTGTTCCGAAGATGATTTATGATGTTCGAAGCTTTCATGGACTAGTGTCATTTTATTGCAGATTTATTAGAGATTTTAGCACCCTTGTTGCTCCGATAACTGAATGTTTGAAAGGAAAAACATTTCAATGGACAGAAGCAGCCCAGAAAAGTTTTGAGCTCGTCAAAGAGAAAATGGCAGCAACTCCTATTCTTGTCCTTCCTGATTTTGACAGAATCTTTGAAGTTGAATGTGATGCTTCAGGCATTGGTATCGGTGCTGTCCTTAGTCAAGAGGGAAGGCCGATTGCATTCTTTATTGAGAAATTGAATGAAACCAAGCGAAAGTATTCAACATATGATAAGGAGTTTTATGCTATCATTCGTGCTCTCGATCAATGGAGTCACTATTTGTTGCCTAAGGAGTTCATTCTATATTCTGATCACGAAGCACTAAAATACTTAAATAGTCAACACAAACTCAGCCTTTGCCATGACAAATGGGTTGAGTTTCTTCAGTCCTACTCATTTTCCATCAAGCATAAAGCGGGGAAGATGAACAAAGTTGCCGATGCTCTGAGTCATAGACATTATTTGTTGCAGACTATTGAAGGCAAGGTATTGGGTTTTGAGGTGATAAGGGACTTATATGAAAATGATCATGATTTTGGGGCCATCTGGAATGCTTGTTCCAAAGGAGTTGTTGGAAATTCTTTCAGCAAGATGGATATCTTTTCAAAAATAATAGATTGTGCGTTCCTCAATGTTCTCTGCGAGAAGCAATTATCTGGGAAGCACATGGAGGGGGTCTTGCAGGTCACTTTGGTCGTGATAAGACACTGGCAACTGTAAAAGAGAACTTTTTTTGGCCTAAGATGGGGAAGGATGTTCAAAGATTGGTTGACCGTTGTGTGATTTGCCATAAAGCAAAGGGTCATGGAAGCAACTCGGGGTTGTACATTCCCCTTCCTGTACCAAATGCACCATGGGAAGACGTTAGCATGGATTTTGTTCTTGGGTTGCCTCGGACCTAGAGAAACAAAGATTCGGTCATGGTAGTTGTTGATCGTTTTTCTAAAATGGCCCATTTTATTCCGAGTAACAAAACCATGGATGCCTCACATATTGGAGATCTTTATTTCCGTGAAGTCGTCAAACTCCATGGAGTTCCAAGGACAATCACTTCAGATCGTGATGTTAAGTTCTTGAGTCACTTTTGGAAAACTCTCTGGAGGAAGTTAGGGACAAACTTGTTGTTTAGTACTACGTGCCACCCAAAAACGGATGGCCAGATAGAAGTTGTAAACAGAACCTTAGGAAACCTATTGAGGAGCTTAGTGAAGAAGAACATAATAGAATGGGATTTGTTGTTGGCACATGCTGAATACGCCTACAATCGTTCGACTAATCAGTCAACAAGACGAAGTCCTTTTGAAGTTGTGTATGGGATGAATCCTATTAGTCCGTTAGACTTGGTTCCTCTCGGTTCAAAACATCAGTTCAGTGGAGATGCAGAAGAAAGAGTTAAGTTCATAAAGAAATTGCGCGAACAAGTTCGTCTACAAATTGTGAGGCAGAATGAACGGTACAAAGCACAAGCCAACAATCATCGGAAGTTTGTCCAATGCAATGAAGGTGACTTCGTATAGATTCACCTGCGTAAAGGTCAGTTTCCTCCTGGAAAATATGCAAAGCTTCAGCCTAGAGCTGATGGTGCATTCAAAGTTTTGAAACGGATTGGTCAGAATGCCTACAAGATTGAGTTGCCTCTTGACTATGGGGTTTCAGACATATTTAATATTTCAGACCTTTCTCCATATTATGGAGACGATGAGAATCCAGACTCGAGGACGAGTCCTTTTCAACCAGGGGAGCATGATACAGATGATATACATGGAAGTTCAGACAAGGATTTTGAAGAGCAATGGTTCACAGATTTGGGTCTACTTAAACATCAAAACTATTTTGATACAGAAGGTGTAAAATTATGTGTGACATATGGTTGGAAAGCTCTGGATGTCTAGTTTCTTAAGCTCTTTTCGGCTCGTCGTTCCGTGCATTCTACACAAAGTTATGGTCAGTTGTTTGAATGCTGCGCATGAAGACTGATTCTTAGAATCTTCTGTTGTCTGATGCTTTTCTTTGTCTTTTGATCTTACTATCTTATCTTTGTTAATGATAAGTCAACAGATAAAGGGAAAATATTCCTGTCCGCAATTAGAGGCTAGAAAGTCTTTGATTAGGTTATTAAAAGTCTTTGATTAGGTTATAATGTTACCATAATTATAGGGTAGAATAGAGGAGTGTGTATGGTTATATAATGTAAACTTATTCCTTCAAGAAAAGACAAGCTGATTTTGAGTAAAAATTCATAAAAGTGTGCTTTGAGCCATTTTCTTCAGTTCTGTATCTCTGTGGAATTGTCCACTGAGTGGTGAACTAATCACTCTGTAACTCGTAGGTGGATTCCCACGCGTGGTGAGTGTCTAGCTATGTATCTCCAACTGGAGTGGTGAGCCTTGTTACCGTTTCTACCTCATTTGACAATAATTCCTTTTCTCTTGCAATTGTCCGGCATCAAGATCGACACATGTCCTTCTATTTATTCATACATAAAAGGTAGATTTTGATAGTGGTTTAGTGGGATCTGTCACAATTGTGAGGTAATTATTATTTTTAATTTTAAAATTCGAAATCTGAAAAATTGTCACATGACACCTATTTTTAGTAGAAAAGGTAGATATGGTTATTTGACCGACCTTGCACCATTAAACCCCTACTATTTCTTATGAGTAGAGTTATATTAAATACCAAACTTTTCTTACATACCAAGGCACTCATCCCCACCATCCATCCAAAAAGAAATCAATGGTTGAGATTAAAAGCATTTAATATTTCACACATTTTTTATAATTTAAATATCTCTTAAACCGTTAATCGTTAAGCGAAAATAATTACACCATCGCGACGAGCATTTAATTATCTTTCTATAGACAGGCACTTTGATATACTTTCGACAAAAAAATTTTTTTCATTTTTTTTCACGTTTTTTTTCGTGGCCGAAAATATCATATGTGATATATCATATATGATATGTAATATCATATATGATATGATATGTAATATCATATGTGATATGTAATATCATATATGATATATCACATATGATTTTTTCTACGAAAAAAAGCGGAAAAAAAAATTGTCGAAAGTAAATCAAAGTGCCTATCTATAGAAAGATAATTAAATGCTCGTCAGAATTCAGATATATTTTTGACTTAACGATTAGCGCTTTAAAGATATTGATATTTGAAAAAAAAATGATGAAAGTGGGTGTTTTAAATTGTTGGGATTAATCTCATTCATTAGATCAAATAAAGATGGAGGGAAGATGAAGGGTGGAGACTAATCCCTTGGTATGTAAAAAAAGTTTGGTCCTCAAATGATCTTAAATCATTTCTTATTTGGTCTCCCTTTGGTTAGATTCATCTGTTAATCTATAATACTATAAGATTCAGTCCCTAAATTTAATGTGGAGTTATGATGATAAAGTTTTTAGAGTTAGAACTAAGTTGGAGTCGTTTAATAGTTGCATAGAGTACTGAATGGTAATGCTCGGAATTCAATGCGGCCTCATAATAACTATACAATCATGAAAGGATATGAAGTGCAAGGTTGCCGAATTGATCACATGGCATTTAGTATAGAATTAAAAGTCGGTTAGATGAAGTGCGAGGGTTGCGAAAGGTTGCAGAATAATTAATGATTTAACCTAATTCATGCCTATATAAACCAGCCAAAATCACATTTAGTATGTACATTTGAAGATGATTCACACATTTTTTAGATCTTTGATTGTTGGTAGCGGTATGTAAATTCTCTTTTGCAACATTTTGGAGATGGTTCACACATCTTTTAGATTTTTGTAATTAACTTGGTCTTCTTTTTTTTTCTTAATTTAGTTATCATACGCAGTCTGTGAAAATCACAAGATCATGCATGCTCACAAAAATGGAACCAAAGATTGGGATACCAACTATTTTCTTTGTTTCTTACATATTTAGGTTATTGTTATAGATAAACATATATATAGATATATGTATTATGTTAATGCATTTTCATATACAAGTAATTTATATGCGTTTTCTATTGATGTAGCTCACATGGGCGAATCGATTCAAGAAAATGTGCACAAGCATGTCTGTAAAGCAATATTTAAATGGTTAAATGATACTTTTTAGCATGATTAGTTTATGTAAGTAGTTGCTTTCGAATGCTCTTTGAGAAATATTAGAATGAATTTATCGTATGTGATTGAATTATTATTGAAAAGAAGAAGGTCGCGCGCAAAGTATTTTCTTTTTCTATGTAGAATCATTAGTGAGAAATCAATATTTACGCCCATTAAATGAGTTTGCCATAATAGCAAAATATGACATATTAAAAATATCACATTGAGTAATGAATAAAAAGGAAAAAATACATAATTTTGACTTAAATCCATTTGTAAATTATAATATCAAATAACAAAATTGAGTTTTAAACATAAGCAAAAGTTCAAACTTTTATCGAAAAACAAAACCGGTGTATTTAATGTGAAGTATATACAACATCGAGATGGAACTGCAAGGCTTGCCGGAATTTATCACATGATATTTAGTAATTAGTATAGAATTAAAAGTCGGTTATGGAATGAGATGAAGTTGAAAAGGTTGCAAGAATAATTGATGATTTAACCTAATGCAATATATATAGATATATGCATTATGTTAATGCATTTTCATATACAAGTAATTTATGTGTGTTTTCTATTGATGTAACTCACATATGCGAATTGATTAAAGAAAATGTGCACGGGCATGTATGTAAAGCAACATTTAAATGGTTAAATTATACTTGTTAGTGTGATTAGTTTATGTAAGCATGCAACTTGAATAATGAATATAAAAGAAAAAGTACATAATATTTACTCAAACCCATTTGTAAATTAAAAAAATTAAGTGTAAGACATAATAGTGGAGTCCAAAGGTTTTAGGAATTATTAATAGTGTGTTAATTAATATTCATTTAGTTGGCTATTTAGAATTGAGTTTATTGGTAAATTTATTAATATTAGTTAGACTTCAATGTTAATTTTCAAAGAAATTAGTTGTACAATAAAATGAGATGAAGCTAAAAAGGTTTGTAACGATTTTTATACAATTTATGTGGCATTATTATATATACATTATTACACAAACTTTAACTTACAAACTTAATAAAGAAGATATTTAACGCACATTAAACTATAACCAATTAGATAGACCCATGTGTTTCATATTACCTGTGAAAAAGCTATCTAATGACAAGTATTGTAATTTAAGTAATAAACCAAAGAAATAAAGCGTTTTTTTATCACGAATAAGTAATAGATCGAAAAGCAAGCGTATGACTTAATAACTAAGTTCGTATATAAAATACTGTGTACAAAACCAAAACAACATCAAACACTTTTAAATTTTTATACAAGAAAGTTAAAGCATTTCATACAACATCTTAAACAATAATTAAGTATCACTCATGCAATATACGAGAAAGAATCTGCGATTAACAATTAGATTAACCGCAGAAGACGTGGCAGCATTTGTCTCTCGTTTACCCATAATGAAGACTTTTTATTGTGTCTTCATTTA
The DNA here is from genome assembly GCA_033398695.1 of Orobanche coerulescens. Lineage (NCBI taxonomy): Eukaryota > Viridiplantae > Streptophyta > Magnoliopsida > Lamiales > Orobanchaceae > Orobanche > Orobanche coerulescens. The sequence goes on from CM065804.1 coordinate 16,065,966, forward strand.
AAAAAAAAACGACGTGCAATTATTAAAAAGAAAAAGAAAAAGAAAAAGGAAGCAAAAACGCGTGAAAGGAAGAAAGGGAAAAGCAAAAGAATGAAAACTCGAAAACGCAAACAGCAAAATAACAAAACCCCCAAATAATTCGCCCTGCCTGAGCCTGAGACCTTGCCGCCGTTCTCTGACTGCCGGAGACCTCGCCGCCGTTCACTTGACTTCCAGTCGCCGACTCGCTGTTTCCCGCTTCCCCAAATCAATTTGTAAGTCATTTGAAGTAAACCCTAATTTGTTAATTCTTAATTGTTAACTTGCAGAATGTAAATTGTATTATTGTGCTTGATTGTTGAAATAATTGACTTGTTAGTGGGTTAAATTGTATGTTGAGTATGATTTTGTGGTGAATTTGTTCGTAATGTTGAAATAACATTATAATTGTAATCTCATTCTGTTGTTAACTAAACAGCTTTGGATCTGTTATGTAAAATGTTTCCTAGCAGGTTAAAGTTTTTTTGTCATTTTGAATGGCTTTTATTATGCAGCTTTGGTCGGTTCCTGCATAATTATTCAAACTGATGTATGTAAAAATTGACTGAGAGGCATCTTATGTTAAGCACAATGCACAGAAATTGGTTCTCGTCTGGATTCTTTACATCCTGTTATTGTCTAGACAACATGATTATATCCAATGCAACACTAGCCTCATTGCTACTTGCATTGATCGTAGCATTAATAATAAAAAAAGCTGGACAACAAATTCTTAGAATTTCTTTGAATATTTGTTATGGATTTGAAGTTCTCGTAACCCCAATCTCAACTTTGAGCCTCAATTCAATTCTCTAGAGGTTTTAAATTAGGGGTTGGGCATTTTTTATGCGATTTTTCTGCTGTATTAATCCTTTAACCTTTCTTGCTTTTGAAGTTCTTGCGCAAGATTGTAATTTGTAATATAAAGTAGTGCAGCTTAATACAAATGGGCTGGTGCCTTTTTTTTTTTTTTTTTTTGAAATTTACGGTCTGCCTTTTTTTTTTTGTTGATTCCTAGAGTTTACAATTATACTTGTTTGATTTGTTATTTTGTTTGTTTTTTGTTAATTGAATTGATTTCAGACATGCTGACTCAAAAATTCAAGTCATTCAAGAGATAAATAATTGCTTAAAATTATTTGTTGTGAGGCTTCACTCCTTATATACTGTGTTGGCTGTCTTTGTACCCTTGATATCTAATGTAATATCATTTTATCAGTTTTTTTTTTATAAAATATGGAGTTGAATTAAAGAATAACAGAATGGAAAATTCTTTTATGGTTTGTTACAAGTCTAATTGACAGCTATACATAGAAGAATATAGATGAGTTTTTTTTTTTTTGACAAAGGAAATCTACTTCATTTCATTAATAATAATAGCAGTAATACATGCTGGAATGTCGATGAAGGTTTGAGACGAAACTGAAAACACGGCTAACCCCGCAAGAGTGTGTGCCAGTATATAGATGAGTTTGGGCAGTCTAATTCTACCCTTATGCACTCAATTCTATACTCCAATTGTTCAATATTTCAACTTTTAAATTAACGTAAAAAATGGCAATTAAAACCTCCATAATACGCGAAAAAAAACTATAGCAAGATAGAATAATTGTGCTTTGTATCCCTCAAGACTCCATTACTGAAAGTAATTTCAGATTTTGAATGGTTAATTTTTTGACCGAAGCTCTTTGGTAATTGTCCAAAATAGACGTAAGTTGCCTTGCTTCCTCTTGAGTTGCCATACAAAACAGTAAACTGTCATCAGCATAGAATAATTGCTTCTAGTGAAGGTTGAAGACTATAATGCTTAGTTGATTAGGTGAAGACTGTTGTTCATATTAGTAGATTAGATATAGTAAAGCAACCTTTGATCTGCAACCTGTCAACTAACTATAGCCAGATAGAAAAATAAATCAAGTTCGCAAGTTCCTTCGAGTGAATTTGCTTCACGAAAATTCCTTTAGTAACCAGCTAGGTGAATAGCTTAGAAACTTATAATGCAGTGGCTTCTAGTTCACAAGAACCTGCAACTCTATTTGAAAAAAATACATTATAAGAAAATATAATACAAAAATATAATATTTTTAAATATATTATTAAAATCAATAACTACAATAAATTTATTTTTTCGTGCAACCGACATCACTCAATTTAGCATATCATATGTGCTTTAAAATATCTATACTGAAAAAAGAACATTAAAAGCAGTAATTAAAATAAATTTTAAGCTCATGTTTCAACTTGTGTAGGTAGTTATGAACTGTTGATTAAACCTACTTTCAACAAATGTTACACGAAATGTTTTGGAGTTTAAATTACATCTTCAAATTAATAAGTTCGGACTTCAAAGTTCAAACAGAACCAAGCCTAGACATAACCAAGCATACTAGTAGTCTCCTGCAAGCCTTGACATAACCAAGCATACTAGTCGGTGGGTAAGAGACGTACTCGTCACCATAACCGTCCATGACATATTGAATCCTATCATTACGGTCTTTCTCACAAAACAGTCTAACCAGTCCTTTATGTTTTGCCAGGTGAGGTTCAGCCCACCTGTACTCTTCATCTGACAATTCGCCTTTTATCTCCTTTAAGCGTTGAATAAAAGTACCATAGATTGATGATCTTGATGGGATCGACTGAAGTGATTGGATCATGCCAGATGACTCATGGCTGTGCGAAACCGTTGTGACCGATGCCCGATGATATTGTTCTGGTGCAAAGCTAGGGGGGCGGGGACGAAAAAGCGAAGTGAGACATTCAGCTACACCACTAATATGTATCCTGCCAAACAAAGATGACAATCAGACAATTTACAAATATTAAAATATATGTGAAATGAATAATGGTACAAGTATAACAAAATAAAATCAGACCACTCTCAAAACCAAACATGAAGAACATCACATACATGAACAACTACATCCAAACACATAAAAAAACACATACACTTAATAATTTTCACAAACGTTTAAAGATACGAGACACTGGTCTAGCAATCAGACCTGTTCATCTAAGGAGGAGGATACCTCCTAATATATGAATTTGAACAGGCATAAAAAAAACGCACTTTCATAAAACAGAGGATAATATGACATGTATGATGGTTGATTTCTGTGTTTGTAACAAGCTGATATCACATATTATTCGTAATCAGTGATTATTAAAAAGTGTGCACAATTGAAATTTATTGGAACACCAGTCCCTGAATACTGCTAGTTGCCTTTGTGTGTTTCGTATGTTTCAATAACACAGTGTTATTCAATTGAAATGTTTTGAACTGGTGTTCCAATAAATCAATTCATTAAAATTGAACTCAAAATTATTCAAGAAAAAGAACCAGCAGCCCGTACATTTCAAAAACGAAAAAAACACCAGCCCGTTTGTATTAAGCTGCACTACTTTATATTACAAATTACAATCTTGCGCAAGAACTTCAAAAGCAAGAAAGGTTAAAGGATTAATATAGCAGAAAAATCGCATAAAAAAGTGCCCAAACCCTAATTTAAAACTTCTAGAGAATTGAATTGAGGCTCAAACTTGAGATTGGGGTAAGAACTTCAAATCCATAACAAATATTTAAAGAAATTCTAAGAATTTGTTGTCCAGTTTTTTTTATTATTAATGCTACGATCAATGCAAGTAGCAATGAGGCTAGTGTTGCATTGGATATAATCATGTTGTCTAGACAATAACAGGATGTAAAGAATCCAGACGAGAACCAATTTCTCTGCATTGTGCTTAACATAAGATGCCTCAGTCAATTTTTACATACATCAGTTTGAATAATTATGCAGGAACCGAAAAGCCATTCAAAATGACAAAAAACCACAAAAAAGGGTTATAATTCAAAGAACTATTTTAGGCCCAAGGTCGGCAACCTAAACATATAAAAACACGCCTTCTCAAACTCATAGAATACAAGAAACCCAAAAGATATCAAAACATTATAACAATTTAATTGAAATAAGAGACCCTACTCACCACCCACCCAAAAACAAACCCAACGACACCAAAGAACCCACAAAAACTACTGGCACATACAAATACTAATAACAACATATATATAAACACCCACAGACAACCCCAACCTAACAAAACAAAATACTAATAAAAACTCCCACAAATTCTAATAACAGCGAAAAACTTCCAATAAAACTCAGTAGCCTAACAAGAATAGGCCTTTCTAGCAACAAAGAAATAGGAATTCTGAACTCACTAATATATGTAACACCCCAAAAGGCGGCTATTACAGTGCCGTGGATCCCACACTGGGACCCACCAGGCGATATCCAAAACAGGTTAAATAAATATTATTTGTGATACCGAACCACAATGAATAGTCATTACTCCGATTAGGAGTTTATTAAAATATGGCCAACGACCTTATAATACACAGGATCCAAAAAAAAAAACAAGTAATAACCATATGGAGATGGAAACTACTTCGAATGTCAATACAACCAGATAGCAATTTAAATGAAACAGGAAATAACATAACACGGTTTAACATAACCGGACAACAAAAGATGTGGGGCCCCCGAACTAGTATCCTTCGAACCCTTCGCCTTCGACATGCTCTTCCCGTGCCTTGCCTTTGCCTCAACCTAAAATACAATACAAGTATTTCGCCCATAACACAGGGTCAGATATACATGATAATCAATTCTTCCGACATTATACAATTCACATATATAGATCTCAAGAAAATCATTCCGACTATTAATCATACCCCTCGGGCGTATGAAATAATCAGTCACAAATCGTCGAACACATCCAATACTATGGACGATTAATAATATGGCTCAAGATGGACATCACAAGACGCTTTGATCCGGGAAATGTGTCCGTGTACATGTCGCCCCGTATCTGGAATCCGAATATACGTGGGACAATGTACCTAATTAGCCTCACGAAACTACGTCTCGTGTGCACAGTCCAATGCGGAATAATATCCACGCATGACTATATATGTGCCTGGCTAAAAATTCTACACAATGACCAATCGGAACGCAGATATGATTCCGGATATGTCACGATACAACATGACAACGAATTCAATAAATCACATATCCGATTAAGGATCAAGAAAAACTCACCGAAGTGAAAATAAGACCAGCGAGATCAACGATTCAAAACGACGTACTTGGGTATACAACCCCATGAAGACAACGGAATAACGTCAAGGACAATGTCAAATCACGACAACCATTACATGAACAATTCATACACATGAAATATATAACCATCACGAGAATCTAATCATCATTATAACCAAGCAAGATAACTTGCCTCAATACGGAGACGAGAATAGTCCTCTTCTTGTCGGAACGAACGGTCCTCGACTAATATTGTTTACTCGAACAATCAACCTTAAACGAAATACATTTTTCTCAATAATATATTCGTATAATTATCAATATAGGATTAGTAAGACGTCATCCTACAATCTTTTAGAATAGTTTGTTGTTTCCAATTATCGAAGCCTTATGTCAGGAGTTCTTTTAACATCATTACAACCATAAAAATCGGTTTACAATACTTTTACCGAATGTTCACATGGTTCATCATAAACAAGAATTCTATCGAGGGTATGTTGAATAACCAATTATGATGTTAAGATCATCTTATGATGATTAAACTTTCCAAAACATTAAAATGTTGAAGGAACAAAATCTGCACATTTATGATTATTTCTCCTCTCATCTAAATTGAATATAATGCTTACAACATGGTTATTAGTTATGAGGTTACACCATATTCATGAAGGTTATCAAAATCTTTCTTTACAAAATTTGGAAGATCCATTAACATCATGATGAATTCACCATTTATCTAGTATGATGATCAAAACATTCTAAGTTCTCAACACATTAGATTAATGAAGAGTTGTTATTGTTGGTTTCACCAATATCCTTAACCATTCAAAATCTTGCTGAGCTAAACATAAGGAGGATATGATTCTTAAGAAATCTGAGCAAGAAGACATTCTTCTACTTCTAATCATGGCCAAGTTCTTCCCAAGGTAAGTGAAAACTTAAAATGGTGTTTAAGCACTTTATGATAACAACTCTATTAGTTAAATCCAACTATGGTGAAGTTAACTGATTCAAAGGTGTTCTGCTGAGCTAAATTCGCCCAGTAAGATGAGCATGATAGTTACAACATGGTTAAAATCACTATATCATCAAGAACACATCCATCTCAAACTCTTATTTATCATATTCATCACAAGTGTTAAAAAGGTTGGATTAAAACTATGTTTTACTTGATTAATCTAACTCTAGGTGAAGTATAATTCGTCATTAACATCAACATATGAAAATAATACAGAGAGGAAAGTACACCTACCTCCAGAAATGAAGAACAATCTCAATGCTATGAGAAAATATACTCCAAGCTCAAGAACACCTCTTAATCTCCAAGGAAATGAGCTCCACTCCCAGATTTAAGGCTTAGAAACAAGTTAGGGAGGTTGATATTGGTTTGGTAGTGCGGAGGGACGATATATGGAGAGAGAAATTCGGTTTGGGGTTGTGAAGAAATGAAAAAGCAGTGTAGTCCTATAAATAGGCATGTGAGACTTAGCGCACGCTAACGGGAAGCTTTAGCGTCGCTAACACACTTACGTCGCTAATCGGTTAATATTACGTGCGTAAGCGGCTTACCGTAGCTCTTGTATTGAATTCGCGGTCGTTAGCGCACGCTAATGAAAAAGGGGTTACGCGCTAATAAAAGTTGACTCGAGTCGACATGACTCAACATTACTCACATGCATGCCAATCGGATAAGAAGTTCACGTCTTTGAAGTCAATCGATGCGATTCTCTCTTAGCGTACGCAACAAAGGAAGCATTACGCACGCTAAGGCACAGGATTAACGTACGTTAATCATACTATGTAGCGTACGCTACATCAACAGAAAAATTCAAAAATGTAACTCTCTAATTAACATCGAATCATCACATATGAAATGAAATAGAAACGATATGAAATTCAAACCTATAATACCTCAACATAATACTAAATGCAACGATTCATGATAATCAGATTATCCGAATAATACAATGACAGGCAAGGACGAAAATTTTACAGTCGGATATTACAATATATATCTTGGGACTACATCCAGGCAGCTCGTAAACATATATACCTCGCAATTTCCATAAAAGTCTAGAGATACGTGGCGTTGTTATACCTATCAGACCAGTCCATCGAGAGAGTCGTAATCATCCTCTCAAGAGGCCTTTCGGCTGCAAGGTTGCCAGCCTATATACCTCTTAACATATGGAACCGCATAATCTCCACCTCATATAACACTACATATCAAACATGTACCAAATACATGGCTTTTACCAAAAACCTACAACAAACATCAATCATAAAAACCTCTACCTAAATATAAGAACAAATATATATCAACAGTATCCTCTAAGAGGATTTCTCAAAGGAGGACATTTTTGAAATCAAACTGTAACACCCCCAATCCGCTCAGGGATATTACACACCGTAGAACCTTTCCTCAAGGATATACCAGGCTGGTAACAACAACGAACATCTCAACAATGCCTTTAAGGCTAAAATGACTCAGTAGACCGATTTGGTCTTTCAATAAATACATACAACTCAATCACAACACATGCCCACGTAGGGGTCGAGTACAACACACTCCCGTACAACGGGGAAAGAATACTGCAGCGGAAAATAAAATACAACCAAAATAATACGACATCAACGGGTCCTCGTGTGATTAGTATCGTTCATCTTTCATCATCCTTCATGCCGACCCTGTGCTATGCTCCAAAACCTGAATGCAATACAGACATCCACCCCCGATTTCTCGGGGGTTAGCAAAATTCCATTATTTTGCTAGTGCAAGTACAAAGTGCAAAAATACGAGTCATACAATTCATGTTCCAAGAATAACAATAACCAGAAATTCTCAAAGATTTAAACATGACGAAAATACTTCCCGAGGCAAGAGTTTAGGTAAAGCTTTCCAAAATCGAAAGATCCCAAGTCAAGGGAAACAATTTATAAAATGATTTAAAATGCCAACGAGAGTTTTAATAGAAAACAACTTAGGATTATCAAATCATTCTCTTTCCAAAATCAACAGGGTCACATCCCAAAGGTTTTGTTTTCGCAAATAGAAAACCAACAACAATTCACAGGGTTAAAAACCACGTCACGTGTCCTCGACGTACATAAAACCAACACCAACTCGTGAAGTTTTACTCGTGAATCCAGGGCTATACCATTGGATTCCCTCCGTGGCCCCGTCGAACCCTCCCGAGGTGAGCAAAATACATTCACAAAACATACACACCAACTCGTTAAGTTTTTACTCGTGAATCCAGGGCTATACCATTGGATTCCCTCCGTGGCCCCGTCGAACCCTCCCGAGGTGAGTAAAATACATTCACAAAACATACACAACACTCGTGAATCCAGGGCTATACCATTGGATTCCCTCCGTGGCCCCGTCGAACCCTCCCGAGGTGAGCGAAATACATTCACAATTCACACAATCAACATGTCACACCAAGGATATCCAAGCAATTCACCCAAATGCAACAAACACAAAGCACGACACCATTGTCAAATCACAACGTACCAAAATGAGATAATATACGCATATATATTATCAAAGCACAACAACACCAAGCATATTCATAGGGTTCACTTAACCGTTCACGAGACGCAACATTCACAAAACACACGCGTTTTGAAAGTGAGCCTTTAACGAGGCTAAACTAAATCTTCTGAAAGTTCGTCTCAAACAATCAAACAACATACTAAGGCATTCACCAATCATCGTATCCACAAAACAAGAATTGTATGGACAAGGTACTTGTCAACACACACGCAGAGAATCGACCGAAGTATGATAGCACGAACCGACTAGGAACCCACCGCCTCCGCCGAACGCCAACCCGCGACAATAAACTTGATTCGCTGGATCAAAGGATGTTATAGGATGATTAATCAATGATATGAACTCCCAAACTTCGTGGATTAATTGCTTGACAACATCTCTTCTTGACCACCAAGCCTCCAGCCGCGGAATAAACTCCATATATTTTATATCTTTATCCTCCAGCCGCGGAAATGAGAAGATGGAAATGAAAAATGGATGAAAATATGACTGCTCAGCCATATTTATACTGGCGCGTCCTAGCGTGCGCTATCCCTTCCGGACTAGCGTGCGCTATCGGCCAGTATCGGCCTAGAACTCTCGGTCGGGGCCCGCACGGCCCGGCACTGTCGACCCAACCTGCCGACGCGGACCTGCCTGCTCGACTCCGATAGCGTGCGCTGCGCGGACGCTAGCGCGCGCGCTAGCCAACATGTCCAGAACCCTCTGGACCAAACTGCTCGGCCAGGTAACGTACGCTAGTCGGCCGGCAGCGTGCGCTACACATGCGGATTAGCGCGCGCCACGACCGACAGTAGCGTGCGCTACCTGCCGATCCTCCCCGAGTCCAGAACTCCAGGGACCTCTCTGCCCAGCCCGATAGCGTGCGCTGGCCGGCCGCATAACGTGCGCTACTCCCAAGGCTAGCGCGCAGCCTTTCCTAAGTAAGCGCGCTACGCGGTTCTCGCCGTCTGCCCGGCTAGTGCCCAGCACTTCCGACAGTGCCTGCCGCACCCGTCCGGCTAGTGCCCAACCGCTCTGACCCGACGATTCGGTTTTCGAAAACGCACGGAACGAAACACGACGAAAAGATCGCGGACAACATCATCGATCCGAAATGAAATACCACGCGACAATTAATCACACGTGCCCAAATAAACACAAAAATCGATCAAGACAACAAATACGAATATGTATACCCACAACTTTGGGTAAATTACAAAATGGCCCAAAACGTCCGAAAATCACGATACGTGATCGAACCAAACCAAAGTTCACAACACGTCTAACTAAGTTAAACAGACTTACGGGAAACTCGAAACAGTAGTTTCGAACGAGATTCGCAAGAATCGAACTCGAGTGGTAGAAAGTCGCTAAGAAACACGGAACTCAACAAAACGGCACCGAAACGATCTCGGATGGCAAAAAGTGCAGAATTAATCATTCTCAGAATGACGAAACGGTCACAAGCGAGTCGTCAAAACGGATTTCCGCTCAAAAAAGAAAATTATCGAAAATCGAAATTGCGGATATTACACAAACAATATTATAAATCCAAGATTCCCAAAAAAAAATTCATTTTTAAAATAGGAGGCGCCTCTCAAGAACCAACCTAACTTTTCCATTAGGTACACAGCAAAAACAACTAGAGGGCTTCGTAGAAAAATACCAAATAAAGAAAATAATAATCGATCTCAATAACCACCTACAGAATAATATATTACAGCCCCTACCTAATAGAAGAAAATACTAAGAAAAACTCCCACAAATTCCACCAACAGCGAAAAGCCTTCACTAAAATTGAATAGCAAAACAAGAATAGGCTTTTCCAATAACAAAGGAAGAGGAATTTTAACCTCGCTATTCTGTATCCTGGAACTACATCTAGGCACCTCGTAAACACATACACCTAGCAGTTTCCATAAACATTTAGAGATACGTGGCCTTGTTATACCTATCAGACCAGTCCATCAAAGTAGTCGTAAGGTCTTAACCATCGGTTTTACAAAAGATATCTGATGATCACTGGATGTGTGCAAGGCTTTTAAGGTGCTTAAGACCTTTTTACAATAACCCATTAGTTTACAAAAGTTATACTATTGTAAGGTTTTTAAGATGAAGCCCGAAAACACAAGGAAACCATGTAAACATGTAGGTGCGCCCAAAAAAAACAAAAACACTTTCCAAGCACAATGAATAGGTCTGATGACGCCAGAAGCACCAAACACCTACAATAGACAGAAAAATGAAACCAATATATCTTATAGACAGAAAACAGAACAACCCAAATAAGAACTAAAAAGCAAAAAACTTCATTGACCTTTAGTCACCCGAACACACGAACACACAGATACATAAACACATACACCCACCAATTTCCATAAACGCTTAAAGGTACGTGGCGTTGCTATACCTATCAGACCAATCCATCCAGAGAGTCGTAATCGTCCTCCCAAGAGGCCTGTTGGTCGCAAGGTTGCCCGCCTATATACCTCTAAACATATAAGATCACACACTCCCAACCTCATAAAGGCGATCGCCCGCCAGGAAACAAGGCATCTCAGCCCCTATAAATAGAAGGCTCCCTGCACTTGGAAAAGCCTTCAACTCCCAGGGAATTTTGACTCTCTGAAGTCCATCTCTCCAACTCTCGACTTCTTGACAAGCAATACTCACAACTTGGCTTTCTCAACTCTTGGCAACAGCTATCTCTCGGTTCCTTCTTCTCTCTCAGCATCTCCTACACGGAAGACGATCGGCAGAGAGCAAGAACACCAAAGCTTCGCTCAAGAGCTGGACAATAGGATCTTTTTACACTCATTGTACTTAGATTCTCACATTAATACTTGTATCCACGAATATTTGTATTAATAACATCTCGCGAGAGCATTCAAGCCCGGGATTAACAACCCCGACAAATCTTATGTTATTCACACCCCCTCGGAAGTGCTCCCGCAACCTTGTTTGTTGTCCGTCCATTCCAGCAGTATTTCATCTTCGGATAAATATTTCGGGCAACAACAATTGGCGCTAGAGGAAGGGGATCTAACCCTCAATTTCTTATTCCTACCGTCTCGAAGAACACTCACTGTTCTCCGGGACATATACCTGAAGAAACACTCACTGTTCTTCAGAGAAAGCTTTCAGAATCCTGTCTTCCGCCTCCGCGTCGAAGAAAGCCGCTGGCCAGCCCGCCAGACGCCTCGTTCCGTCGCAGTCCGAGCCACAGCCGATGGCGGAGGGTAGCCGCCGCGGTCCGAGACGTTCGATCCCGCCCCTGAGGGACGGCCCAAGTCTCTCGCTCGATCAGTTCCAAACCGCGGGACAGATCGAGGAGGCCATGACCATCCTACAGGAGCGACGGAGTGCTCTCGACGCGCCCCCCGCTATCACCCCCTCGGCCATCCACCGGATGACCAAACGGAAGTACAAGGCGTTGCTGACCGAGCGATCGCCAGGAGGCTCCCGTCCGCAAGAAGAGGCGCTCGCCAGCCGGGGCACCTCTGTTTTCGATCGCCTGAGCAGCGACCCATCTTGGCGACTGGGGCAGTCCGGCCCCAGCCACGAGACGACGGAGCTCGAGTCCGTTACCAGGAGTTCGGCCTATCCGACTCTGCAAGGCACCAGCCATCCGCTCCTCGCCAAATAGCCGAGGTCGGCAGCAGCGGAGTCAGGCGATCGGTACACGATCGCCTCGGCTCCCGCTCCAAAAGTCGATCCACGAGCGACCATGCTACAGCAATGGCCGCAATGCAACGCCAGATCGACGACATGAAGGCGCTCATGGAATCCGGGGCAGGCGCCAAGAGCAAGATCGTCGGGCCGAGCGAGCCGCTCGCGGTCCACATCGAGCTCGCCCCCGTGCAGCACAAGATCGCTCCTCCTCTAACACCCTTGTACGAGGGGAGATCGGACCCCGAAACACACCCGAGCAAGTTCAGCATCTACATGACCGGGTGTGGGGCATCTGACGCGACCAGGTGCCGAATGTTCCCTCTGACGCTGGACGACCTTGCCCACAGGTGGTACGCCTCATTGCCGCCTCGGTCCATCGGCTCCTTTAACCAGCTGGCGAACGACTTCACAGCGTACTTCGCCACCAGGGTCGCTCGGCCAGAAGGTCCCCATCGCATGATGCGAATCAAACAAGGGGAAGAAGAGTCCGACTCGGACTACATCGACCGGGTAGACGAGATCATCCTCAACGGCGAGCCCGTAAGCGATGAGATCGCCCTATACTCGGTCCTAGGAGGATTCCATGGTCTTTCGCCTATGTTCAGGCATCTTACGAAAAACCAACCCTCGACCTACGCGATCTTCCGAGCTAAGGCCGCAGACTTTCTGGCCAGGCAAAGGTTTCTTCTTAGCTTTTGAGCAGCGCGATCGGCGCCCGAACGACGATCTCCAGCCCGATCGCCGGTATCAACCTATGAATAATGCGATCGGCAGCCGAACGACGATCACCAGTCTTCCAGACCGATCGCCATTATCAAGCAACATCACCAAAACCGGAGGACTCGTTCGCCATCTACAGTTCACCATCTAACATGATGGACTAAGGCACGAGATCGCCTCCACCGCACTACGTACAACCATGGTCCTGGTAGTCGATGGAATCGGCTGCTTCGGCCATGCAAGGTCACTTTGGGCCAAGATCGCCCGCCCTTCGTTTAAATACGAGGTCGGCGTAGTCTGAGGGCCCTCCAAAACTAATCAGTAGACACGATCGCCCGCCCTCAAAGGTTCATCATCTAACATGGTGAACCCGGACAATGCGACGCGTCACTACCCCCGTCTCAACGTATACCGTCGAGGTTCGCCATCTTCATGGCGGGCCGAGGTGGAAGCAGAGCTAACAAGCCGCGGAAGTGGAGTTGATTAATCCGACGACGCCCCGCGCAAGGACTCCTCTAGACCAAGACCGCACGCCCTTCGTTTAAATACGAGGCGAGGCGCAGCCTAACAGAGGACCCTCACAATAAAATGAGTCACGAGACAGTCAATGTCGTTCGCGCACAAGAAACGGTCATGGAGTCGGTCCATCGAACTCCGCGACTGTGCACGATTCCTCAAAACAACGAAACCATCAAGTTTCTGAGGGGGATCGACCAATGTTGTTTTTTGCAGGTACAAGACCGAAAGATAGTTAGCCAATCGACCAGATCGCCCAAGTCCGAATCCAAAGTCAGCTCAACGGATCGCCCGTCCTCATCTTACACGATCGCCAGCAAGAACCACCTCGCCCCATGTCTTCAACATCGGAGCAAGCTGGGGGGCAATTGTTGTGTCGAGAATTATACTCTTCGACCGGCGATCGCCTCAGGGATCGGGCGACCTAGCCATAGCCGAGCAGCCGAGGCAGAACTGCCGACCAGAGGCCAGGCGACCTAGCCATAGCCGAGCAGCCGAGGCAGAACTGCCGACCAGAGGCCAGGCGACCTCGCCATAGCCGAGCAGCCGAGATAGATCGGCCGATCGAAGGTCCCAGGACAAGTCCCGGCACCGAGCGATCAACATCTAAGACGATCGTCTCTCGGTACTTGACGATCGACTCCTGGTGGCCGACTAGCAGACGATCATCTCTCGGCACTTGCCGATCGACCCTTGGTGACCGACCGATGCCGACCCCTGGTGACCGGCCAGTGACGACCGCCTCATGCCGCTCGAAGCCGATGATCATCCAGTCGGCAAAGGCCGAAGCCCAGGACAGAACCCACGTGTAGGGTCGAGACAAGATCCGCATTTCACGGATCATTGACCACAGCCTGTCAGCATCTTTACACCAGCCGACAGGCCCGCCGAAAGGTGTCAGTAGGACCGCCTGTGATAAAGAATCTCCGGCGTGTCCGCTCCTCATCGACCGCACAATCAACTGCCGGCAGCAGCCTTGGACTTTAGGCAGACAGCCCATGTGACTTGAAGACGATCGCCTCATTATTATATTGGACGAAAGGTGATCGCCCGCCAGGAAACAAGACATCTCAGCCCCTATAAATAGAAGGCTCCCTGCACTTGGAAAAGCCTTCAACTCCCAGGGAATTTTGACTCTCTGAAGTCCATCTCTCCAACTCACGACTTCTTGACAAGCAATACTCACAACTTGGCATTCTCAACTCTTGGCAACAACTATCTCTTGGTTCCTTCTTCTCTCTCAGCATCTCCTATACGGAAGACGATCGGCAGAGAGCAAGAACACCAAAGCTTCGCTCAAGAGATGGATAATATGATCTTTTTACACTCATTGTACTTAGATTCTCACATTAATACTTGTATCCACGAATATTTGTATTAATAACATCTCGCGAGAGCATTCAAGCCCGGGATTAACAACCCCGGCAAATCTTGTGTTATTCACACCCCCTCGGAAGTGCTCCCGCAACCTTGTTTGTTGTCCGTCCATTCCAGCAGTATTTCATCTTCGGATAAATATTTCGGGCAACAACAGAGTGTACATGAAACATCCACCAAAGCAGTCTCTTCCACTGACAAAATTTACAGTCCACCCCCTCCCCCCCCCCCCCCCAACACATAAAATATGGAATTCTCTATCTCAAAAAATAAAACAAGCTATAATCAATAATCACCAATCAACAAAATACCTAACAACCAACACATAAAACAAGATATTCTCCTGCGACATAAATAAAAGGAAGATGCTATAATCAATGATTATAAATCACTAAAATGCCCAACAACCAATATATAGAGTCCAGGCAGGAGGAAAAAGACAGTCAGGGAAAAAAAGGGGAAGGCCACAGGAATTCAACACCTAAAACAAAATAAACAAGCAGTCAGCCACCCAAAACAAACAGCAGTCACAAAATTAACAGGCATCCAGAAATTCCAATACTCTAAAAATGTGAAGAGAATGCCAAAAAACCATAATATAACCACACAAACATTTAAAGATAAACAATATCATCATACCTACCAGAACAATTTCTCTAATGAATCGCAGGCAAACTCCAAATAGGATATCTACTGACAAAACACTCTAGACGAAGCAATACAAAACCGGAAAACCACATCCACAAAGGAGCAGAGACGCTGTGAAAAAACAGAGTAGGCGGTGAGAAAGGAGACAGAGAAAACCCAAGAACCCAACCAAAAAGAAAAACAAACCCACATGAGCAGCAACACCTACATGAACCCACACAAACATTTAAAAGTAAACAATATCATTATACCTACCAGAACAAACCTTGTAGAAAGAGGTAACACGATCTAAACAGAGCGGCACAAAGCGGCGAAAAGATTCACAGAGCAAGCGATAAGAAAAGAGTCAGGCCAATGTAAACTAATCCTTTGTTCCCGAGTTTTAGTAAAGAAAACAAAAGAAAGGGAAAGAATGTTAAGAGAGAAAAGAAGAGAGAGGAAAGTGAAAGGAAATTGTATTTTGTGTTCTCGTGTTGGAAAGAAGTGAAAGGAAAATTAATCATTTTGTTCTTTTCTCTCCAAATCCTTCCAAATCGGAAGGAAATTTAGGAGGGAATGTTTTCTTTCCATTTCTTTCCATTTCTTTTCGTTTCTTTCCGTTTCTTTATTAAAAAACTCAGGAACACCAAATAATTTTTCTTTCTTCTTATTTCCATCCATTTTCTTTCTTTTCTCTCGTTAAGTTAAACTCGGGCACAGAGGGTAAGAGACAGAAGCCGGCGAGAAGGAAGGAAAAGAAATAGAGTTTTCATTAAGAAACAAAAAGGAAGAGATAAAACCAACCGAGAAGCACGCTTCCAACTAGAAAAGAAATAAAAAAACACGCTTTTGACCCAGGGAGCCTTCACACTTTTAAAGTAGTTATATATATATATTATATATATTATATATATAAATAAAAAAAGATATTATTTTTTCTGTTATTTAATTTGAAGAAAATAATAAAATAATTTTCTAATTATGTCCTTTAATTATTCAATTTTAAAAACGTAACAGGTTTTTAAAGAGGCAACAAGGAATTTTAAAGAAGTAGCAGGTATTTTAAAACAGTAACATGTATTTTAGAAGGGTAACATGTATTTTGAAAGAGTAGCAAATACCCCTGTCCTCAGAAATCAAACCTCGCAGTACTTTCACCAACTTAGCTATACATCCGGAGGCCGATTTCACATAAATATAGGAGTACATTATTAGAGGTGCACAACCTTTAAAATCGGATTGTAACGCTCGTGAATATTAAAATAAAAATCTCTCTAAATTTTATTCTCTAAAAGAGATTA
This sequence comes from Orobanche coerulescens, assembly GCA_033398695.1. Taxonomy (NCBI): domain Eukaryota; kingdom Viridiplantae; phylum Streptophyta; class Magnoliopsida; order Lamiales; family Orobanchaceae; genus Orobanche; species Orobanche coerulescens. Next base: position 16,082,837 of record CM065804.1, read on the forward strand.
TTAGAATAATTTCTCCAAGTGAATAATATTAAATTAAATTGAGAATGGCTGATAAAGATTAAATTTGAAAATTTAACATAATAATTTTCTAATTAGAATTTTCTTATTAATGGGTCTAATATAATAACCCTAAATTTTTTGAATTTTAGAAGGAAAATTATAATAAAATATAATTTATTATGTTGTTGGACCGAATTATTGGTCAAGGAGAAATTATAAATTTTATAAATATTTTTATTATTGCCGAAATTATATAAATTAAAAACTAGAATTAAATCTAAAATTTTATTGGGCGAAAGATATTGTGAAATTGAGCCCAATGACTTACAATTGTGAATTAGATTTGGGTCATGGAAATGATTTATAAATTGAGTCCAATATCAAATAAATTGAACCCAATACTTGAGCCCACTAGAGAAAAATATATAAGTTGGAAATATGGGAGAGACATAATCAATCCATGAAAATATAAAATTTAATCCAAAATATTTAAATTAAAATAAATGAAAATACAAATTTAATAAAAAATATATAACTTAAGTCATAATAATAATGTTCTGCACATATTTTACACATATTCTTTTTGAGAATCGGATCGGGCTGGGCTTTTTAGAAAACTATGTCAGACCAGGTCGGGCTTTCTCTAAAATATGCAGTAATGGCAAATAAACTGAAGTGCAGCCTGCATATTTCCTTTAGTCACATTTGGTTTACTCTGAACTTGATCGAGCAAACTCTTCATGCAATATAGACTTGTCTATAACAAAAAATGAAATTTTACACTTAAATAGCTATGTAAGAAATTTATAAGTAGAGCTGCAAACGGGTCGGATTCGAGTCGAGTATACCCGATCTCGAGTCGAGTTTTTCAGTTTTGAAATTCGGGTCGAGTTATCTCGAGTCGAGTCGAGCAGCACATAAGCTTGCCGAGTTCGACCCGCTCGAGTACACTCGGGTCACTCGAGTAGCTCGTCGAGTCGGGCGGATCGGGTAGGATTCAGGTCGAGTCGGGTTGTACCTATTTTTCTGACATTTTCTGCATATTTTTCTATAAAATTCAAATTTTTTTATTCTACAAAATTTTGCTTTTTACATAAACATCAAATAAAAAAAGAAAATCATAACGTTAAAAAATAAAAGCAAGAAAAAAAAACCAACATAAAATTAGGAAAAAGTTACTAAGAACAAGAAGTACCTAAGAAGCGCAGAACAAGAAAAAATCACAGTCCGTCTCAAGTAAAGTGAGTACTCAAAAATACATTCACGGACCTCACGACCAATCAAAAATCAAAATAGCTACCCAAATTCTAACAATCCGCAACAAACCAACAACTTTAATCTTTAGCGAAGAACCATATCGAACCGTCTTTCAGTTATTGATCGAGCCACTTGCTGAAAAACAACAAATAAATACTATTAAATTACACATCACATCACATATATATGGATTATAATTCATGAATTTTAATTTTTAATCTATTAGTAGTTTAATACAATAAAAGTACAAAATAAGATTTACAAATTTTTAGAAAACATACCTTCGTTATTAGGAATGTTCAAGTCGATCTCCACTTCCTTTAACTTAAAATTATCCTTCTAGTAAGTTGACAATGTAGAAGAAAAAAAATAAAATTAACAACAGAATATGATATATGGTATATGGACTGTTAGAAAAAAATATACAAATTCTGCATACAAACACTTCTTTTAATGTAATTGACCATTTGAAACTACTATATTACAAATGGAAACTGGAAGGGCACTGATCTTGAAGCATTTAATGGACAGAAAAGTTGCACCGCCCTAGAGCCATATACAAATTCAATACTGAAAGGGGAAAAAATATGGTATATGGATGCAGGATGTAATATGGTATATGGACTGTTAGAAAAAAAATATCATGAGTAGAAAAAAGAGAATATGGTATATGGATGCAGGATGTATTATATTATATGGTATATGAGTAGAAAAAATATACACCTCTGCTGTTTTCTTAAGTCCATAAAGTTCACGTGCCCAATCAGCTCCACATATCAACATTTCGACAGTTTCAGGTTTCAAGCAAGCACGATGAGGTTCAATTACTCTACCACCGGCACTGAAAGTTGACTCAGAAGCTACCGTTGTGATTGGAATAGCTAAAACATCAGTAGCCATTAGTGACAATATAGGATATTTACCGCGATTTGCTCTCCACGAGTCTAATGCCTCAAAATGCTCTCCAACAACAGGATAAATGCTTTCTTCCAAATATAAATCAAGTTCTATTTTTATAGACTGAGAACTTGTATCTGATTGGCTAAAAAACAACCCACATTTCGAAATTCCCCCAAGAACAGGCTTGCTAATACACTTGAATGCCTATGCAAAGTTTGCGAACCACTACTAGTCGATGATGACTCCAAAGTTGACCCTTTCCCTTTATTTATTTTTTCACCTACTTTCTCATCAACATATTCCTTATATAAATCAGTCAATGCTTTTTTAATAAAGAGGCAAACATTTTCCGCTTCTTCTCCATAGATGATAGAAAAACAAAATCGTAGAAGCTGCAACTTGAACCTTGGGTCCAACACAGAGCCAATTGACATACATAAATTACATTCTGACCAATATTTGTCAAACTTCTCCTTCATGGGGATAGCCATATCTCTGATGTATGATTTCCTGTCCTTGCATTTCATATCTAGCAATTCTTTAACTCTATAAACCTCAGAGAGAAATAAATTTGCAGTTGGATACTGATAACCGGATACGACATGTGTGACATCATTAAAGATCTCTAAGAATTCACATACATTACTAACCTTTTCCCACTCTTCATCATCAGGGACATACTCAAATCCCCTATCCCAATTACCAAAACGACGAAACACTTGCTTAAAAGTGCATGCAACTGAGAGCATATTATAAGTTGAATTCCAGCGTGTCGGGACATCTAGAACTAGCTTCCTAGATTTAACTCCAAATTAAGTAGCAAAAAGACCAAACTGATTTCGGCGACCCTCTGAACCGGCAACATATTTAACTCCATCTCTTATTGTGTCAATAATTGACTCAATTGGTTTGAGTCCATCCTGCACTAAGAGATTGCGAATATGTGCACAACAACGGACACGGAAAAGTCTACCATTCAAAGGTAAGTGATCCCTAATCATCACATAATTTTGCTTCAGATTTCTTAGTGCCACATCATTCGCTCTAGCATTATCTACAGTGATCGTGCCTATTTTTTTCTCAATTCCCCATTCGATGAATGAATTAGAAAGTGCTTCGGCAATGACAACACCACTGTTGGGAGGGGGACATTACAATAGTTAAGGACTTGCATATTCAACTTCCAGTTACTATCTATCCAGTGCCCAGTTACAACCATATACCTAAGGTTTTGATTTGAAGATGTCCACATATCCGTTGTAATATTCACTTTGCCCACACGTTTTAAAACTTCTTTCAATTTCACTTTTTCATATTCATAAACCTTATAACAATCTAACTTCGCAGTTGTCCGACTAACCTTTTCCCAAAAAGGAGTTGCAGTCCTCATTATTTCATTAAACATAAAAGACTCGACATGAGTAAAAGGTAACTCATTGATCATGATGTAATGCGCTATTTTATCCCTCATATTCGAATGGTCATACTTGAAAGTACTAAGTTGTTCATTTACCTCTTCACCTTCGGTACCTGGATTTGACTTAAAAGCCAATTGTGTCTGTTTATGCTTCCCATTCTTCTTTAAGCAATACGTCAAGTGTCTGTTCAATGCAGACGTTGAAGATGTCTTCCCTCTTGATAACACACTTTGGCACATCTTGCATTGTGCACGCTTATTCCCTGTTTTTGGATCATCGGAATATGCGTTCATATACTGCCACACACCACTTGTCTTCTCTTTCTCTTTTTTCTTGAAAACTTGTGCATCTTCCTCAATGGGTGTCGGGTTTGTTGACTTCATTTTTTTACCACTTTTGTGAACATCAACAATCTCATCGTCATCATTTTCCTCAAAACCCAATTCTTTCTCTCTGAGTTCCGGCAGTTGGGTATCTTCGAAAATGGTATCCATACACGGACTAGAAGATGATTGAATTGAACGATTTGGGTTGTTCAACAAAGACATAATGATCAACCTGAAAATAGACAACAAATTAAGAAAATGTGAATCAAAATCTGAAACTTGAACAATATACTCAATAAATTCATCAAATGATTCTAATCTGAAAATTGACAACAAATTGAACAAATTCTGTACAAATTCCACACTACACTGTACAAATTCAACAAATTCAAATATGAACTCTAAACTAAACTAAACTCTAAACAAATTCAACAAATTCAACAATTAACTGGGTTCATAATGATCAAATCTGAATTCTAAACTAAACTCTAAACAAATTCAACAAATTCAACAAATTCATGAACGGGAGGAAAAAATCATGAAAACATGAAAACCCTAATCTAAACTCTAAACACCATTTCTTACGGGAGGGGAACTACAAAAATTGTAACTGAAGAAGAAGAATACACTGAAAAAATCGAGTTGGTATTACTTGCGCTGCTCTGCTCGGCTTTTCCTGCTCCACTTCCGAGTTCCGACAGCAACTCGCGACGGCCGGGAAGAAATGATGGACTTCGACTGGTATGGCTGCTCGGGATAGTGGATCGAGTCGTGACTCGTGTGTCCTGGGGTGTGTGAGTGTGTGTACCGGGGTGTGTGTGTGCACCGGTGTGTGTGGGTGTGTGTGATTGAGAAGATAATGAAAGTCAAAGCAGTGAAGCGGGTGGTGGCAGGGTGAGAGAATAAAGACTGCACCTGCACTGCACGGGATGAGGGTTTAATTAACCTAGCCGAGTCGGGTACCTGACGGGTCGAGTCGAATCCAGATCATCTAATCGAGTACTATGGCGGGTAGGCGAGTATACCCGACTCGACCCGAGTACGAAAACGAGTTTCCAATACGCGCCGAACTCGACCGGGTCGGACTCACGGAACCGAGTCGAGTGCAAGAAAACCGAGTTGAACTCGGGTCGAACCCGGGTATACTCGACCGGTTCTGCATGCCTAATTACAACGGATATGTGGACATCTTCAAATAAAAAACTTGGGTATATGGTTGTAACTGGGCACTGGATAGATAGTAACTGGAAGTTGAATATGCGAGTCTTAACTTTTGTAATGTCCCCCCTCCCCACAGTGGTGTTGTCATTGCTGAAGCACTTTCTATTTCATTCATCGAATGGGGAATTGAGAAAAAAATAGGCACGATCACTGTAGATAATGCTATAGCGAATGATGTGGCACTAAGAAATCTGAAGCAAAATTATGTGATGATTAGGGATCACTTACCTTTGAATGGTAGACTTTTCCATGTCCGTTGTTGTGCACATATTCTCAATCTCTTAGTGCAAGATGGATTCAAACCAATTGAGTCAATTATTGACACAATAAGAGATGGAGTTAAATATGTTGCCGGTTCAGAGGGTTGCCGAAATCAGTTTGGTCTTTTTGCTACTCAATTTGGAGTTAAATCTAGGAAGCTAGTTCTAGATGTCCCGACACGCTGGAATTCAACTTATAATATGCTCTCAGTTGCATGCACTTTTAAGCAAGTGTTTCGTCGTTTTGGTAATTGGGATAGGGGATTTGAGTATGTCCCTGATGATGAAGAGTGGGAAAAGGTTAGTAATGTATGTGAATTCTTAGAGATCTTTAATGATGTCACACATGTCGTATCCGGTTCTCAGTATCCAACTGCAAATTTATTTCTCTCTGAGGTTTATAGAGTTAAAGAATTGCTAGATATGAAATGCAAGGACAGGAAATCATACATCAGAGATATGGCTATCCCATGAAGGAGAAGTTTGACAAATATTGGTCAGAATATAATTTATGTATGTCAATTGGCTCTGTGTTGGACCCAAGGTTCAAGTTGCAGCTTCTACGATTTTGTTTTCCTATCATCTATGGAGAAGAAGCGGAAAATGTTTTGGCTACTGTTAAAAAAGCATTGACTGATTTATATAAGGAATATGTTGATGAGAAAGTAGGTGAAAAAATAAATAAAGGGAAAGGGTCAACTTTGGAGTCATCATCGACTAGTAGTGGTTCGCAAACTTTGCATAGGCATTCAAGTGTATTAGCAAGCCTGTTCTTGGGGGAATTTCGAAATGTGGGTTGTTTTTTAGCCAATCAGATACAAGTTCTCAGTCTATAAAAATAGAACTTGATTTATATTTGGAAGAAAGCATTTATCCTGTTGTTGGAGAGCATTTTGAGGCATTAGACTGGTGGAGAGCAAATCGCGGTAAATATCCTGTATTGTCACTAATGGTTGCTGATGTTTTAGCTATTCTAATCACAACGGTAGCTTCTGAGTCAACTTTCAGTGCCGGTGGTAGAGTAATTGAACCTCATCGTGCTTGCTTGAAACCTGAAACTGTCGAAATGTTGATATGTGGAGCTGATTGGGCACGTGAACTTTATGGACTTAAGAAAACAGCAGAGGTGTATATTTTTTCTACTCATATACCATATAATATAATACATCCTGCATCCATATACCATATTCTCTTTTTTCTGCTCATGATATTTTTTTCTAACAGTCCATATACCATATTACATCCTGCATTCATATACCATATTTTTTCCCCTTTCAGTATTGAATTTGTATATGGCTCTAGGGCGGTGCAACTTTTGTGGCCATTAAATGCTTCAAGATTAGTGCCCTTCCAGTTTCCATTTGTAATATAGGAGTTTCAAATGGTCAATTACACTAAAAGAAGTTGTGTTTGTATGCAGAATTTGTATATTTTTTTCTAACAGTCCATATACCATATACCATATTCTGTTGTTAATTTTATTTTTTTCTTCTACATTGTCAACTTATTAGAAGGATAATTTTAAGGTAAAGGAAGTGGAGATCTGAACATTCCTAATAACGAAGGTATGTTTTCTAAAAATTTGTAAATCTTATTTTGTACTTTTATTGTATTAAACTACTAATAGATTAAAAATTAAAATTCATGAATTATAATCCATATATATGTGATGTGATGTGTAATTTAATAGTATTTATTTGTTGTTTTTCAGCAAGTGGCTCGATCAATAACTGAAAGACGGTTCGATATGGTTCTTCGCTAAAGATTAAAGTTGTTGGTTTGTTGCGGATTGTTAGAATTTGGGTAGCTATTTTGATTTTTGATTGGCCGTGAGGTCCGTGAATGTATTTTTGAGTACTCACTTTACTTGAGACGGACTGTAATTTTTTCTTGTTCTGCGCTTCTTAGGTACTTCTTGTTCTTGGTTACTTTTTCCTAATTTTATGTTGGTTTTTTTTTTCTTGCTTTTATTTTCCTAACTTGTTCTTGGTAACTTCTTTCAATTTTACTTTTTCATATTCATAAACCTTATAACAATCTGACTTCGCAGTTGTCCGACTAACCTTTTTCCAAAAATGAGTTGCAGTCCTCATTATTTCATTAAACATAAAAGACTCGACATGAGTAAAAGGTAACTCATTGATCATGATGTAATGCGCTATTTTCTCCCTCATATTCGAATGGTCATACTTGAAAGTACTAAGTTGTTCATTTACCTCTTCACCTTCGGTACCTGGATTTGACTTAAAAGCCAATTGTGTCTGTTTATGCTTCTCATTCTTCTTTAAGCAAGACGTCAAGTGTCTGTTCAATGCAGACGTTGAAGATGTCTTCCCTCTTGATAACACACTTTGGCACATCTTGCATTGTGCACGCTTATTACCTGTTTCTGGATCATCGGAATATGCGCTCATATACTGCCACACACCACTTGTCTTCTCTTTCTCTTTTTTCTTGAAAACTTATGCATCTTCCTCACTGTGTGTCGGGTTTGTTGACTTCCTTTTTTTACCACTTTTGTGAACATCAACAATCTCATCGTTATCATTTTCCTCAAAACCCAATTCTTCCTCTCCGAGTTCCGGCAGTTGGGTATCTTCGAAAATGGTATCCATACACGGGCTAGAAGATGATTGAATTGAACGATTTGGGTTGTTCAACAAAGACATAATGATCAACCTGAAAATAGACAACAAATTAAGAAAATGTGAATCAAAATCTGAAACTTGAACAATATACTCAATAAATTCATCAAATGATTCTAATATGAAAATCGACAACAAATTGAACAAATTCTGTACAAATTCCACACTACACTGTACAAATTCAACAAATTCAAATCTGAACTCTAAACTAAACTAAACTCTAAACAAATTCAACAAATTCAACAATTAACTGGGTTCATAATGATCAAATCTGAATTCTAAACTAAACTCTAAACAAATTCAACAAATTCAACAAATTCATGAACAGGAGGAAAAAATTATGAAAACATGAAAACCCTAAACTAAACTCTAAACACCATTTCTTACGAGAGGGGAACTACAAAAATTGTAACTGAAGAAGAAGAATACACTGAAAAAATCGAGTTGGTATTACTTGCGCTGCTCTGCTCGGCTTTTCCTGCTCCACTTCCGAGTTCCGACAGCAACTCGCGACGAACGGGAAGAAACGATGGACTTCGACTGGTATGGCTGCTCGGGACAGTGGATCGAGTCGTGACTCGTGTGTACCGGTGTGTGTGTGTGTGTACCGGGGTGTGTGTGTGCACCGGTGTGTGTGTGTGTGTGTGTGTGTGTGTGTGTGTGTGTTTGAGAAGAGAATGAAAGTCAAAGCAGTGAAGCGGGTAGTGGCGGGGTGAGAGAATAAAGACTGCACCTGCACTGCACAGGATGAGGGTTTAATTAACCTAGCCGAGTCGGGTACCTGACGGGTCGAGTCGAATCCGGGTCATCTAATCGAGTACTATGGCGGGTAGGCGAGTATACCCGATTCGACCCGAGTACGAAAACGAGCTCCCAATACGCGCCGAACTCGATCGGGTCGGACTCACGGAACCGAGTCGAGTACAAGAAAACCGAGTCGATCCCGAGTCGAACCCGGGTATACTCAACCGGTTCTGCAGCCCTATTTATAAGTGTTATATCTTCAAATATCAATAGCTACTGGTTTGAGGAAAGTGTCATTGAGGGTCATTATTGTGTATTTTGATTAATCATTAGAATGATCCCCCGACTAACAATAATATTGCGTCTCTCAAATACATTTCACTTATAAGCACATTTCATAAATACAACCACCGAAAATCTCAAAAATATGAAGAAAGGATATCTTCCATTATGGGAAACCAAACAAGTCTCAAAAAGTCTAACGATACATATTAGTGACTGGGACTTGAAATTTGAGAGAATACGTGATACGATTTATGAGGTTTCTAGGAAGATAAAGTATGAAGAAAATTTTGAAAAAATTTTCTTCATACTTAAAAAAATGCGAAAGTCATAAAGATTAATAATAATTTTTCACAATTACACACAGTAAACCTTCGTAAATTAATATTGGGAAAACTACATAAAATAGAAACATACTTTGCACTCGTTCCTATTTTTAGCAACCATCTTTAAAAATCACCAGTAATAGAAACGAACTATTCATTTCTTGCAATTTTAGAAACTTTTAACAGAGGTCAATGTTAACTGGTGACGTGGCCGTTAATATAATTTTTAAATATATTTATATTCCACTGTGTATTATTTGTAGGGTGAGTTGGATGCTGATATGTCATATTTTAACATTGACCTTTGTTAACTGGTCATTAACTAAAATAACATTTCATTACAAAAATTATTTGTAGAATATCATTAACTAAAATAACATTACAAAAATTATACCAAAAATATATAAAAACATCGAATTTTCAAGAAATGCTAGCCATCGTCTTCTTCACGGATCCAAAAAAAATCGAATTTTCAAGAAACGCTAGCCATGTCATTATTTGTAGAATATCATTAACTAAAATAACATTACAAAAATTATACCAAAAAAAATATTCAAGAAACGAAATCCATAAACAGAAACCAAAAGAAACAAAAACTAAAATTACAGAAATCCACTGTAGAACGAAAGGGATCAAACCCATATCCGCACAAAAAAAAGAATACAAAAGAAAGAAAAATCCATAGCAGAACTAGAAGATCCAAACCCATAGCAATAAACTCAACTCATAGCATCAAATCCATAGAAGTGGACCCTTCAAACCAACCTGACTCGTAGTCGCAAACACGACCCGATAGTTTCAATTCAGCCGCCGCACAACCCGGCCTCGCATCACTGTAGTTCATCCTGTTGTCTCCGGGCCACGACTACAGTTCATCTCGTCACCTCCGCGCAAACAAACCGCCCACCACTGCGAGGTTCAGCCGTCGCCTCTAAAAACCGCCACATATTTGTTCCCCCCACCAGTTCAGGACGCAAATCGCAACCCTTGCCAAAGCCCAGTTCAGATCGGGAAATCGAGCACCAACTCGCTGCAGATCGGGAAATCCCAGAAGTGAACGGCGCCGAGAAGGAAAAGGGAAGCTTCTATCTGGTTCCTAACTACAAATTACACAGAACCAGCCCTAATTTCAGATCTATAAACCCGAGTCCTCAGCCCGAGAAAGAGGGGAGTCGAAAAAATTCCGCCTGGGACAATAGAAGCAGAAAAGGCGGCAGAGGGATTTGCAGAAGTTTTCTCTGGAATCTGAATCGTGAAGAAGAGACCCAGTGGAAAATAAGACATATCAGCCTCCAAATCACCTTGAGAGAGACACAGTGGAATATAAATATATTTAAAAATTATATTAACGGCCACGTCACCAGTTAACATTGACCTCTGTTAAAAGTTTCTAAAATTGCAAGAAATGAATAGTTCGTTTCTATTACTGGTGATTTTTAAAGATGGTTGCTAGAAATAGGAACGAGTGCAAAATATATTTCTATTTTATGCAGTTTTCCCATTAATATTTGATAAATTAATAATCTCTCTAAGTTAATAATTTTTTACATGTTTTAAATGTTTTACATGTTCCCTGACGACAACAATAAGCAAGTTCTCAAAAACAAAACCTACTCCACAAAGACAAAAAACAAATTTATAAACCAACTAAAGTTATGAACTAAATAACAATCCAATACACACATAATATTTGAAACAATAGACGTCATAGAGAGCAAAGTTAACACACTAAGGAGCTGTTTGTTTGGCTCTTAATGGTTACATTAAGAGCCTACATCTGAATCGCTAAGGGGTCAGGACTGTTTGGCAAAAAAAATATGACCTCTTAATGGTTACAATAACCTCTTAACCATTAAGCATCCATACCCTCTCTCAACCATTAAGAGGCAAACAATTTCCAGATTTACCCCTCTTCTTAAATTAAGAATTATTATTCATAATAATTATTATTATTTTTTAAATGAATTTAAATAAAAAATATTAGATATAATTATTATTATAATTTTCTAAATGAATTAAATTAAAAAATATTATACATAATTATTATTATTATTTTAAATGAATTAAATTAGAAAATATTATGCATAATTATTATTATTATTTCAAATGAATTAAATTTAAAAATATTATACATAATAATTATTATTATTATTTTAAATGAATTAAATTTAAAAATATTATACATAATTATTATTATTATTATTATTTTAAATGAATTAAATTTAAAAATATTATACACAATTATTTATAAAAATTAGGGTTTTTATTTATAAAAAAGAGAGGTTTTGGTACGCAAGGGGAGGAAAAATGAGATTTTTAATCGCTACTTTTATACAGAAGGGTAGAATGGTAATTTGTTACCATTCAGAGTTACCGTTCAGAACAGTTACCAAACAACCAAATTTCATTCTGCACTTAACCATACAGAGCCTCTCAACCATTCTGGCCTCTCAACCATTCTGCACTAAATCATTCAGCAACTGCCAAACGACCCCTAATCATCTTCTGCCTATTAGTACTGGCTCATCAACTGTTCCAAAGCAAACTCATCAATTGTTCCTGTAAATATTACCGCGCCGTGGACCTCTACCTAGGATCCACTAGGCTAACTTTACACATAACACGTCCAATTTCACAATATCCAAACGGAAATCGATAAATACGAGACAGACAAAGAAACTCCTACCAAACCAACATCAAAGATCTCAAGGAAAAACAATGAAGTTATACATCAATCGGAAAATGAACTCATATAGTACGCGAGTACCATCTATTAATACATGAAATAAACAGTCCAAAGGGACAATGCTCGAAATAAGAAGAACACAATTTGGCCACAATATCACGCCTCGCCTTCATCATCGTACCGCCCCGGTGCTCGCTCGTTTTGATCCTTCGAACCTGAAATACATGAAAAGAGTTTTCCCCACACAAGAGGGGTTAGAGCAAGTAATACAAGTGAAACGTCACATCTTACACGTAACAACACACGCACCAATTTCAAAGCCATGATAATGATTTTCCGGAAAATGCAATTATCCAAATATATCTCAATAGTGACAAATTCTCCCTGATTAGCCTTAGACCCGACAATGCGCGAATCCCTCCGAGGCCCCGTCAGACCCTCCGGGAGTGGCTAACCCAAATATTCGCGGACCCGACAATGCGTGGATCCCTCCGGGGTCTCGCCAGACCCTCCCGGAGTGAACGAATATAACTCTCACATTCATATGCATTACTTTTCACCTTTAAGAATATAACGTTCACAAAAATCACTTGCCTGAACGAGAGAAAAGGGTACGGACAACAAGGTACCAAGGTTGAAGGAACCGACAACTCCGAACCTAGACAAGTTCGTAATCAACTATCAATCGGTATGAAAATACATTAGAATCCACCCAAAAATACTACCCACGATACATGTATTCCGGTAATAAAACTCCTAGATGGTGAATCACAATCAACCATCCCAAATCCTCAATAATTCTGAAAATATACCAATAATCCGTAGGAATAACATGTAACTAAGGTAGATAATTCATACTCGACATATTCCATCATAACAACAGGCTGAATCGAAGAGATCGGAAAGAAAATCCCCAAAACCCAAAAATCTAGGGTTATGCTAAGTCCAGAACTTACTGTCTTCGGCCATGCTCAAGCCCTAGCGCGCGCTATACTGCGTTGCTTGCGTGCACTACTACTACGGCTAGCGTGCGCTATCTTCAATACATAGCATGCGCTACGGATACTCAATTCTAGTCCAGTACCTTTCTGGACTGTCTGCCTCAAATCCACTAGTAGCGTGCGCTAACATTGACAGATAGCATGCGCTATCGGTACTCAAATAGCATGCGCTATGAAGGGAAGGTAGCGTGCGTTACACCTCATGCACAGGTGATATATATTTGCATCAAAATCCAATGTAACAACGATCCGAACAAGAAAGAGTATATTCCAAATGATATGAACTCCAAGATCAACATCAATTCGCTAAACACTTACAACGAGTGTCAAAATTACAGAAGCACCAAAACGGAAAATTTACAAAAAGTATGGATATTACATCCCCCTCTAAAAGAAAATTTCATCCCGAAACTTAAGAAATGATTAACTCTAGGTATCTAGCACGCATGCTCTCTTCGGTTTCCCACGTTGCTTACTCGACTCCGTGCCTCGACCACTGTACTTTAACCAACGGAATGGCCTTGTGCCGGAGTTGGAAAACTTTATGATTTACTAAATCATAGGCTTTTGGAGATTTACCTAAATTATGAATAATAAACCCTTGTTGAATTCCCTTCCAAATTGGTGAGATTCTCGTAACATTTTGCAAAACACTCCATCTTTTTTGTCTCTAAGGTTCAAAAGAACGCAGTTTCTCCTGCAATTTACTATGCTAAATTACCTGAAAGAAAATATATTGTATCCATGTTCATAATGCATCTTCTCAATGGTTTGATGATTCATTTTCCAGATATGATTTTGATGGTAAATTGAGAGGTTTTGGGGAGTTTTCTGATGTTATTGAGATTTGGATTCATATCGTTGTACACCATGATCGGAGATCTTCTTTGGTTTGACTGTGAGGTGCATCAGTTAGTTAATTTGCTGATCGTTTGGCTGATGAAATTTATTATGGATATGTAAAAAAAATAAGAAATAGAAAATGCCAAGGTAAAAAACTCTGGATGTATTTCTTGGCCAAACGAGCCTAACCATACCGAAATTTGCAGAGTTCGAGTTCGACTCAAAGTAGTTCGAACTTTAGGTTCGATTCAGTTTGAATTTGTCGAACCTTAATTTTCAAGGTTCGATTCGAGTTCGATGGATAAATTACACTTTATGGTTCGTTTGATTCGGCTCGTTTTTACGAACCGTCGAATAAAATTCGATTCGGCTCGGGATATCAGTGGGGCGAGGCGGATGCGGATGATGGTACTTCCATCCCCATCCCCACCTAAGAAATTCATACCCATCCCGTCCCATCACCCATGGCGGGTATGGAATTTAAATTCATCCCTGTCCCGACATGTATAAAATAAGCACATCCAAGGCCCACCACATACGTGAATATCCATCCCCAACTTATACCCATCTTACACGCCCCATGTTACACATATCATTTTTGATAAAAAAAAATATAATTGTACAAATCATATATATTTGATAAAATAAAAGAAACTTTTAATTTGAATATAGTTTTAAATACATCTAAACATGAAAATTAATATTCTTTTTTGGATATTCAATTACATCTTAAATATCACAAAGTATACTAAAAGACAATTGGGGAATAGAGTATAAACAAGCTCGAGTTAATTATGTTCAATACTCCACAAGAACACACAAATCATCAATCAAATTAAACAAGCTCGAATATGGATGTGCAATCCGTAGAACACGATTAATAACATCATATAACATATTGCTATCAACTTGGGTGTGTATGAATTTGAATTCAAATTAAATTAAAAATATTTGGTTTATGAAGAAAAAATGTGGAAGAAAGAAGAAAAAAATTGATATTTCTAGAAATGGGTCAATGTTAAAAGACACAGTATTGGGCCAAACATTTGGATTGAACCTTTTCTTATTTATGTTATTCATTCGATGTGCTTTAGTAGTTTAGTTATCATTCGTGCAATTGTTCTTTATATTTTTATGATAAAAATCAAACTAAATCAAACATACCCGGTATATCCCGCTCAGAGCAGGATTTGGGGAGGGTAAGATATACGCAGACCATGCCCCTACTTATTACGGTAGGGAGGCTGTTTCCGTGAAGACCCCCAGCTTAGTGCACAGCAGAATCTCGTGTGATAAATATAAAGGAAAACATATGATTCGAAAAAAGTTCGAGACCATACCTGAGCCCATGGCTTAATCCACATGGGACTTACCTACGCGGAATTGGGCTACTTCACTCCCGATGAATGCTGCTCTAACAAAAGAGAGGTTGACTCTGCGCACAGCTCCCTGTCAAAAATACACCACGCAAAGACAATAGGATAAAATATACAATAAAAGTAAAAAATGCAGTGCTCTAGGTCAAAGGTAACCGAGACAACCCAACCCTGAGGCTCTCAACTATAGCACCGCTCCCTACAAAAGAATCCACAACTCTGATCTGGCGCCTACAAGCGCACCTATCAACAGTCATGGTCTCAGAAAGGTTTAAGGCCTTCAAATCTAATCTCAGCTGCTCCTCCCACGTCCTCCTCGGTCTGCCTCTCCTCCTCTCCCCGACAACCAATAAACTCTCGACCCTCCTCACCGGAGCAGATGCCTGCCTCCTGCGGATGTGGCCAAACCATCTCAATCTCCCTTCCCTAATTTTCGCTGAAATGGGCGCCACTTCCAGCGCGTTCCTGAAAACTCCGTTCGCGATTCTATCTAATATTGTGCGACCACACGACCAACGTAACATTCTCATTTCAGCCACTTCCAACTTGCTCTCAAGCGACTTCATCATCGCCCAACATTCGGAGCCATACAACATTGCAGGTCGGATTGCCGCTCTATAGAATTTACCCTTCAACTTTAGAGGGACTTTCTTGTCGCACAGGACCCCTGTCGCTGCTCTCCACCTTAGCCACCCCGCTTTGATGCGATGCGTGACATCATCTTCACACCCACCTTCCTTCTGAATGATCGAACCCAAATACTTGAACTTATCCGTACGGGGTACGATCTGATCTGCAATCATGACCTCTACATCTTCCTCGTTGGCCTCAACACTAAAATTACACCAGAGATACTCGGTCTTAGACCGGCTCACACGCAAGCCCTGTGATTCTAACTTAGCCCTCCAAAGCTCCAACTTCGAATTCACCTCCCTCCTCGACTCCGCCACTAACACATTGTCGTCAGCAAAAAGCATGCACCACGGGATGCCATCTTGAATCCCTCGCGAAATGACGTCAAGAATTAGAGCGAAGAGAAGAGGGCTTAGCGCCGACCCCTGGTGTAGCCCTATCTCAACCGGAAAATACTGGGTATCACCAACTAGGGTCCTAACGTACATCCTAGCTTGGGAGTACATGTCTTGGATCGCCCTAACGAATGGCAACGACACCCTCCTCTCTACTAAGCTCCTCCAAATAACATCGCGCGGAATGCTATCATAAGCCTTCTCTAGATCTATGAACACCATATGGAGGTCCTTACGCCGCTCTCTAAACTTCTCTATAAGGCGTCTGACGAGATGAATGGCCTCAGTCGTGGACCTCCCCGGCATGAAGCCAAATTGGTTCTCTGAGATCTCAACTTCTCTTCTAACCCTGCATTCCACCACTCTTTCCCAAAATTTCATAGTATGACTGAGGAGTTTAATACCCCTATAGTTACTACAACTCTGAGCATCGCCTTTGTTCTTGAAAAATTGCACGACAATAATATGCCTCCACTCTGTTGGCATGTTAGAACCTCTGAGGAGGATGTTGAACAGCTCTGCTAGCCACTGAACTCCGACTTCCCCCAGACAAAGCCACACCTCAAAAGGGATCTGATCCGGACCTACAGCCTTAGCTCTACCCATTTTCATTAGGTCACCCTTTACTTCCTCCTTGCTGATGCTCTCACAGGAACTAAATGAACGAGCAGAAGATAGACTAACTCCTTGCACCACCGAGTCACTACCTCTAGCCTCATTGAAAAGTTCGAAAAAATATCTATTCCACCGCTCCTTAATAGCCACATCGTTCACTAACACTTGGCCCAAATCATCGTTAATAAACTTAACGGGACCCAGGTCGCGCCGCCCTCTTTCCCTAGCTTTCGCTAGTTTAAAAATAGCATTTGCTCCTTCTTTGGTGTCTAGGCGCTTGTACATCTCCTCGTAAGCCTCACCTTTAGCCTTAGCCACTGCCTTCTTAGCCTCTCTTTTCGCCACCTTGAATATAAATCTTTAATTACTCAGTTTTTCAATTTTTTGGTTTTAGTCGGCCTTGGAGGAAGATTGGAAGATAAAGAGTTGATTGGAAAAAGAAATGTGTGCATGATATTGATGGGAAATCTTGACAAGCAATTATGTCCATCAACAGCTATTGAGTTTTTATACAACCAAACCCAAATATCAGTTAGTGTGTTCATTTTTCCAAGTTTATCATCGGAGATATATACCAGGGGTGCCATCACATTGCATACAACCCGTACTGATCATAACCCCTATTGATCATAACCCCTATTATAGTAGGGATTATCATCAGTTCGGTTATTATAGTAAGGATTATATATATAGTAGGGATTATCATCAGTAAGAGCTATTATAGTAGGGGTTATCATCAGTAGGAGTTATCTCCAGTAATAAATTATTATGTCTAATGTTTAGTATACAGAGATATATCATGTTAATGTCACATCAGATACATCATCTTTCAATGCTATTTTACTTCTTATCATCTTCATTTCCATCCAAACGGTTGTAGGAGATGGTGATAATGCTGGTAGCACTATAGCTCAATCTCTCTCTTCTTCCTCATTCAGAACAGACGAGTCTCTCTGATTTTTTCTTGTTCATTAAATCTAATTATTTTTTTCGAATTAATGAAATCTTTTTAACTCTGCCTGTGGGTGTCTTCTTGACATCCATTGCCGGTCCCAAGCCCGGATAAAAGAGGAGGGTTGCGGTAGGTTAGTGGCAGCCAGCGTAAAACTCGTCACATTCCATGGACATGAATCAAACATTGAAAATCGTTGGGGCGTCTCCTCGAAGCGGCCTGCGCATTTCATAGGCCGGGTGCGGTGATAAGTATGCGAGGTTGCTAGGTCGTCGCCCGAGCGGCGCGCCACCTTTACATCCGAGGGTGGTGTCAAATGAGCAAGGATGCGCTACACTTCATAGGCCGGGTGTAGTGGAAAATATGCGAGGTTGCTAGGTCGTCGCCGGAAGCGGCGCGCCACCTCGAAGTATGGGTGTGGTGTCAAATGTGCAAGAATCCTTGCAGCGTGGACGGGGACAGGACGAGAGAAGTTAGTTCTTGCGGCTAGTAAGGGTAGTAAGGTGCGGTTTGGAACTTGGAACGTTGGCTCTTTGTGGGGAGATCGGCGAAGTGGGGAGGTTATGAAAAGGAGGAGAATTCACATAATGTGTCTACAAGAGACTAAGTGGGTTGGCGAGAAGGCAAGAGTGTTAGCTCCTTGGGGTTACAAGCTTTGGTACTGGAAAGGATAGAAGTAGAAATGGAGTGGGTATCGTCATTGATAAAGAATTCATTGATGATGTGGTGGAAGTGTCGAGAAAGAGCGATAGAATAATGAGTATTAAGCTTGTGATAGGGGATGAGTTTCTAACTATCATAAGTGCTTATGCACCTGAAGTAGGATTGGATGCATCGATCAAACAAGAATTTTGGGAAGATTTGGAAGAGGTTGTCGACGAATTCCTATGGGTGAGAAATTGATCATTGGTGGTGACCTCAATGGGCATGTCGGTGTTAGCAGAGATGGCTTTGAGAGCATTCATGGTGGCTTTGGTTTTGGGGACGGGAATGAAGCAGAAATGGTATATTGGATTTCGCATTAGCTCATGACTTGGGTATTATGAACACTTGGTTCGAAAAGGGACTCTCATTTGGTGACATATAGAAAGCGGAGGTAATGCAAGTCATTGATTTCTTTTTAGTAAGGAATGTTTGGAGGAAAAATTTTACTAATTGCAAGGTGATACCGGTGAGAGTCTTTGCAACACACGGCATAGGGTTGTGGTGCTTGACTTTCGAGGTAAGAGGCACTTAAGAAAGAGAAGACCACAAGTTGACCCTCGAATTAAGTGGTGGAAGCTCCGAGGAGAGTCGACATACTTTTGTGGCTAAGATTGCGATAGTGGTATTTGGTCGATTGCACGGAGATGGATATAGATTCGATGTGGAACTTGTTGGAGCATAACATAAAGGAAATTGCAAAAGAAGTCTAGGAGAATCTAAAGGAAGCAGACCATCAAGTAAGGACACATCTTGGTGGAATGATGAAGTTAAGCAAGCGATAAAGACCAAACGTGAATGTTATAAGGTCTTGGGTAAATGCTCGGCGATGAGAATTATGAGAAGTACAAGAAAGCTCGAGCGAAGCTAAAAGGCGGTGCGAAATGCCGATCAAAGGTCAATCAAGAATTATATGCAAGATTAGATACTAAAGAAGGGGAAAAAGATATCTATAAACTTGCTCGAATGAGAGAGAAGAAGACGAGATATTGGAAAAGTTAAATGTGTAAAGATCTTGATCAAAAGTTTTGGTTCAAGATAAAGAGATAAAAGAGAGATGGAGGTCATACTTTGATACCCTATTGATAGCCATCAAGAACAAGATATTGGGAATTTAAACATCCCCTCAAGTATGGTTAACCGAGAGTTTAAGAGAAGAATTCAAAAGGGTGAAGTGACAATTGCATTGAAGAAGATGGGGTCGAAAGCGGAAGGACCGGATGGTATACTATTGAAGTTTGGAGGTGTTTGGGGAGAGAGGGATCGAATGGGTAACTATGCTTTTCAATAAGATTTGGAGAAGCAATAAGATGCCATCGGCATGGAGGAAAAGTATTCTCGTCCCTTTGTATAAGAACAAAGGTGATGTTCAAGATTGTTCTAATTATCGCGGAATTAAACTAATGAGTCATACCATGAAGTTGTGGGAGCAGTGATTGAACAAAGGATCGGGAAATGTGTGAAGATAACGAGAAAATCGGTTTGGATTTATGCGGAAGATCGACCATGGAAGCAATTTATCTTATCCGTGAGTTGATGGAATATTATCGAGATAAAAAGAAAGATCTGCATATGGTTTTATTGATTTAGAGAAGGCGTATGATAAAGTACCAAGAGAAGTACTTTGGTGGGCCTTAGCAAAGAAGGGTGTATCGCGGAAATATATTGACATTATAAAAGACATGTATGAGGGAGCTAGTACAAGTGTACGTCTAATGTTGGGAGGGAGAAGAATTCCCTATTACGATTGGGGTGCATCAAGGATCTGCTCTTAGTCCTTTTCTCTTTGCCATAGTCATGGGCCGAATTGACAAGAGAAATTCAAAATGACGTTCCGTGGTGTATGATGTTCGCAGATGATATTGTGTTGATTGATGAAGCGAAGGTTGGAGTCTGTGAAATTGGAACTTTGGAGGATACTTTGGAAGCTCGAGGCTTTAGGTGAGCGAGTAAGGCCGAATATATGGAGTGTAGGTTTAGCGAAAGCAGTGATAGAGAGGCGGGGATGATTACATTTGATGGGAAAGTTGTTCATGGATCCACTTTCTTTCGGTATCTTGGATCTATTATCGAAAAGGATGGAGAGCTAGATGGCGATGTGGCTCATAGAATAAAGCGGGGTGGTTGAAGTGGAAGAGTGCCACGGGGTTTTATGTGATCTGGCATGTCTCATAGATTAAAGGGTAAATTTTACCGCACGGCAATTAGGCTGCTTGTTATATGGCACCGAGTGTTGGGTACAGTAAAATAGTGTCACGTTCAAAGATGAATGTGGCGGAGATGCGTATCTTACGATGGATGTGTGGTCATACAAAAAGGATCGGCTCGAAATGAGGTGATTAGAGAGAAGGTAAGAGTTGCGCCTATAGAAGACAAGATGATGGAGAATCGATTACGATGGTTTGGTCATGTGAGAAGAAGACCTATTGATGCCCCAGTGAGGAGGCTAGAAAGTTGGGGAACTACTAATGTTGTGAAAGGTAGAGGAAGACCCAAGAAAACTTGGATAAAGATGATTGAAAATGATATGCGGTTTCTTGGAATTGGAGAAAATATGGCGATGGAGAGGCAAATGTGGCGGGAAAGAATACGGATGGTGGATGGAGTCTGATTCCTTTTTTTTTTTTTTTAAATTTCTATTTTCTTTTATTTCATGTTATCTTTTAATTTATTTTTCAGGATTTTTCATTTTTTTTTTTTTTAATTCATTTATTCTCTTTTTTTATTTGTTTTTTCTCTACTTTTTCCCTCTTTTTTCCTTTTATGTTATTATGTAACGATTATTGACGGTTTCAAAGTTTGATTCATGTTAGCCGACCCCAAATCATTTTGGGACTAAGGCTTAGATGTTGTTGTTGTTGTTGTTGTAATGAAATCTTTTTAATATATTAAATAACAATTATGTCCATCAACGGCTGTTGAGTTTTTATACAACCATACTCAAGTATCAGTTACTGTTCATTTTTCCAAGTTTATCATCGGAGATATATACCAGGGGTGCCATCACGCTGCATACAACCCCTACTGATCATAACCCCTACTATAATAACCCCTACTGATCATAATCCCGATTATAGTAGAGGTTATCATCAATTGGGGTTATTATAGTAGGAGTTATCATCAGTAAGGGCTATTATAGTAGGGGTTATCATCAGTAGAGGTTATCTCCAGTAATAAATCATTATGTCTAATGTTTGGTATACATAGATATATCATGTTAATGTCACATCAGATACATCATCTTCCAATGCTATTTTACTTCTTATCATCTTCATTTCCATCCAAACGGTTGTCAACAAATGGTGATAATGCTGGTGATTGTACTGCCGCAGCTACAAGTTTTAGTTACGTAGTTAAAATAATTAATTTAATATAATAAAATCGTGTTTTTTTCTCGAATAAAGAACCAAACCGAGCTACATGAGCTTTTATCTAGCAGCTCGTTCAAAAATCACTAATAAATTTACTAGAAATTCGAGGTCACAACGTCGGTACGCCCTTGACGTATCTTTGAGTGGGAACTTGCACATATTTACACAGTAGGTTGAATTCGATCTACTGTATCTTTATGGTACTCTATGAGTGTTGCAAAAAGATTTGATATAATACTGTATAATAATTTTGACATTAGTGCATCATAGTCTTACAACAGTGCATCACATTGCATCACTCGTACTCTATAAATTTTCATCCAAAGTTTCGATGGATGGGTAGAGGTGGGCACGTGAGAAGGACCCATCCCTACAGTTAATAAAAAGAGGTGCTGCCAGGATTCGGTCTATTTACAAAAACACATAATTATATTTCAAGGTCACCCCTAGGGGACCCGTTATCTTCTTACCTTGTCGTACCTCAAGATCTGTACGCAATCACCTCTCTTTACTCTATTGGCGCCACCTATTTTATACTGCGCCTTCTTAAAAACAGCCTTCATCCGACTTCTCCAATTTTTCAAGCGCATGTTATATTCTCTTCTCATTCTATCGATCTCAACTAGGTCGATCTCCTCGGGCCTTGGTCAGGAATTCCACCAGTTTCTTCCTCCCGTTAACCCAGAGCCGGTTTTGATCTTCCTGGACATCCGATTCTCCGGGCTCCTTTTTTTAGTAATATAATCAGAATCTTGAGAGCATGCATGATCGGAATCTTGATTACATTTTTTATATAATAGGGCTTGGCTTTTCATCATATATTCTGACATAGCTTTCTATTTATGCACCAATTTTTCCACGTCGATAAAGGCAAAAAATGTGATCTGGGCCTTTTTAGTCTGTTATGCATTGCGCTAAACTACTTTCTGCGATATTTATAGTGGTCCTGCTGTGAGGCAGCCTATATTTCCAATAACTTCTATGATAATAATGTTGTTTTTTAAATTTTGTTGTCGTCTTTGTGTTTATACTACGTTCGTCTATCTGATTTCTTTTGCTCTGCCATGGAACCTCTATATTCATATTTGTTTGGCCAATATTTGAATGCCTGCGAGGCGTATTTGGGTGCGTTTTATCCTACCAACTATTTCTCAACCTTTTGACTAAATGTTATAGGTCTCCGTATTTCGTGTAGGTATCTTCCCGTTGTTACAATTATTCTTCTTGCAAGTGTTTACCGCAAATATTTATCTTCATTTCAGTACCTAATTTTATATCTTTAGTTGATGCCAGATCGAGTCGATGATGTTTTGAGGCGTAGGGACAAAACTACTAATACTTTGATCTCTAGGTCGACAGTTTGTTGTATGAACCCAATATATAACATTTTGTGACGTATATTATGTTCATTTATGCGTTTGCGGAATGTTTGTTGTGTATAGTTCGTGTGCTCTGGATTCTATGTCAGAAAATATGCGTAGGGAATATGTAATGTGTTCAGATGTACATGCATATTTGTGTTTGTGACAAACTATTATGCTGAGTCATGTTCTTATTGCATGTGGTAGAGGGCCTCAACATCCACTGTTTTGCTGACATTATTTGTATTATGTTTTTGCCTCCGGTGATGGCTGTGGTTCTGTGGGGTTTTGATATTTATTGTTTCTGTTCTTCTTGTTTTTGTAGGTTCCAGGATTGTTCTCTCATCTGTTTGTTTGTGTGATAGTTGGTGAGGCAGGTGAGATTCTCTACAGGTTTGATTATGTAGGATTCCTTCTAAAATACTTTGGGATGTAAAACTCTACATGTAGTCGCGGACTGTGATTTTGAGAGACTGATTTTCAGACTGTTGTTATTCGGATCGAATTTCATTGATTTTAGGACAGCTCAACGTGGTAGGATGATAGGAAATTTGATTCTTCTATAAATTGTATTGTTATTTGTTTCATTTATTCCTTATGTTATGCAAGGAATATCGCAGAATTGTTATACTAGACTTTTTATACTATTGTACGTTGGCTGCAACCTATAGTCTTTAATTTTCACTTTAGTTATGTAGTTAAAACTATTAATTTAATATAATAAAATCGTGTTTTTTTCTCGAACAAAGACCCAAGCCGAGCCACACGAGCTTTTATCTAGCAGCTCGTTCAAAAAATCACTAATAAATTTACTAGAAATTCGAGGTCACAGCGTCGGTCCGCCCGTGACGTATCTTTGAGTGGGGACTTCCACATATTTACACAGTAGGTTGAATTCGATCTACTGTATCTTTATGGTACTCTACGAGTGTTGCAAAAAGATTTTATATAATACTGTATAATGATTTTGACATTCGTGCATCATAGTCTTACAATAGTGCATCACATTGCATCGCTCGTAATCTATAAACTTTCATCCAAAGTTTCAGTGGGTGGTAGAGGTGGGCACGTGAGAGGGACCCATCCCTACAGTTAATAAATAAGGTGCTGCCAGGGTTCGGTCTATTTACAAAAACACATAATTATCTTTCAAGGTCACTCCTAGCCCTAGGGAACCCGTTATCTTCTTACCTTGCCATACCTCGAGATCTGTACACAATCACCTCTCTTCACTCTATTGACGCCACCTATTTTATACTGCTCCTTAAAAACAACCTTCATCATACTTCTCCAAGGAGTTAGTTAATAACTATTTTATACTGCTCATTTCAAGGAGTTAGTTAATAACTATCTTCATAGGTTTTATTATACATTTATGGTCTATATGTATAAAATACATTTTATACTTAAAAAAACATGAGTTGCAATTTATTATGTATTTATATGTATAAGAGAAAATAGATTAAAATCTATGTTGCACATATTCTTCAAATTTTGGAGGTATGCAGTATCGGATACGCGGGGGATACGGGTGCGAGTGCGATTCGCGTCGGATACATATTAGAGGATACGTGGGGCATTATTGCAAAACTTGATAATTTTGGGGGTATTTTTGTAATGTTTTAAAACTTAGTTCTTTTTTTTATGACTTGTGTAGGATGATGGGTAGGGCTGTTACCGGGCGGATAGATCCGAGATCCGGACCGAGACCCGGTCCGAAAAACCCGAATCGATCCAGATCGATAAACTTATCGGTCCGGGAATGGATACCATACTGAGATCCGGTATCCGATAAGACCCGGACCGATAACCCGATAATAGAAGTACTATATAAAGAAATAGGTTCATTAAGAATGCATGAAAGTAGTTATTCATTAGGAATTGTGCCTTAGATAATTTTTCCTTGTTTTTTGGTAGTGAAAAGAATGATTTTGTGTTATTGGTTCCCGGAATCGGGCCAGTATTGGATGAAATGGGTATCGATAAGTTTATTAGTTCGGTCCGGGTACCCGATAAGCTTATCAGTTCCCGAAATCGGTCAGTATTGGATGAAACAGGTATCCGATAAGATTATCGAATCGGTCCGGTTAGTGGTTACCCGATAAGCTTACCGGATCGGTTCCCGAGAACAATATCGGATCCGATAAGCTACATCATTATAACTAATAGAGATGTTAAACGGGCCCGGACCCGCTAGGGCTAACCCGAAACCGCTAGGACTAGCCGTTTAACATCTCTAATAACTATTATGATTTTTTTTAAGCATATTATGATTTTTTTATTAAATCTCGTGTACACAGATGTTAAACTAGTAGACTGGTATTAGTAAAGGGGTATGCTATTCCCCTCCTCCTTTTGCTAGCACCCCCCTAAGTTGACAAAATAGGGGGAAACTATTTTTATCCTTTTTTATATTTTTAAATTTTTTCCTGTCAACTAATAAAAAATACACTATTTTAATTTTCTTTTCAACTTAATACAAATGAAATTTTTCTTTTTGTTGTAATATTAATTTAATATATTTATATTGTATATAATTATTTTAAATATAATTTTACTCTCGTACGTATTTTTTACATATTATGAAATATACTGAAAATGAGCAGTGTGAATCGCCCAAGTGCAGGGAAACGGATCTGGATCCTCTCAGAATGCACAAAGACTGGCCGTCTTATTCTTTGTTCGTTGATTCACACACACACACCCATGCGGGTGTGTGTGATCAAACGGCTGTGCACCTGCACAACACCGTGCTGTGCTGTGCTGCAGTGCACAGCAGTCCGAAATAAACACAATTAACGGAACAAATTAGAAATTTAACTACTCCCTCTGCTCATTTTCTATCAAATCCCAAAAGAATAGTGTATACTGTATTTTAGCTTAGTGTACACCTACTCCCAAGTAAAAACCCTACTCCACTACTACAAAACCTATTCTAAGGTACAAAACCTACTCCCCGACACAAAACCTACTCCCCATTACTTGAGTACTACAAAAACAAACGATACTAAATATCAAAAATTTAGAACTAAACCGAAAACTACAAGAGAAAAATATTTTAGGTAGCAGAAAAATAATCAAAAGCCTTCATATAGAAAAACATAAACAAGAGAAAATTGTCATCGAGGATCTTTTTCTACAAATCTGCCCTCTCTCCTTGGCCGACTTATACGCTGAGATGCCAGTCCTTCGTCATCCTTCTTCGGATCCTCCTCAATAAACTTCGGATTATCATCCCTCTTACGACGTCTTACGTGAGTTATCGAGAAATCTTTATTTTTCTTCAAAGGGACATGTGTGCATCCATCCACAGAGCTCTTCGGATCATCCTCAGTATTCAGCTTCAAATTTCATCATTTTTTTACTTCTTTGTCATCCTTCTTCGGATCCTCCTCCTTCAATGGGACATCTGCACCCGCATATCTCTCTTGAACATCAACTTGCGGCTCTGTAAAGTTACCCTCATATTCATTTATGCGCAGACCTGATAGGAAAAGTTTAGTCATTTTAGCTTCTCAAATTAGAAAATCTGTACTATTCAAAGGGGGGATGTGCACCTGGAGAGCTCTCGATTGGAGAAATAGCTTAATTAATGTCATAATTAATTATGGTAATTAATGATATTAAATGGTATATTTGGAATCTACATTTTGTGTAGATTAATTTAGTGTATTTACTTGTTCAATTTCATTAAGAAATGAATTAGTAATTAATGCACAAAGTTAAGCTATTTAATAGTTGAGAATGTGGTGTGGAATCCCATCCCACGTTGGAAAAACAAGGAAAAGTTGAGCTATTTATAAAGTGTTTTCCATCGTAAGAGAGCAATCAAGTGTGCTCCATTATGGTGCACCCTAATTGGCTTTAATTAATTTTTAAGGCTAAAATCCGAATCCTACGAGGAAGGTGCAAAACACCTTCCGAGTCCGAGCACGTGCACGTCGCACTTGTCGCAACGGGCCTTCGTAGGCGCACTTTGCACTTCGTTCGAACGCCTCGAATCGAGGAGCTATGAGGAGTCTTTCATTTTGACAACTAAGATAGTAGCTCAGATGACGTGGAGGGTGACTAGGATGATACGTGGCAGTGACATGTCAAATAGATGATTCGGGGGTTGTGGAACACGAGCGGCGGTTCACGAAGAACCAGTGCAATGGTTCGGACCATTCTGTGCAATCTGAACCAGCACAATTTGGCTCGCCTGAATCAATGCAACCCTTCCCACCAGACCACAAGGTGTCTGTCCAGCTAGAAAGTCACACTGATTTGTCCAGGGTTCTTTACAGGTTGTAAATAAGCCCCTGCAGATGATGATTATTCACACAACATTAATCAAGATAATAATACACTCATACTAGCCTAGAATTCATACTACAAGTCCCGAGTATTCAGTAGTTCGCCCGAAATTCGATTCCTAGTACAAGGTATCGAGTTCATAGAAAACCGTTGTATCTTGGGGACGTTTGCCGTTGAGCCGTGCGTCCTGTGTGGGGCAATTTTGTCTTACGGAGAGAGAGTCCAACTCTTGCCTCGGTTTTGCATCATTCGTCATTTTCTACAACATCTAGAACAACAATCGTAAGACGAAATTATCTATAGAAGATGGCGTCGTCAAGCAACAATGTTCATGCTCCTGCCCATGCCGAGAAACCCGAGAAGTTTTCAGGTACTCATTTCAAACGTTGACAATCAAAAATGTTGTTCTACCTTACTACTCTCAACCTCTGTCGCTTTATTCCCGAATCTCCTCCTGTTGTGGGGGATGATGAAACTGACACCCAGTAACGCAGGGCATTGGATGCATGACATCATAGCGACTTCTTATGTCGAAACTATATTTTGAATGGGCTGGATGACACATTTTACAGTGTTTATTCCACAATCAAAACGTCCAAAGAGTTGTGGGACTCATTGGAGACAAAATATAAAACAGAAGATGCCGATTTGAAGAAGTTCATCGTGGGTCGTTTTCTCGACTTCAAGATGATGGACAACAAAACTGTTCTTGAGCAAGTGCAGGAAACACAGTTGATCCTGCACGATATTTTGGCAGAAGGAATGAGCCTGTCTGAATCCTTTCAAGTTGCTGCCATAATCGAGAAGTTGCCCCCGATGTGAAAGGATTTCAAAAACTGCCTCAAGCACAAGCGCAAGGAAATGGGCCTTGAAGATCTTATTGTGCGATTGAGGATCGAAGAAGACAATCGGAAGACCGATGTCAAGATGAATAAGTCATCTATGGAGGCAAAAGCAAATCTCGTCGAGTCAAGCCACAACAAAAAGTGGAAATTTAATGGGAAGAGGCAAGACTCGAAGAATCAAGAGAAGATCAAAGGAGAATGCTACGACTGCGGTAAATTCGGGCATATGGCGAAAAATTGCCGCAAACCAAAGAAGGCAAGAAGAGAGATCAAGCAAATGTTATCGAAAATAAGTATGTGCCCGTCGATTTGTCCAGTCTTGATTTGTGTGCAGTTGTAGATGAAGTTAACATGGTCGGTATTCCAGTCGGATGGTGGGTGGACCCGACGCTACCAAACACATATGTGCCGATAAAGCCATGTTCTCATCCTACGAGCCCGTCACCGAGGAAAGAAAGTTGTACATGGGAAACTCCGCTGCCTCAAATGTTGTCGGAACTGGAGAGGTTATACTCAAGATGACGTCGGGATTGAAAATGATGCTCAAGAATGTGCTGTTGGGATTTGGTGCCTAAAACAAAGGCCCAGCGGAAGCGGTAAAATGAAAATTAATTCAATCCAGATCCCTACGAGGATCGATCGAGCTACGTATATACGAATATATAAACGAAAACACAAGAGATGATACGAGAAACATACCCTTGTAGTCCGTTGATTAAATGGATTCCTTCTCTTGAGCTATTCCCCAAGCTTTAGTTGTATATCCCTACGATCCAATGTGCTCCAAGCCCTTGGATGATCCAACATCGAAAATACGTCTCTACTTGCCACGCGACGGAGAAACAAATGGGATGACGATCACCTTGCTATCCTCCGAGGATACGGCTAGAGCTAGGATGATGAAGCTTTCTATTATGATTATAGCACTCTAAGTGTATAACTCACTTTCTCTCTTTTATTTCTCAATTTTCTTCCAAGAAAAATCAAGAACTTTTGAAGAAAAATGAAATAAGACTTGGAAAAGATGATGAAGACTTTTAGAAAAGTTTTCTCCCACTCTCTCATTCACGTATGAAACCACCAAGGATCAAAAGGTGAATTGTAATGAGAAGTCTTCCATCCTTTATTCAATTCCCACCCACATGATACAAATCATGCCACATGATGTCTAACCCCACAAAGTCATGTTCTTTCATATAAAATGAAAACAACAAGACAAGAGGAAGGTGGGTGGAACTAAGGGGGCGGCCACCATGTAGAAACGGACGAGTTCGGTTCGTTTCGGACTCCCGAGAGTCCAAACAGATAAACTTCAATTCCGTTCCGATGTATTTATATCGTTTAATTAATCCAATTAATTAAACATATCAAATACAAAATAACATAATTAATCTCTCCAAAAAATAATTATATTCATGAATTAAATTAATCACCTAGTGATATATTTAATTCATTAGGCCGTAAATCAATTTATCCAATAAATCGATTTAGACATCTAATGTCCCAAATTTAGATATCCAATATCTAATATACATAATGAGAGAATTAGCTTTGATTCATTCCGTCATCAATCCTATTGCGCGACTCGGTAGGTTCGTCTCAGTCAGCAATGGGAGGAACCAAGGAGTAGTAGCACCACCTAGCCAGCCTGGCGGCCTACACTGTACCCCAACTGAGAACGAATGATGGGATCATTCAAGAACCATTATGTCGTGAATACCAGTATACGTGTAAACCCTTCTTTCAAATGTCCCGATCAAGTTATAGGGTCACGGTCAGTCAAACCCTATCTGTACTTGACACTATGCATGCGTTAATGCAAATCGAGATCATCGAGCTCTCGTGTATCCAATACAACTACCTCTAATGCTTTGGCCAAAGACTTATGATCTCATCTGCCAATAACCGCATAGGACATATAACCCGCTCACTAACGGGAGAAAGAATTATAACTTGGTATTCAGTAGGACCTGCTACTTGCCCGTCAAGATGCACGTCGAGGTTGACCCCCGCCTCCCAGTTTATAGGATCGAACCACTCTAATGAAAATCTTGACGTCACAAGCACATCCCTACTAAATCCTCAAGTCGAAGGTTCATGAATACCTATCACAACCTTTTGATTCCGTCATTGACTGTCCCGGAGTGAAATCCATGTGACGAATCAAGGGTGAGTCGGTTCGAGTATACTAATCCAATTAGCATACTTATAACGTGTGCTCCCACTAACCATTAGTGTTCGACAGGCACTCTCCATGTCAAAGAACACGTCATACAAGTCTTCACATAAACTTAACGCCCAGTCAAGTTTCATCGACTTGCGAACGATTAAGTATTTGAGCTATAAACCTTTCCAATGCTGACCCCTTATCCAATAAGGAGTGGAACGTTTTACTCTCAAATACACGGATTAGTTTCTATATGTATATTTACGAATTAGGAATGCCAGTAACTACCAGTAAATAAAGAAACATCCATTGCCTTATATAATGATTTACATAATAACAAGTACAAATGCCCTCACTCAACATCCTCTAAGTGGCATTCGATGGCATACTCCTAACAATCTCCAACTTGCACTCAATGCCACACATTATGGTATCTAATACCCATGTTCTCCAGATGACGCTCCAAGCTAATCTGAGAAAGTAGCTTGGTCAGTGGATCAGTGACGTAGTCGACTGACTCTACTCTATGCAGCACAAGGTATCTCTATGCGAACAAATTCTCTTACGAGATGATACTCTCTCTCAATATGTTTTGTACCATTATGAAACCTTGGCTCCTAGGCCTGTGCTACCGCTCTATTATTATCGTATAAAATTGAAAATAGGCAGTGCAGCACATGGTGTCACGTGAAGTTTACCCAGTAACTTCTTGACCCTTCCTTTGGAGGCCTCCGAGGCCGCTTTATACTCAGCCTAACAGGTGGAACCAGCAGTCGTGCTATACATGGCACTATGCCATGATACTGCTCCTCCATTAAGAGTAAATGTAGCCAGAAGTAAACATAGAATCGTCTTTCTGTCCTTGGAAGTCCAATACAGTGAATCCCATTACATTCAGTTCTCCACCGCCGTATTTAAGAACCAGGTCTCTAGTCCTTCTAAAGTACTTGAGAACGTTCTTTTACGGAAGTCTAATGTTCCCTAACTGGGTTAGCCCGAAACCTACTTACCACGCTCCCAGCATGCACAATGTCAGGTCTCGTACACAATAAAGCATATGTAAGGCTACCCACTGCCGAAGCATATGTTATATAACTCATTTCCTTTCATTGTTCCTCACTATGAGGACACATCCTAAAGGAGAGTTTTATTCCATGTCGCATCGGTAGGAACCATCTTTTAGAATAATCCATCTTAAATCGCTTTAAGATTTTATCTATATAGAGGGCTTGGGAAAAACTTATCATTCTCTTCGATCTATCCCAGTAGAGTCGAATCCCAAGAATATAGGTTTCTTCTCCCAAGTCTTTCATGGAGAAATTACTCGAAAATCAAACTTTCACAGAACTGAGCATTCCCACATCATTTCCTATCAGTAGAATGCATCTACATATAGTACTAAGAATGTGATCTTTCTCCCACTAACCCTCTTGTATACACAAGGTTCCTCTTCATTTTGCACGAAGTCAAATTCTTTGACTGCCTCGTCAAAACGAAGGTCCCAACTACATGAAGATTGCTACAGTCTATTTCACGGAGTCTACATCCACCATTGCTAGGTCATTGGTCGCGGGTCGGTCTCTTGTTTATCACCTGGAACCTCCTGGAAACCCAGTTCCTCCAAGTGCACAAAACTATACCTCTCAGGTAATTGAGACACCCTACAAGATCTACGAGGTGGTTGTACTTGTGTTTCAGAAGGTTCAATTCCATTTTCTGTAGGTCACAAGTCGTCCAGAAACAAGTCTAGAGGGGGGGTGAATAGACTTGTTGAAACTCTTGAACTCTTTTTCTCGAAGAGTGAGTTTCTTCAGCTGATGATCAAACAAATGACTAGGAGTCGTTTGTTCTTGGATATGTGCGGAAGTCAGCTGATGACGAATATAAATTAACTTAATGAAACACTTTAACAATGGATGCAGCAGTTAGAGTATGATGCAGTAAAATAGTAAATGACACAGGCAGTTTATAGTGGTCTCAGAGGTGGGGTAATCCTCTACTAATCCACTTTTCTCCAAACCAGTTGGAGATGAATTCACTATAATTCTCAACCAGTGATAAATATTACAGGTGATTCACTACACACTACAATGACTTCCAACCAGGTGGAATTCCGTGCCGTTGTACACAAACTTGATTGCCTTGCACCTCTTGATCCTCGATCCTCGGATGCCTTCTGATCTGCTACTTCAACCAGTGAAGTACCCCTTACTCAAGATTTAAAGACAAGAGTGTTTGTCTTCTCCAACTAAAGAGCTTCCTTGAATATGAACTTTTGGATCTGCTCTTTTTCTCGATGCTATTTGTTTGCTTAGGATTGCTTTGTTTGCTTTGATCGCTTAGAGTATAAGTTCGCACCGGTAGTTTGCTCAGTTTCAAATCTCTGGATATATATAGATCACGATCTCTGAGCTTCTTCCTTGTAGCCGTTGCAAATTTGAACAAATCCATCCGTTGGAGAGAGACTTCATTGTTTAATCTTTTCTGAACGTTGCAAGGCTGGATTCCCATTATTTAATTTCATCTTCCGACCGTTGTGATGACTTCTGCATGTGAGCGCCGAACCTTTTGAGTATAAAAGGATTAAAGTCTTTCACGGTGGGTCAGGATGATTTAAATAAATCATATCTCTTGCGGGAATCACTCCAATTTGTCTCTTCACGTTGCATGTGAGCTTTCCGTAATATTTGACTTTTCAAAGCATCTTGACGTGGACTTGGAGTACTAGGTAGTTGAGTAGGCGATGTGCGGCTTACTTCTCTGCGGGTAAGTCGTCTCAGATATCTTGCTTGAGACTTGTCGATCGGGTGACTTCCACGAGGTTCCTCATTGCGATCTGGTCAAACTTCTCGATAAATTTTAGTTGACCGGGGCTACTCGATTGGAGTCACTGTACTTCTCTGATAGACTAGATGTACTTTAGTACTTAGCCGATTTCGGCTAACTAACTTTGGCCTACAGAAGATACTCATTTGGTTCTTCTTTACACTTTGCCAATTTTATACTTAACACATTTTGGCCTATGGAAGATACTCATTTGGTTCTTCCTTACATTTTGCCAATAAATAAACATTTGATTTTAAATTAATGACATCATCAAAATCTAACAAGTATTCCTAACAAATTCCCCCTATTTTGATGATGGCAAAACTAAGTAAGAAATCAAATGGCCAAGTCTGCACTTAAGTGCGAGACAAAACTGAAATCAGTCTAATATTGAGACAACTGGAAAATTGTCATTCAACAGACTGTTCATAAAAGTTTTCTGACTTTATCATAGAATTTATACAAGAATGTTTAAGTACAGAAAAAATGAAATTACAAGTAAGAAAATATATAAAATCATCTGCCTCTTCCTCTGCCTCTTCGAACAGGCTGCTTGGCAGGTCTGAATGGTTTGGCTCCAATGGGTCTTACCTTGACTGGAGCAAGGCCATACTTCCTCTTCACTACTAGGGCTGCGAAGTCCTGCTCCTCCTGCGATCTGAATTTGTTTTCAAGGCAGACTCGCTTGATTTCCTCCTGTAGTTGTAGTTCGTCAAGTTCACCATCCATGCGGACTGGTGCTTCTTCAGCTCTGAATTTAGGGATCATGGGAAAAGCTTTTTGTTCTTTTGCATGCTTCTTTAGAATAGCCCAAAGCTTGGGATGAACTGCTTCCATCCAGTTGATGAAAATCTCCTGTGGGGAGAGTTTGTCATCCTGAAGAAGTTCCCAGACATAAAAGTCTCTGATGAACTTCTTCCTAGCAGCTCCCCAAAATTCAATCGCTTCAAGTGGGCAAAAATCTTCCACATACCACAGCTCCAGACCTTCCCACTCAAGAGTAGGTTCGAAGCCGCCTCTGGTCCTTCTGCGCTTCCCTTCAGGCTGGTCAGCCTTGACTTCTGAATCTACAGGTTCCTTCCTTTTAAGGCTAGAGGGTCCTTCAAGCTGGGGGACATCCTGCTTTTTCTTACTTCTGAATTCTCTCCCTTCCCCTTGAATCCTCTCTTCCCCCTTAATCCTCTCTTCCCCCTTTTTGCCAGCATCAATGAGGGTTGTTAAATGTTGCTCCATGCGGCTCATCCAGTCAGACATGCCAAAAGGCATTCTGTTGTTTGTAGGAGGAGGAGGCTGAGGAATCTGTCTCTGCAGCAGGGTGTCTATCTTGGCATTAATCTGTTGAAGGTCAGGAGTGACCGGTGTTGGCAGACTCCCA
This sequence comes from Orobanche coerulescens, assembly GCA_033398695.1. Classification (NCBI taxonomy): domain Eukaryota; kingdom Viridiplantae; phylum Streptophyta; class Magnoliopsida; order Lamiales; family Orobanchaceae; genus Orobanche; species Orobanche coerulescens. Next base: position 16,117,660 of record CM065804.1, read on the forward strand.
ATGGTGTCTCTAACAATCGCTTGATCGGCTCGGTCATGGTGGGAGATAAGCGAGGTGATGGGGAGTGTTCTCCGATCCTTGACAAGGGAGCCACTCATTGCGAGCTCTGTCTGCGGCAGGAGGTCAGATAGAGTCTTCTCTGGGGTGCCTGACCTTGAGTCCTCTGCCAGCTCTGCATCTAGGCTGGTGTACCGGGGAGGCACAACAATCCTATCTGCAGCTTCGTGGATAGGCTCTGGCTCCTTCTCTGGCTCCTTTTCTCTTTCTACTTCTTTCTCTTCTTCTTCTTCAGATTTTTCTTTTTCTTTCTCCTCATCTTCTTCTTTTTCTTCTCCAGCCGCCACACCAGCTCCTCCTTCACCTCCATCATCATGATCATCATCATCATCATCCTTAGCATCATCTTTTTCCTTCTCTCCTTCATCATCATCATCATCCTTATTTTCTTCTTCTTTTTCTTGCTCCACTTCTTCTCCTTCTTCTTCATCTTCCTCATCTTCCACTTCTTCTGTTTTTTCAATTTCCTCTGTCTCCTTTTCAACTGGTATGTTTTCTTCTTGTTCTTCTTTTGCTTCTTCATCCTCCTCAACTAAATTGATAATTTCATTCTCTTCATCAACTTCCTCTATCCTAATCTCCTTTTCTTCTTTCTCTTCCTCCTCTTCTCCAAAAGTTCCATCAAAAACACTCAACATTATAGAGTGGATAAAATGGTCCATGTTAGTCTCAAAGTGTGACATGAACCAGTTATCCTGGAGGAGTAAGGCCAAATCTGACTCTTTACAAAAATCAGTCAGAACATCCTCCGTGGCTTGGGGGTAATCCCAACCACTAGTTTCAATAAAAATTTGAAAATTTGAAAAGGACATGGTTTTAAGGGTTTTCCACTCCTTAAAAATATTGACAAAAGAATGTTTTTCTGCTTGTGGCTTGACAAGCTGTAGTTGTTCTATGGAAAGGTTAAAAGTGTTATTTTCCAAAAGATTGAATGAGTAGTCTGCTTCAGGGATAGATATGACAAGACCTGCTTCCTCTTCTTCGGTCATGTACACAGGAGGAGTAATGACAGTACAATTCTGGTTTCGGTGTGAGGCGGGTAGTGCAGGTGGTGGAGGCCCAGGCGGTGGTGGTGGCATGATGTTCGGTGATCTCCTTCACTGAACTGCAGCTTCCTTGGCCTCTTTGGAGAGGGTTCGGGTGATGACTGCAGTTAGAAGGTCCTTCTGGTCCCCTTCTCTTGAAACGGATGGCGATAGGAGTATCATCGGACTCATGCTCGGACTCAGGCTGCGGTTCGACCTCGGTGCGAGTTGGTCCGAGTCGATAGATCATACCTTGGGCAATAACTTGAGTCCAGTAAGTCCTTCAATATCCGGTGCCCTCCCGGTGACTCCAACCTTTTTCTTATCATGGTCCATGTGACCAAGCCTCTTGTTCGGGTGGAAAGGGTCAATGTTTCCCTTGGCCACTCCAGATTCATTCAAGAACCAACTAAGGTGCGTTCCAAAGCGCCAACTTAGTTTTAAACTTCTTCTCTCCCTCGAGCCATTCGACCTTGTTCACCTCGCGAACAAGTTGCCTAAAAATGTAATCGGCCCGATCTACTTCCTCTCATTTGAATAAGCGCACCCAACACCATGAACTTTGAGGATGATAGTTGGTCATAGCTTCTGCCATTCCCATGACTATTTTATTTGTGATGTCAGTAGCGACTCGATAGACTCTTTTCAACTCATTTCTTTTCGCCGTGAACTTCAACTTCTCCGGGACATTTTCAAGCTTAATCGCCTTCCATGTTTCGGCGGGTGATTGTTTGAGTGCTTCGACCGCCAAGCCGCTATTTTTCATCCCGAATACAGAGCGAATCTTCTCTGTATCTATGGTGACTGGTACGCCACCGACCGTGCTCTGAATCTGGTGCTGAATTAGATAAGCGTTGCGGTAAAATTCAACCACATCTTTTTTGAACAAGTGTTGAGGGTTGATTTCAAGAAACGGGTAGATGCCATTCAGTTTCATCGCCCTGATTAAGTCGAGCATATCAAAGTCATCCAGATTTGCTTCCAGTAATCCTTCGAAATCGACGACCATGGAAAAGATAACTTGGTCCTTCATCGCTTTCAAGTTTGCTCCGTCAAAGGATGCCATTTCTGCAAAAATATTTTAGGATTTAGTGTGTATTTTGCTCTGTGAATTTTTAGGGTTTCTGAAAGCGTAAAGAGGAAAGTGAAAGGGTTTTCTTCCTTATAAAGAAGATGAAGTGACGTTTGGATTAGTTTATTATAAGTTTAAACGGTGGTACGCCTTTTCATATTCTTTTGAATTTCAAATTTGAATCGGTGGCCCCATTTAAAATTTGACGGTTGATTCTGATTGGCCACCGTAGAGGTTAATTAAGTGGGCGTGTGACGCGTGTATTTAAAATTGCCACTTGGCTTATAAAATGTATTTTAAATGCTATTTCTTAAGCCAAAATTATATTATAAATATGGCAGATAAAAAAATTAAAATTAGAGATCAGTTTAGAGAACTTAGTCGATTCGTTATTTGTTGACCGCTCTGCTCTGGTGAGTTTGACTTCTACTTTGGTACTCTGTCTGACTAAGTTGTTTCGACCGGCCTTCGTCTCCTCGCCCGCATCGGCTTAGGCCGATTCTCGGGGTTCGTCCTTCCTTCAACTTGCTTGAACTAGATTCCCAATCTAGTAATCCAAGATCTCTGCTCGGCTCTAGGAATCTCTCTTCTGGCGGGGGTTTGGTGAAGATGTCGGCTATTTGGTAGTCTGTCCGACTCTTTCAACTCTAACCCTTTTGTTAAGCACGTGGTCTCGAATGAAATGGTGCTTAACGTCAATGTGCTTTGTCCTTGAGTGCAAAACCGGATTGTTGGTTATTGCAATAGCACTATTGTTGTCACACCATATAGGAACTTCGATGGCAATAATATTGTAGTCCCTTAATTGTTGTCGATCCATAGGATGCATGCACACAATGACTACTGCTGACTAGGTACTCGACTCTGTAGTGGAGATAGAGTTAGAAACCTGCTTCTTGCTAAACCAGGATATCAGTCTGGTTCCTAGGAATTGACCCGTTCCACTAGTGCTCTTCCTATTGATTTTGCATCCTGCGAAATCCGCATCTGAGTATCCTGCTAGCTCGAAGTTGTCATCTTTGGGATAACACAGTCAGCGTTAATGGTAGACTTTAGGTACTTAATTATTCTCTTAGTTGCATCTAGGTGTGATTGCTTGGCTTGACTGGAATCTTGCACAAACTCCAATGCGTATGATATGTCTCGGCACCTTGCGATTAGGTGAGAAGAGATCCGATGAGTCCTCTGTAGTGGGTTGAGTCAAGTGATATTCCTGCCTCGTCGCATCCGGTGAGTACTTGTGCTCATTGGAATTCTTGCGGGTTTGGTGATTCCATTCCATATCTCTTGATGAGATCTCGGGTATACTTTGCACAGTTGATGAAAATTCCTTTTTCCATCTGTTTAACTTGTAATCCGAGAAAGAAGTTAAGCTTTCCCATCATACTCATCTCGAATTCTCCTTGCATGAGGTTGGAGAATTTCTCACATAGTTCTGGATTGGTTGACCCGAATATGATGTCATCCACATAAATCAACTATTAGAATGTGGCCTTCGTGCTCCACTCTATATAGGGTCTTGTCTACTTTTCCTTTGCAAAATCCATTTTTCTCAAGAAACACAGAGACAGTGTTTCATACCATGCTCTCGGTGCTTGCTTGAGTCCATACTGAGCTTTTAACGACTTATAGACTTTGTCTCCTTTGACAAAACACAGGGTTGCTCTACATAGACTTCTTCTTCTAGGATTCCATTTAGAAACGCACTTTTCACATCCATCTGGTAGACTTCAAAATCCTTGAATGCAGCATATGCGAGGAATAGTCTGATGGCTTCTAATCTTGCAACAGGTGCATAAGTTTCATCAAAATCTATTCCATCACATTGTGCATATCCTTTTGCTACGAGTCGGCTTTATTCCTAACAACGACTCCGTCTTCATCACTCTTGTTTTTATACACCCATTTGGTGCCAATAACTTTCTTGTGATTAGGTGCATGCATTAGTTCCCAAACATTGTTTCTCTCCATCTGCTCCAATTCCTCTTGCATGGCATTAATCCATGAATAATCTTCCAAGGCTTGTTCTGTCGTCTTGGGTTCAATTTGCGACATGAAACATGAGAACATCGCCATTCCTGCTGGTAGAGTTGACTGTCTTGTCTTGACTCCATCAGTCAACTTTCCGATAATTTGCTGAATTGGATGATCTTTGAGCCATTTGGGGATCTCGTCCTCTTCTGGGTTTGTTCCCCCTGTTGGATTACTCTGGTGGTTGTCTGCATCTGCTGGATTGCAGTGCCAATCGATCGGCCTACGCCTTGTCATCTGCGGCAGTTGCAGGTTTCGCAGATGAGTCTTTATCGACTCACATGGGTCTTCTTGACATCAACTGGATCGGATAGGTTTGATGATCTGTCGATCTGCGATTGGGTCTTCATCATTGCGGTTGGGTCATCGGTGATCTGCAGTGAGTCCACCATTCGGTGTCATGTACAATGACTTCTTCAAGGGTTCTTTGACTTGAGCTTGTTCTCAATTTGCTCAAGTTGATTCTGTACTCAACGAGATTCATCAAAAACAACATGGGGTGTTTCTTCCACAACTAAGGTTCTTTTGTTGAAAACTCTATATGCCTTGCTTCTTTGGGAATATCCCATAAATAGACCATCATCGATCTTAGCATCAAAGGCATTTAGTTGTGTTTTACCGTTGTTGTGGATGAAACACTTACAACCAAAACATGAAAGTAAGCAACGGTAGGAGTTCTATTATTCCAAACCTCATAGGGAGTTTTGCCATGTCTCCCTACTATCATACTCTGATACAGGTGTGGCAGTGTGTTGTGACTTGACCCGAACCTTTTGGGTAGGTCCGCTTCGCAATCATGGACCTTCTTTGCTTCCTTCGAGTTCTGTTCCTTCTTTCAAGAACACCATTCTCACAAGGCGTCTGCCGCAGAGAGCTCATCTTTGGATCCCATTACGATCGCTGAAATCGGTTATCGCCTTGTTGAGAAACTCTCCTCCTCTATCCGATCTGATCTTGATTATGGAGAGGGATTTCTCATTCTGGATCCTTCTCGGCACTCGAGTAACTTGGTCAAGGTTTCACTTTTCTTGAATAGAAAAATGATCCAAGTGTACCTTGAATAATCATCTACAATCACAAGGGCATGCTTTATGCCGCTCAAAGTCCTTGGCTTGATAGTAGCAAATAGATACAGGTGGAGTAGATCTAAGATCCTTGTTGTGAGCGTTGTAGGTCATGCGGCTTGAACGACGCCTTGGTACGCTTTCCCTTCGACATGCATCACGAGTGCTTCCTTCTTGAATGCTTCATTTGGAAGTCCTCGACCGGCTTCCGAGAGCTAATCTTGTTGATGGCTTTGAAGTTCGGGTGACATAGTCTTTTGTGCCATGACCATCCATTCTCTGAGTCTTGGATAGAAAACAGGAGTTGGGTGTTCTGTGTTCCAATCAATCATATATACATCTCTTCTTCGGAAACCTTGTAGCTTTATCTCTCCGGATAAGATGTCTATCACCATACACTTCAAGATGGTGAAGACTACTAGATTCTTCTCGTCGCGAAGCGGCTTATGCTCGGGAGGTTGTATTTGAGACCTTTGACATAATGAACTTTGGATATTACAATGTTTCCTCGGTGCGACTCTCCAAAGCCTTTTATGCTGTCCTCTAGAGCTATCTCCAAAGGTTACATCGGGACCTCTTTCTTTGATATATTTGGTCGACATCTTCTTGTTCCGGTCATGTGCCTTGAGCATCCAGAGTCTACAAACCACTCTTCACCTCCAAAATTTGAGCTTGAGGAGATGTGGTTGTAGTCCTTCCACCTTTTACGCAATTAAACAAGCGAGATTTAGGTACCCAAATTTGTGTGGGTCCTTTGGGGTTAGTGGGTTTCTGGAGAATTGATTTCTCCTTGGATTATAAGAATTATTATTATAACCTTTAAAAGGTGCCACGTGGTCGAGGTCTAAATCTCTGGTTGGATTGTATCTGGATATTCCTCAAAATAGTGTGGGCCATTTCTAAATCTAGCCGAGACCATTTGTTAAACCTTTGTGGTCTCCACACTTGTTCGTTTTGGTAATTTGGATAACCTTGAGGTTTCCATCGCCCCTCCCATTATGAAATCTATTTTTAGGGAGTTGTTGGTAATAGTGGGCATGTTATGCAGAATTTCTTGCTTTTGCACGGGCCATTGCCTAGTCGCTGTCTAGGTGGGTCATGCAGTGTAACATTGCGGACTGAGCGTTTGACTCATTTGTTGCACATTTTGAAAGTCGGTTTATACGAGGCTCGTGATCGAGACCATTGTTTCTCCCTTGATAAACTTGGTTTCGAACTAGAGGGAGTGTGAGAATCATATCGAGGCACGATTTGGTATATAATGACCTTTTATAAGTACACAATTCGCCCGAGTTGAAGACGCCTTCAGGAGGTTATTTCTGTGCTGAGTTTTATTTAAGCTGTGCCGGCTTAGTAAACTCGGCTTTGGCATGAGCAAGTGCGGTGACTTTTCTTTAAGTAAAATATTTAGCCGGTCTAACTCATTTGTATTGGCACTTGCACAGTTTTTAAAATCACTGTATTTGTCTCGGTCTTATTTAAATCTAGGTGAGTTTTCAAAATCATTTTTAATTTTTATTCTCATCTTGCGACTTAGTCTTCTCTGTGATACTGACTTGATGTGCGATTTAAGTGTTTCAAAATCTTTGAATAATTGATTTACCGATTCATGTAAATCCATATCTTGCGACATGGTGAGCTATTATTAGAACCGGTAGGTTTAGAGGTTACCTCTTCATCGGCCAAGTTTGCCATCGGCAATCATATTCCTCGTCGTCATCGAAAAGAAGCCGCCGCTTGATTCGACATGCTCTGGTCTTCTCCGATGAGAGCTTTTCTTCCTCTTCCTTTCGCCACCTCCTTTTTGGTTTCATCCTTCTTGAGCTCGGGACAATCCATTTGAATGTGTCTATCTTGTGGCGATTGTAACATTCAACTTTCCGACTTCCGACTTTACGGTTTCTTAAGGATTCTCCTTGTAGTTTTCTTATACTTGGAGTAGTTTTCTGAGTTCTTGAATCTTTGCATAATGAAAGCCATTTCCTCCTCAAAGTCTAGCGGATTTGGAGGTTTCACATCGGACGAGGCTCTTAGCGGGGACTCAGTGCCAAATGCGATTCCCTTCTCTGCAGCTCGATCGAGGATGAACTCGGAAGTTCGAACTCGTAAGCCTTCGAGATCGAAACAGCTCTCACGAATTTTTATCTTATTCGGGTCTTTGGACTCTCTCATAGCTACTGACCTTCATGCTCCATTACGGATTTAGAGATCGAGGACCTTGAGTGCCATTTCCTGTTGCCATAAGTCTTGCCCAGGAGTTGATTTCATTGATAATTTCGGTGAACCTTGTGTCCACTTGGTCTATTGATTCTCCATTCTTCATTTTAAAGTTGTCAAACTTTTGGATAGCTATTGACAACTTGTTCTCCTTGATCGACTCCGTTCCTTCACACATTAGAGCTAATGTGTCCCATATCTCTTTGGCATTCTTACAATTTTTGATCTTGACCATTGTGGATTTGTCAAGAGTTTGGTACAAACACATCTCGGCCTGTTGTCAAGATTGGCGGCTTTCTCTCTTCGAAGTCGGCTCGGTTCTCTTCTTAGGAATCTTTTCGGGCCTCCCAGTGCGATCTCCTCGGGTGTGTTGTCCTTCTCGAAAATGAATGGACCATCTTCAATGATGCACCACATGTCGTCATGGATTGAAGATAAATGTGCTGCATTCTTATCTTCCGAGAGATCATACTCGTCACCGAAAAGACAGGTAGTCTAGAGTGCATGTGTTCCATTATAACGTGAGAGATAAGATATATATTTTAATAGATCTGGTTCGTGGAAAAAATGAACCAACCTCTCTGATACCACTTGTAGGTCACAAGTCGTCCGTAAACAAGTCTAGAGGGGGTGAATAGACTTGTTGAAACTCTTGAACTCTTTTTCTCGAAGAGTGAGTTTCTTGGTGATGATCAAACAAATGACTAGGAGTCGTTTGTTCTTGGATATGTGCGGAAGTCGGTGATGACGAATATAAATTAACTTAATGAAACACTTTAACAATGGATGCGGCGGTTAGAGTATGATGCGGTAAAATAGTAAATGACACAGCGGTTTATAGTGGTCTCGAGGTGGGGTAATCCTCTACTAATCCACTTTTCTCCAAACCGATTGGAGATGAATTCACTATAATTCTCAACCAGGTGATAAATATTACGGTGATTCACTACACACTACAACACTTCCAACCGGTGGAATTCCGTGCCGTTGTACACAAACTTGATCCTTGCACCTCTTGATCCTCGATCCTCGGATGCCTTCTGATCTGCTACTTCAACCAATGAAGTACCCCTTACTCAAGATTTAAAGACAAGAGTGTTTGTCTTCTCCAACTAAAGAGCTTCCTTGAATATGAACTTTTGGATCTGCTCTTTTTCTCGATGCTATTTGTTTGCTTAGGATTGCTTTGTTTGCTTTGATCGCTTAGAGTATAAGTTCGCACCGGTAGTTTGCTCAGTTTCAAATCTCTGGATATATATAGATCACGATCTCTGAGCTTCTTCCTTGTAGCCGTTGCAAATTTGAACAAATCCATCCGTTGGAGAGAGACTTCATTGTTTAATCTTTTGAGCGTTGCAAATTTGGATTCCCATTATTTAATTTCATCTTAAACCGTTGTGATGACTTCTGCATGTGAGCGCCGAACCTTTTGAGTATAAAAGGATTAAAGTCTTTCACGGTGGGTCAGGATGATTTAAATAAATCATATCTCTTGCGGGAATCACTCCAATTTGTCTCTTCACGTTGCATGTGAGCTTTCCGTAATATTTGACTTTTCAAAGCATGCTGACGTGGACTTGGAGTACTAGTGTAGTTGAGTAGGTGATGTGCGGCTTACTTCTCTGCGGGTAAGTCGTCTCATTTATATCTTGCTTGAGACTTGTCCGATCGGGTGACTTCCACGAGGTTCCTCATTTGATCTGGTCAAACTTCTCGATAAATTTTAGTTGACCGTGGCTACTCGATTGAGTCTTTGTACTTCTCTGATAGACTAGACTGTACTTTAGTACTTAGCCGATTTCCAGCCTAACTAACTTTGGCCTACAGAAGATACTCATTTGGTTCTTCTTTACACTTTGCCAATTTTATACTTAACACATTTTGGCCTATGGAAGATACTCATTTGGTTCTTCCTTACATTTTGCCAATAAATAAACATTTGATTTTAAATTAATGACATCATCAAAATCTAACAAGTATTCCTAACATTTTCTTGCACAGGTATCTCCTGAGGAGTTTCATTGTATTCTTCCAAAGAAATATTTCTACCTGCTCCGCCTTCCTGAATGAACTCATCTTCCAGGAAGTGTGCATGCAAAGAAACAACGATCTTTCGATCTTTGGGCATGTAGAATAGATAACCCATCGCCTCAGATGGGAATCCAATGAAACGTCTCCTCATGGACCTCACTTCCATTTGTCCACCTTAGTCTTCTTGACATAGGCGGGACATCCCCAAATCCTAATGTGATTAAGACTTGGTTTCCTGCTCTCCCACATCTCATGTATATTTTTAGGAACGGATTTGGAAGGACATCTATTCAAGATATATGGAACAGTCAGGAGTGTATACCCCCACAGGTAAATCGGTAAGTTAGAATAGCCTAGCAACGGACCATGTCCAACAAGGTCTGGTTCCTTCTTTCTGACACACCATTTAACTGAGGAGTGCCTGGAGGTGTAAGTTGTGATACTATTCCATGTTCCTTAAGGAACTCGTCAAACTCCGTGCTCATATACTCTCCACCTCGGTCCGGCCGAAGTGCTTTGATATGATTTCCAGTTTGTTTCTCGACTAGGGCCTTAAATTCCTGGAATTTCTCAAAGGCCTCGGATTTATGTTTCATTAAGTATACATAACCATACCTAGTATGATCATATGTAAACGTAATGAAGTACTGATATTCGTGATGTGCTGCTTCCAAAGCACCACATACGTCGGTATGGATTAATCCCAATTTATCAGCGGCTCTTTCAAAAGTCCCTGTGAATGGGGACTTAGTCATTTTTGCCTTTAAGGCAAGATTCACAAGTAGGAAAGGGATCCGATCCCAATGGACCCATAAGTCCATCTTTTTCCATCTTGTAAACCTTGGTCTGACCAACATGACCAAGTATAAGATGGAATTTCAGAACTTGATTGCTTTCATCCCTACCACATTTTCTAGTCATAGTATTCATAAATACTTTGTTGCTGAGATTTAGATGATACAATCCATTTAACAATGTAGCAATACCCACTAGTTTATTTCTGAAATAAATTTTGCAGGAACCATCACCAATGAAAATCGAAAAGCCTTTTCGATCCATGAACGGAATGGATATAATGTTTTTGTGCCCCTTGGGAAAAACAAGTACATCTTCTAAAGTCAAAACAAAGCCGGATTCTAAACCCAAAAGAAGTGATCCTATGTCGGTCGCCTCGACACTATGCCCGCTTCCGACTATGATCATAACTTCTCCAGCTCCAAGCTTCCTACTTTGTTCCAGATCTTGATTCACGGTATAAATATGAGAACTAGCACCAGAATTTAGTATCCAGGAAGTAGAAAATACAGTAGCACAACAATTTGTTTCCAAAACTAAAAGTTCTGTACCTGAAGTGCCATGAAGAAGCCCAGTGGCCCAGCTCACCGCACTTGAGACAAGCATCCTTCTTCTTCCTGTTCTTCGGAACTGTTGGGGCCTTGACCTTGCCCTTGAAGTCCTTCACATGTGGTCCAGTCTGCTTCTTGGTCTTTTTCTTCTTGTTCTTAGACCTCCGAAGTCCAGAAGAAATCACAAGAGCAGACTCCTTCATCTGCGGAGTCTTCATCTGAGACTGAGCGGTCACAAGTTTGTTCATTAGCCCTGCTAAATTACATGTAATCTCATTGCAGTTGAAGTTCATAACAAATTGTGAGAAGGAATCAGGGAGAGATTGTAGGATAAGGTTGGTTTGGAGAGAAGTATCCATTTTAAAATCAAGAGCCTCCAATGTCTTGATCATGGATATCAGTTTGAGGACGTGTTCCCCAACCTTCTCACTAGGGGTGGACTCGGTTCCATTCGGTTCGGTTTTTGACTGAAACCGAGAACCGAACCAAATATTCGGTTTCGGTTTGGTTCGGTTCTTTTTGAAGTTCGGTTCGGTTAAGTTCGGTTTTTTAAATATTCGGTTCGGTTTCAATTTGGTTTGATGTTTTTTCGGTTCATTTTTTAACTTTCAAGAAATCCATGAGTAGTCATACATTCAAACATTTCATTACATATTTTCGATATTTTAATTCAAACCAAATTTCATTACACATTTCATCAATTAAAAAGGTCGATGCGGCCAATTCACGGCCACACGAACACCTCATTGAAATCGATGGCTCGTAATTCCATTGCAAAGTGGGCGATATCGGTGGGAAATGGACGGTGGAGCAGATTCTCTGAAGTCCTATAATTCGCGAGAGATCAACGACATATCATGTGGCCTTATCGATCAAAGTCATGTTAATCTGTTTCCATCTTGCAACCTTTTATATTCATGACCATCGAAGTGGAGCCCACACATCAAAGTCGGCCATTTCAAACGGCTCTCAACATGAAAAAAGCGATCAGAAACCAAAGAAGTACAAAATAAAGAAGCGATCTGATAAACTAAATTCAACAGACATTGGCGATTCGGGACGAGAAAAAAGCGATTCAACAAACTAAAATAGCAAATAAAGCGATCTGACAAACTAAAAAAGCGATCTGACATAAATTCAAATGTTACAAATTAGCAAAAATCTTGAAATCAAATAAATGTTTCTTAGTCACTTTCATTCTCTTGGTCACTCCTTGGAGACGACATTTCAGTTGTAATACATGACTTGTCCAATATTTCTTCATAGATCATGCACAAAAAAAAAAATACAAATGTTAGACAGTTAGAGAATAAGAAATAATAATATCAAGCAAAAACTCAAAAAATAAGTAATAAACTAAAAATCACAAATAATTACCTTTTTCTGCTTCTTCACAAAACTCAATCTCTTCTAAAGAAGGATCAAGTTCCAATGATGAGATTTCACCTCTTAGCCAACTTTGTGTGCAATCAAAGCTTGCACCGTTCTTGGGCGAAGAGAGCAACGATGAGGACTAATGATCCTTCCACTTGTACTAAAAGAAGACTCAGATGATATGGTAGAAAGCGGGAATGGCTAAAACATCCCTTGCAATACGGGCTAATAAAGGATACTTTGGGGCCCCAATCTTCTTCCACCAAGACAACAAATCAAAATCCTCCTCATCAAATTCAATAGGATCCTTCAAATATCTATCAAAATCATTGTTAATCATGTTGGCATCCTTTCTTCTCTTTAACTCCTTATCTTTCAATTTTGCTTGAACTTTGTCATCTTAGGCAAACTAAGATCCTCACCTTGTGGAGAAGACTCAACTTCATCATGAGTCCCATTATCTCCAAACTCCTTCTCATAATCTCTATAAAGTCTCTCCATGAAACTTTTCACCCTTTGTAATACTTCTCCCACCTTACACTCCAACTTTTGAGCATCAACACCTTCACTTTCAAACACAAGCTCTAGATAATCCTCAAGTTTTGGCATCTTATTCCTCGGATCAAGTACAAGACCAACAAAGATATAATCATTTATTTGGTCAAATTCACCCCAATATTTATTATATTTTTCCTCCATTGGAGGTGCAATGTGTAGCAATTGAGGATGCACCTTATATTCTTGCAGAGATTGTAAAGAATGAGTAAATCGCCAAAAGTATTATTAATGGTAGGAGTGTTAGAGCAACATACCCTTAAGGTGACTTCATAAAATGGTTGCAAGAAGGTGGCAAAAATTTGCATTCGTCGATCTTCACGAGAAGGCATGAAACTCTTGATCTTCCTATCTTCCTCCCCATTCTATCAAAAGCTTTTGAAACTTCAAAGCCGATGACAACATCAAGAAAGTGGAGTTCCATCTAGTAGGCAAATCGATATCACAAAGCCTTTGGTCTCTATCTTCACTCTCTCGGCATGCTTTTTAAGAGTATCCTTCCTTTTGTCCGACTTTCTTACAAATCTTACCGCTTCCCTAATATTCTCAATAGAAGCATTCATTGTTTTCAACCCATCATTCACCAACAAGTTGAGAATATGAGCCACACAACGCATATGCATATTAGCCCCTGCATTCAAAAGAGCATTAGAATAGCCATAACCAAGTAACCTTCTCCTTATCTCTCTCATTGCCACATCATTTGCGGAAGCATTATCTACGGTGATGGTAAGAATCTTCTCTATCCCCCACTCTGACATACATTGTTCTAACTTAGTAGCTATGGTGTCTCCCGTATGATCTAGAATGTTATAAAAGTTAAGAACCACCTTATACAACACAAAAACCTCATCAATCCAATGTCCGGTCACAACCATATAACTCATATTTTGTTTGGATGTCCAAATATCCGTAGTAAGACACACTCTTCTCCCTTTCAAGGCATCCTTCAACTTCTTTTTCTCCTCTACATACACTTGTAGGCACTCTTTTGCCATTTTCTTCCTCTTAGGAATCTTCCAATAGGGGTAAGCTTCTTCATGCATTTGTCTAAAACCGATCCCTTCCACAACACTAAAAGGATGTTCATCAAGAATAATAAACTTAGCACACAACCTAGTCATCCTCTCGGGTGTTGGTAAATCACCTAAGGTCAACTCCTTCCCCTTGGACGTGGTCTTAGAAAAGAATAATTTCGTACCATTTTTCCTCCTCAACTCAATATTCGGCGGGTACTTCATGCACTTAAGTATATGCTTATTAAGCGAAGATGTCCCATTCCCGATGGTACCACAACAATACTCCTTATTGCAATAATTACAATTGCCCTTAACTAGACCATTCTTCATCTTACGTTTGTAATGCTCCCAAATTCCTGATCTACTCCGAGATTCCAACAATGCCAAATACTCTTCCTCGCTTAGCTTTTTGTTTGGTTGACCAATTTCTTCAACCTCTTCCACAGTTTCATTTACAAGTGGATTATAGCTTTCTTGTGTACCTGGTGTTGCCGATTCACCAACACTAGGAGTTAGAGGCGTGCCTACATACAAAATAATAAGAAACAACATAAGTTAATTCTATGTATTCACTTTTAAAATAATGCTTTAAAAGTTCAAAGCATACGATAATTTACCTTTAATTGAGAACATGGTTTCTTCTTTTTACAACTTCCATCACCGACTCGGTGATAGTATTTTTGATCTTTTCATTCTCTATATATAAAAACTCAAATATTAATCAAATATATATTCATAACCCACACATTAGCATAATAGCAATATATGAAAAACCTACCTATAGATCAATTATAGGTAGAAGAATAACCCACACATTAGCATAATACCAATATATGAAAAACCTACCTATAAGATCAATTATATTCTCCAAGTCTTTTTCTTTTCAAATAATATTCCGTGGACAAAAGTAGGAGTTGTCGGTGGCTTCTCTCTTTTAAATGGCTCATTAAAGAACTACAATTTCGTATATAGACTTGGTCGTTGAATCCATTTCTTTGGGAAGAACATTTTCATATGGTCGCCACGTTGTGAGGAAGAACTACAATTTAGTATTTTTTTCATATGGTCGCCATGTTTGAGAACATTTTCGGGGAAGAATATTGATAGTATTAATGAAGTGGATGGTCTCCTCTCGTGCTTTAACAGTATATGAAAAACCCACACATTGTACTCTATCACCTTTAAAATAGATCAATTATAACTACTAACATATTAGCATAATAGCAGACCAGTATATGAAAAACTTACCTATAGTACGGTGGCGCGATACGGAGTTGAGTGGCGGCGAGACGGAGATGGAGGCGGAGATGACACACGGCGGAGAGATGGAGATGAGATGTCGACAGGGAGAAGGGAGATGTGAGGCGATGGGATTTGTTTGTGAGGAGAACAGGAGAAGGGTGATCTTTGCGATAGACTAGAGAAGAAGCGAGAAGAGAACGAGCGGCGGGATAGAAGAAACCTAATTCCTAACACATCATTGTCTCCGGGCTTTAGGCGATTTTAAGTTTTTTTCTTCCTTAACAAAAGCAGCGTCGTTTTACTATACATGACAAAGCAGCGTCGTTTTAATATGCTGAATATGATTTCGGTCCATATTGGGCTGGTTGGTTCGGTCGTCCGGAACCGAGAACCGAACGAAGCTATTCGATCAGTTACATTTTCTATTTTTCGGTTCGGTTTTCTTCGGTTTCGGTTTTTCGGTTCTTTTTTCGGGTTTTCTCGGTTCGGTTTTCGGTTTTCGGTTCCGAAATGCCACCCCTAGTTCCACCCACCTCGGTTCCGAAATGCCACCCCTAGTTCCACCCACCTTGGTTCCACCCAAGGTGGGTGGAACTAGGTGGCATTTCGAACCTCAACCGAACAGAAAAACCGAAAAAACCGAAAACCAAACCAAGAAAACCGAACGAAAAATAGAAAAAGCGAACGGACGAATGATTCGGTTCGGTTCTCGGTTCCGGGACGGACCGAACCGAACCAGCCCAATATGGACCGAAATCATATTCGGGCATATTAAAACGACGTCGTTTTGTCATGTATAGTAAAACGACGTCGTTTTGTTAAGGAAGAAAAAACTTAAAATCGCCTAAAGCCTGGAGACAGAGCAGATGTGTTAGGAATTAGGTTTCTTCTATCCCATTGCTCCGTTCTCTTCTCGGTTCTTCTCTAGTCTATCGCAAAGATCACCCTTCTCCGGTTCTCCCTCACAAACAAATCCCATCGCCTCACATCTCCCTTCTCCCTGTCAGACATCTCATCTCCATCTCTCCGCCGTGTGTCATCTCCGCCTCCATCTCCGTCTCGCCGCCACTCAACTCCGTATCGCCGCCACTGTACTATAGGTAAGTTTTTCATATACTGGTCTGCTATTATGCTAATATGTTAGTAGTTATAATTGATCTATTTTAAAGGTGATAGAGTACAATGTGTGGGTTTTTCATATACTGTTAAAGCACGAGAGGAGACCATCCACTTCATTAATACTATCAATATTCTTCCCCTGAAAATGTTCTGAAACATGGCGACCATATGAAAAAAATACTAAATTGTAGTTCTTCCCCAGCAACGTGGCGACCATATGAAAATGTTCTTCCCCAGCAAAATGGATTCAACGACCAAGTCTATATACGAAATTGTAGTTCTTTAATGAGCCATTGAAAAGAGAGAAGCCGTCAGCTGACAACTCCTACTTTTGTCCACGGAATATTATTTGAAAAGAAAAAAGACTTGGAGAATATAATTGATCTATAGGTAGGTTTTTCATATATTGGTATTATGCTAATGTGTGGGTTATTCTTCTACCTATAATTGATCTATAGGTAGGTTTTTCATATATTGCTATTATGCTAATGTGTGGGTTATGAATATATATTTGATTAATATTTGAGTTTTTATATATAGGAGAATGAAAAGATCAAAAAATACTATCACTGAGTCGGGTGATGGAAGTTGTAAAAAGAAGAAACCATGTTCTCAATTAAAGGTAAATTATCGTATGCTTTGAACTTTTAAAGCATTATTTTAAAAGTGAATACATAGAATTAACTTATGTTGTTTCTTATTATTTTGTATGTAGGCAAGATTTCTATCTCGGAGTGTTGGTGAATCGGCAACACCGGGTTCACAAGAAAGCTATAATCCACTTGTAAATGAAAGCGTGAAGAGGTTGAAGAAATTGGTCAACCAAACAAAAAGCTAAGCGAGGAAGAGTATTTGGCATTGTTGGAATCTCGGAGATCAGAATTTGGGAGCATTACAAACGTAAGATGAAGAATGGTCTAGTTAAGGGCAATTGTAATTATTGCAATAAGGAGTATTGTTGTGGTACCATCGGAATGGGACATCTTCGCAATAAGCATATACTTAAGTGCATGAAGTACCCGAATATTGAGTTGAGGAGTAAAAATGGTACGAAATTATTCTTTTATAAGACCACTTAAAAGTGGAATGAGTTGACATTAGGTGATTTACAAACACAAGAGAGGATGACTAGGTTTTGTGCTAAGTTTATTATTCTTGATGAACATCCTTTAGTGTTGTGGAAGGGATCGGTTTTAGACAAATGCATGAAGAAGCTTACCCCTATTGGAAGATTCCTAAGAGGAAGAAAATGGCAAAAGAGTGCCTACAAGTGTATGTAGAGGAGAAAAAGAAGTTGAAGGATGCCTTGAAAGGGAGAAGAGTGTGTCTTACTACGGATATTTGGACATCCAAACAAAATATGAGTTATATGGTTGTGACCGGACATTGGATTGATGAGGTTTTTGTGTTGTATAAGGTGGTTCTTAACTTTTATAACATTCTAGATCATACGGAGACACCATAGCTACTAAGTTAGAACAATGTATGTCAGAGTGGGGGATAGAGAAGATTCTTACCATCACCGTAGATAATGCTTCCGCAAATGATGTGGCAATGAGAGAGATAAGGAGAAGGTTACTTGGTTATGGCTATTCTAATGCTCTTTGAATGCAGGCTAATATGCATATGCGTTGTGTGGCTCATATTCTCAACTTGTTGGTGAATGATGGGTTGAAAACAATGAATGCTTCTATTGAGAATATTAGGGAAGCGGTAAGATTTGTAAGAAAGTCGGACAAAAGGAAGGATACTCTTAAAAAGCATGCCGAGAGAGTGAAGATAGAGACCAAAGGCTTTGTGATATTGGATTTGCCTACTAGATGGAACTCCACTTTCTTGATGTTGTCATCGGCTTTGAAGTTTCAAAAAGCTTTTGATAGAATGGGGGAGGAAGATAGGAAGATCAAGAGTTTCATGCCTTCTCGTGAAGATTGGACGAATGCAGAAATTTTTGCCACCTTCTTGCAACCATTTTATGAAGTCACCTTAAGGGTATGTTGCTCTAACACTCCTACCATTAATAATACTTTTGGCGATTTACTCATTCTTTACAATCTCCTGCAAGAATATAAGGTGCATCCTCAATTGCTACACATTGCACCTCCAATGGAGGAAAAATATAATAAATATTGGGGTGAATTTGACCAAATAAATGATTATATCTTTGTTGGTCTTGTACTTGATCCGAGGAATAAGATGCCAAAACTTGAGGATTATCTAGAGCTTGTGTTTGAAAGTGAAGGTGTTGATGCTCAAAAGTTGGAGTGTAAGGTGGGAGAAGTATTACAAAGGGTGAAAAGTTTCATGGAGAGACTTTATAGAGATTATGAGAAGGAGTTTGGAGATAATGGGACTCATGATGAAGTTGAGTCTTCTCACAAGGTGAGGATCTTAGTTTGCCTAAGATGACAAAGTTCAAGCAAAATTGAAAGATAAGGAGTTAAAGAGAAGAAAGGATGCCAACATGATTAACAATGATTTTGATAGTTATTTGAAGGATCCTATTGAATTTGATGAGGAGGATTTTGATTTGTTGTCTTGGTGGAAGAAGATTGGGGCCCCAAAGTATCCTTTATTAGCCGTATTGCAAGGGATGTTTTAGCCATTCCCGTTTCTACCATATCATCGGAGTCTTCTTTAGTACAAGTGGAAGGATCATTAGTCCTCATCGTTGCTCTCTTCGTCAAGAACGGTGCAAGCTTTGATTTGCACACAAAGTTGGCTAAGAGGTGAAATCTCATCATTGGAACTTGATCCTTCTTTAGAAGAGATTGAGTTTTGTGAAGAAGCGAAAAAGGTAATTATTTGTGATTTTTAGTTTATTACTTATTTTTGAGTTTTTGCTTGATATTATTATTTCTTATTCTCTAACCGTCTAACATTTGTATTTTTTTTTTTGTGCATGATCTATGAAGAAATATTGGACAAGTCATGTATTACAACGAAATGTCGTCTCAAGGAGTGACCAAGAGAATGAAAGTGACTAAGAAACATTTATTTGATTTCAAGATTTTTGCTAATTTGTAACATTTGAATTTATCTTGTCATCGCTTTTTTAGTTCTTTGTCTTGCTTTATTTGCTATTTTAGTTTGTTGAATCGCTTCTTTTACGTCCCGAAGCTTGCCAATGTCCTGTTGAATTTAGTTCTTTATCTTGCTTCTTTATTTCTTTGTACTTCTTTGGTTTCTGTCGCTTTTTTCATGTTGAGAGCCGTTTGAAATGGCCGACTTTGATGTGGGCTCCACTTCGTATGGTCCGGAATATAAAAGGTTGCGCATGGAAACAAGATTAACATGACTTTGATTGGATAAGGCCACATGATATGTTGGTTGATCTCTGGCGAATTATAGGACTTCGTAGAATCATTTCCACTGTCCATTTCCCAGATATTGGCCCACTTTGCAATGGAATTACGAGCCATCGATTTCAATGAGGTGTTCGTGTGGCCGAGAATTTGGTCTTGGACCTTTTAATTGATGAAATGTGTAATGAAATTTGGTTTGAATTAAAATATCGAAAATATGTAATGAAATGTTTGAATGTATGACTACTCATGGATTTCTTGAAAGTTAAAAAATGAACCGAAAAAACATCAAACCAAATTGAAACCGAACCGAATATTTAAAAAACCGAACTTAACCGAACCGAACTTCAAAAAGAACCGAACCAAACCGAAACCGAATATTTGGTTCGGTTCTCGGTTTCAGTCAAAAACCGAACCGAATGGAACCGAGTCCACCCCTAGGTGGAACTAAGGGGGCGGCCACCATGTAAAAACGGACGAGTTCGGTTCGTTTCGGACTCCCGAGAGTCCAAACAGATAAACTTCAATTCCGTTCCGATGTATTTATATTGTTTAATTAATATAATTAATTAAACATATCAAATACAAAATAACATAATTAATTTCTCCAAGAAATAATTATATTCATGAATTAAATTAATCACCACTGATATATTTAATTCATTAGGCCGTAAATCAATTTATCCAATAAATCGATTTAGACATCTAATGTCCCAAATTTAGATATCCAATATCTAATATACATAATGAGAGAATTAGTTTTGATTCATTCCGTCGTCAATCCTATTGCGCGACTCGGTAGGTTCCTCTCAATCCGCAATGAGAGGAACCAAAGAGTAGTAGCACCACCTAGCCAGTCTGGCGGCCTACACTGTACCCCAACTGAGAACGAATGATGGGATCATTCAAGAACCATTATGTCGTGAATACCGGTATACGTATAAACCCTTCTTTCAAATGTCCCGATCAAGTTATAGGGTCACGATCAGTCAAACCCTATCTGTACTTGACGCTATGCAAGCATTAATACAAACCGAGATCGTCGAGCTCTCGTGTATCGAATACAACTAGCTCCAATGCTTTGGCCAAAGACTTATGGTTGAGTTGATCATGTCATGAGTGTCGGATTGTTAATCCGACGTCGTATCGTGAAATTCGGACATTGGGTCATTTTTGTAATTTCTCATTATTTTGGGATGTCGCTGTTAATACTTGTTCTATCCCGACTTTCGGGCGACCGGAGACTTGTGATAGTTTTTGTGCCTATCTCATCTGTAAAATCCTTGTATATTTGTGGTTTTCGTTTCTCGTGTTTTCATTCCGGTTGTTGGCATTTCGGATCAGGCAAGCCTGCTGCCACATGCATTACATCTGTAAGTTGATGTGAATTACTTCCGTAAGTATTCATACATTACGGCCGTAATATCCTTTGCGTAGCGGCCGTAATGGATGTGTGAAAACTGGGCAGTGAGGTCGTGAACACCATTACAGCCGTAATGGGGTTGGTGTTACGACCGTAATGCTGCCCAGTATAATAAACTGGGCAGCGGGATTTCTTTTCATTTTTTATTTCCTTCACTTCCTTCACGACGGGAGCAATTTCCAGGCCTAGGGTTCGTCCGATTTTCATCCAACCTTAGTTGAGAAGCGATTTTGGGGCATCATATCATCACTTTAGCATCAAATTTTCCGTTGTTCATCGTCTAATCGAGGTATATTTCGTTAGAACCCTAGCTTTTGCGGATTTTGGGGTTTTGTTTTGATTTTACCCTTCTAGTCCGGTTTGCCCTTATGATTGTAGATTTCGATAGTATAATCACTATCCCTTGCTTCTCTTGCGGTTTTGCAGATTAAATTCGATATTTTCTCCATTGATAGAGGGGAACCGATTATGACCTTGTATTATCCGACGAATTGTCCCATTGGGTAGAACTAGGATGGATTCCTATGTTTTCACAATTTTGAGATTAGTTGTGTATCTTTATTGTGCTAGTATCGGATTTGTGAAGATTATCCGGGCCGAAACCTCTCCCTTCACCATTTTCCTTCACGTCGTGTTATCGAAGGCAAGTACATGTATTACATTTCATTGTGTATGTACGGTTTTGATGCGAATGATGTAAATTGTGTTATAGAATGAATGTGATTGTTGCTCTTCCACCCGGGAATGGCATATGTGGCCTCTGGGAGCCGATACTAATGGGTACGGCCACGAAAGTGGACTTGGGTGCGTGTGTTGATGTTCTTCCACCCTGGGATGGTTCGACGGGACCTCTAGGGGACGATACTAATGTGTACGGCCGTGGAAGTGGTTTCTCACCCGGAAACGGTCCGACGGGGCCTCTAGGGGTCGATACTAATGGGTACGGCCGCGGGTTACCAAGCGTGGATAGTTGTGATATGGAAAACTTGAGGACATGCTGTTTTGGGTGTAATGTAATATTGCGGAATATTGATTGCAAATGTTTTCTCAAATGGATTTGCTTGTGTCGAATCATGTATGTATATAATGTAGTGTAATTGTGTACTTGCACTAGCTATTCGAATGCTAACCCCTTAAATGGGGGAAATGCGTCTTATGCATTTCAGGTACTGGTCGAGCCGAGGAGCTGGCACGGGATATGCATGCAAAGGATGGACCAGCATGATGAAGAGGCTCGAGTCCTGTTTTATGTTTTACTATTGCATTTATCTTGATGTTGGAGTTAGATTGAGTGTTTTATAAATTAATTAAAGTCCCCTGCGTGGGCAATGGATTCATGTGGAGTTACACTCTTCGATACTTGATTAAAATGTTTTAGCCGAGGCCACGGCCCTATTTTACTATGATGATTGTGTCTTTTGGGATTTCATATTCGGATTGCATGTTATATGTTATCCTGGTAGACTTCATGAAGGTTCTACGGCGTGTAATGTCCCAGTTGTGATTTGGGGTGTTACATTTATGGTATCAGAGCCTTAGGTTTTGAATGCCTAGGCTGTCGGTTAATTTTGGGTCTGTCAGTTGTGTCGTTAGAGTCAGTCGTTGAGCCTAATATCATCGTGCTACCGTCTTTTCGTGCAACCCGTGACTGTAAGTCTCCTCGAACTCTTATATTTCTGTAATTTGTTTCATTGAGTTGTTTGGAATTATGAATTGTGGTGCCAACCTTGTAAACTGTGAATTTTTCTGATCTTGTTCCTTTCATATCTTTTCTTCAGTATGTTGAGAGATCGCGGTAGACCAGCTAGTGTAACACCCCCAAGACATTCAGGGCATATTACAGCGCCGTGGACCCCACACTGTGGAATCCACCAGGCTACATACCAACAAGACATTTGACAACGACAAACTATCATTAATAAAACGACAATTAAAATAAAAGACTACCAACCGACAATTAAAATCTGACATCAAATTCATTTCCCAAAATGGGAACACAACATTAACAATTTCAAACAGGAAGTACTCGAGTACTTAAACCAACTTTATAATACATAAATCTCAAAACCAGACATCAATAGTAAGCCGGACATGACATCGAAAATCAAACACTGGACAATATCATGCTTGCCCATCATCCTCATACGGCCCGAGTGCTCGCTTGTCCCCACGATCAATACCGAAATACAAAAGTATTTCCCCATTTAAGGGTTAGCGACAAGCTGCTAGTGCAAGTACAATCCATTTGAACTACATTCTAATCGAGATGAATACATGCGCCAAAAATCATTTTAGAAAACATTTTATATTCCGAATATTTATGATGTACAAACACAAACACATTATCTCCAACAAATCATGATTCAAAGTTAACGTTGGCACGAGACTCACGGCCACCGTACCCGCAGAGTCCCGTCGGACATCCTGGTGGCTAACCACGATTCACGATACGCACACTCACGGCAATACGTATCCCTAGAGGCCCCGTCGGACCGTCCCTAGGTGAACATACACATAACCATCCACAACCACCACGATACGACCATAATTCAAATACTAGAACATGTAAACAAATGTAAAGTACTTGCCTTTGTGACATCTTGAAGGATCGGAAGTGAAAAGTGACTACGGATGATCCGAATGGACAACGACGGTTCCTAAACGAAGAATTAGCATAACTCGGTCCCAACGGACATCGATGTCGAAAGGAATACTCCCAAAACCCGATTATCAATAACGACAATAGACGATCAATTGATACGGGCGAGCTTACGCAAAATCTCCCCGTATCGATAATTCGCGGATTAAAATCAAGGAAATTGGATTTGGAATCATTCAACAATCACAATCGGTGAAGAATATCCTAACATCTTTGGAATAATTCGGTTCGATTAGTAAAACCGGAAAAACCCCAAATTTGACGAGTTAGGGTTCTAGAGCGAAATTACCTTGATTTGAGATGATGGATGACGATTATCTTGATGATAATATGTTAGCACAACTCTACGGTGATGGAACGTGAATAGAACGCCGATCGGGCGATGGAAATCGCCTCTGGTCGCACGTCGAAGAAAGCGAAGGGAAAAGAATGAAGCTATTGCTCTGAAAGCGCATTGGGCTTATATAATTGTGAAGTTAGCGCACGCTAAGCGCCATATGTAGCGTGCGCTTCGCGGGGCGCGGCAGTCCGATGCTCTTGCCACATTCGTTAGCGTCGCTAACAATAAGGGTTAGCGTCGCTAAGCTGTTCTTGATAGCGCCGCGCAAAGCGGCGGTAGCGTCGCTACCTACACAGCGATTCGATCTGCGATGTCATATCGGCCGATGGGCTGGCAGCCGAGTACGATACACGATACACCGCAGCGAGACCGAATCGGGAACATGAACACGAAGCATACAAGGCAGCGGAGCTAAGTGCTGAAAGAAAAATACAATTCCGACCACCGAAGGGTCCGTAATGCGACAACGAAAACGAGATTCCCTAAACTATTAGGAAATTACAAAAATGGCCCAAGTGCGAAAATCACGAAGCAGCGTCGGATTTACGACCGAAAGTCTCCACAAGACCAACTCAACCATACGACCTTGTACAAACCGGAAATAACGAAAGCGAGCGAGTTTTACAAGAATCGAACGTTCATACGGCAAAACATGTCATAAAAGCGAAATTACGTGAAAACATCATCAAAACTCATCCCAATGGAAAAACTCCAAGAACAAAATAGATTCGAAATGTCGAAACGGTTACAAACGAGTCGATAAAAATAGACATACACCAAAAATGGAAAGCGCTAAAAATGGGAAAATTACGGATATTACATTCTCCCCTCTAAAATAAAGTTTCGTCCGAAACTTAAGAATCAAAAAGCTCGGGGTATCTCGAACGCATATCCTCCTCTAACTCCCACGTCGCTTCTTCTACTCCGTGCCTCGACCATTGCACTTTAACCAAAGGAATGGTTTTGTGCCTTAACCGTTTATCACGACGCTCCAAAATTCTAACGGGTCTCTCTTCAAACGTAACATCCTTCTCAATCTCCACGTCCCCAAAGTCGATAATGTGGGGACGGGTCCTAACGTACTTCCTCAATCGGGAAACGTGAAATACGCTATGTACATGACTAAGCGACGGAGGTAAAGCCAAACGGTACGCTAACTCACCGGCTCTCTCGATACCTCGAAAGGTCCAATATATCTCGGCCGAGTTTCCCCTTCTTCCCGAATCGGAAAACTCCTTTCGTCGGAGATACTCTCAACAGAACGTGATCTCCCACCTCAAACTCCAAAGGTCTACGCCTAACATCCGCATAAGACTTTTGTCGACTCTGGGCAGCCAACATCCTCTTTCTAATCAATTCGACTTTCTCCCTCGTCTCCAACACCAGATCCGGCTCAGTGCCAACCAAATCGGACGGCTCATCCCAACATATCGGTGATCGACAACGTCGGCCATAAAGTGTCTCATATGGTGCCATCTTAATCGACGCGTGCCAGCTATTATTATAAGTAAACTCAATCAAGGCCAAATGATCCTCCCAGTTACTACTCCAATCTAACGCACACGCGCGCAACAAATCCTCGAACGTCTGAATGGTACGTTGGGCCTTATCGATGCAGGGATGGAGCGAAGTGCTCAAGCGTAGCCGAGTCCCCAATGCCTTATGCACGCTGCCAAAAATGCGATACAAATCGGCCATCTCTGCTGAAATAATGGTCCTCGGCGTACCATGAAGCCTCACTATCGAGTGATAAAAATACGAGCCAACTTTTGGACCCCAAGTATCCTTGATGCCCGAGAAAATGTGCCGACTTAGTCGATCGGTCTACAATTACCCATACCATATTCATACCGGTCTTCGTCCTCGGTAAACTCGTGACAAAATCCATAGAGATGTCCTCCCATTTCCATTCGGAGCGAAGTGGTTTCAATAATCCGGTGCGGCTGATGCTCAATCTTGACTTGCGACAAGTCAAACACTTAGCTACAAACTGAACTACCTCCTTCTTCATATCGCTCCACGAAATTCTTCCTCGGATCTTTATACATCTTACTCGAGCCGGATGGTGAGTATGGTGACGCATGAGCCTCTCGCATAATGCTCTGTCTCGATTCAGTCGTTGGAACACACAACCGACCTCGGAATCTCAACACGCCGTCCTCATGAATAACGAATCCGGGGCTTTCCCCTTCTCTACACTCTCCCATGGTGAATAAACATCGGTCCTCCAACCTGTCGATTTAATGTCCTCGACGAGACGAAGAAATCTCAAGAGTACGCAATCGCCGGAACTCTCTGGCGGTACAATCTCAATGCTCAACCTCATAAACTCTCGTGAAGTCCCGAGTGGGCCGTGAGTAACTCAAGCACCGAAGCGATACCGATTTCGGCTCAAGGCATCTGCTACCACATTAGCCTTGCCCGGATGATAGAGGATCTCAAGATCGTAATCCTTAATCGGTTCCAACCATCTCCTCTGTCTCATATTAAGCTCCTTCTGCGTGAAGATGTACTTGAGCTCTTGTGATCGGTGAAAATCGACACGGCCAGCCATACAAGTAATGGCCTTGATTTTCAACGCAAACACAATCTGCGGCCAACTCAAGATCGTGCGTAGGGTAATTCAATTCATACGGTTTCAAGCGGACGGAAGCATAGGCAATCATCCTCCGTCTTTGCATAAGTACGCATCCGAGCCCTTGGCCGAAGCATCACTATAAACAGAGAAACCATCATTACCACTCGGTAAAGCCAACACGGGAGCGGTCGTCAACCGCTTCTTCAACTCCTCAAAACTATTCTGCCTCTCATCGGTCCACACAAACTTCTCCGACTTCTGTAACAACTGAGTCAGCGGTCGAGCGAGCTTAGAGAACCCCTCGACGAACTGCGGTAATACCCGTCTAATCCCAGAAAACTGCGGACCTCTTTCACGTTCTTGGGCGGCGCCCAATCCAACACTGCCTCTACCTTATGTGGGTCCACACGAACACCCTCGGCCGAGATCACATGACCGAGAAACATGACTTCCCGTAACCAAAACTCGCACTTTGAGAACTTCGCAAAAAGATGCTGAGTTCTCAAAATATCTAACACAATATGCAAATGACGGGCGTGCTCCTCCTCGCTCCTCGAGTAAATCAGTATGTCGTAAATAAAAACGACTACACACTTATCGAGGTACTCGATAAAGACTTTGTTCATAAGCCGCATGAACACGGTGGTGCGTTAGTTAGCCCAAAGGCATAACCACAAACTCGTAGTGACCGTATCTCGTCAGAAAGGCCGTCTTCGAATATCGGTATCCTTCACTCGGAGCCGATAATACCCCGATCTCAAATCAATCTTCGAAAACACGGTCGCTCCTTGCAACTGATCAAACAAGTCATCAATCCTCGGGAGTGGATATTTGTTTTTGATGGTCACTTTGTTCAACTCTCGGTAGTCGATGCACAAACGAAGTGACCCATCCTTCTTCTTTACAAATAGGACCGGTGCGCCCCAAGGCGAAGCGCTCGGTCGAATATATCCCATGTCCAGCAACTCTCCCAACTGTTTCTTCAACTCAAGCATCTCGGCAGGCGCCATACGGTATGGCGTCTTAGAGATAGGTGCTGCACCCGGCTCTAAATCGACGGTAAACTCAACCTCTCGGCCCGGCGGCAAACCCGGCAACTCATCTGGAAAAACGTCAGGATACTCACATACTACCGGAATAGACGAGAGCTCGACTCCCCCTTCTTCCGATCTCAAAGCGTAACACCAATAGCCCGTGCAACCTCCCCGAAGAAGCCTCACCGCCCTCAAAGCGCTGATCAGTAATCTCTGACTACCCCGCTTACGCCCCACAAAAGAATGCTCGGTACCATCAGAGGCTAACATCATGTGATCCTCGTTCTATAATTCATGATCGCCCCATGACGGTCGAGCCAATCCTCACCCAGAATCAAATCCTCATCTCTAATATCTATCGCAATCAGTTAGAAAGCCAATCCCTCCCCGCGATACTCACAGAAAAATCTCTAATCTCACGGTCCCCCACGATGCTATCCCCGCTAGGAAGTTTAACAACAAAAGGCTCACAAGCAACAAGGCAATCAACATGCAGACGACGCACGCAATCCATAGATATAAAAGAATGCGTAGCACCAGAATCGAACAATACGGAAACAGGATGGTCAAGGATGTGGACGGTACCTGTAGCCACCGTCGCGTCGGGATCTCCGGCTCGCCTCATCTCATACACACGGGGCGGAACAGACCCCGCACTAGAAGCTCCCCCTCTAGAAGGCTGACCACGACCTCGACCTCTACCAAAACTCTGCTGCGGCTGAGGAACTGTCGGTGCCTGATTCACACTCGGCTCTCCTGCAGCTGGAGCAGATATCTGAGTAACTGGAGCCCGAGCTGCATCCGTACAAAACTTAGCACGGTGACCCATACGGCCACAAGCAAGACACTGAATCGGAGGCCTATCACACTCACTCATCATGTGGCCCGGACGACTGCAGTTGAAGCATGTAGGACCACGAACGGAACCAGCAGGAGCAGACCTAGAACCGTTCCCTCGACCAACTGATGGCAACTGACCCCCGAAGACTCGCGAACCGGACTGAGCCTTCGGATACCCTCCTGACTTGCCTCCCGAAAACTGACCGGAGGTCTTCTGCTTCTTTCCTTCAGCTGCCGTCTCTGTCGCAGAAAACGACATCTCGTAAGCCATCGCTTTATTCTGATAATCTTTCAAAGTCGTGCACCCCAGACCAGACATGTAGTGGCGCACCCTCGGCTTCATCCGCATATCAAAGTGGCGGATCTTATCTAGCTCATCTCGGACTTGGTTTCTCACGTAATGCAGCTGTTGATTGTAGTCCTTGATAGCTTGAGAAATAGGAACATCTTGGGGCTTAGCCTCAAAGAAGGCTCGGATCCTCCCCTCTTTCACTGGCCAAGGACAGTATTCATCTTCCATCAGATCTCGAAACTCTGCCCACGTAGCTGCCCGGTCACGCGGTTTCACCGCTTGCCACCACGTCGCTGCCTCCTTGGCGAGGAAGTACTGAGCAATGGGTACTTTCCTCTCCTCGGAACAATTAGCAGCCTCAAACACTTTCTCCAACTCGAATAACCAATTCTCCCAACCAGAAGGGTCGAAGCACCATCAAGCTGCGGAGGACGCATACGAATCACGTCTGAAGTAGCTTATCATTACCGGATCCGGTGGCGGAACCGGGTTGGCATTAGCATGGCCGACTGAGCGGCTGAGTCGGTGGCGTCATCGGTTCGCTACTTGCCGTAATATGTTGGCCACTCCAACATTCTCATGAGCATTAGGAGCTAGCGGTAGTCCTGTGACCTCCGAACTAGGGGACACTGTTCGACAAAGAGGGCATCGCGAATCGGTTCGAGTGATCGGACATGGCCGCCCCACCATTGCGCCACGTCCCCTACCGCGTCGCGACCCGCGTCGCGTCCTCTACCGAAGGAATTACAAGAAGCAACGGGTAAGTACAATTCAAACGCGAAAAGCAAAAGATACTAAGACAGAATAGAAACGAGCGGTGAAGCGAGTCAAGTTAGGAAAACTTACGAGCACCGGCGTCTTGAGATGATGGCATAGCGGTGATCTTGTCCCAAAAACGACACTTAACTAGACCCAAATGACCGACAACCTAGGTATCCATAAACCTAAGCTCCGATACCATATTCGTAACACCCCAAGACATTGGGGCATATTACAGCCGTGGACCCCACCTGTGGAATCCACTGTGCTACATACCAACAAGACATTTGACAACGACAAACTATCATTAATAAAGCGACAATTAAAATAAAAGACTACCAACCGACAATTAAAATCGACATCAAATTCATTTCCCAAAATGGGAACACAACATTAACAATTTCAAACAGAAGTACTCGAGTACTTAAACCAACTTTATAATACATAAATCTCAAAACCGGACATCAATAGTAAGCGGACATGACATCGAAAATCAAACACTGGACAATATCATGCTTGCCCATCATCCTCATACGGCCCGAGTGCTCGCTTGTCCCCACGATCAATACCGGAAATACAAAAGTATTTCCCCATTTAAGGGGTTAGCGACAACCGCTAGTGCAAGTACAATCCATTTGAACTACATTCTAATCGATGAATACATGCGCCAAAAATCATTTTAGAAAACATTTTATATTAGGAATATTTATGATGTACAAACACAAACACATTATCTCCAACAAATCATGATTCAAAGTTAACAGTTGGCACGAGACTCACGGCCACCGTACCCCGCAGAGTCCCGTCGGACATCCCAGGTGGCTAACCACAGTTCACGATACGCACACTCACGGCAATACGTATCCCTAGAGGCCCCGTCGGACCGTCCCTAGGTGAACATACACATAACCATCCACAACCACCACGATACATCCATAATTCAAATACTAGAACATGTAAACAAATGTAAAGTACTTGCCTTTGTGACATCTTCGAAGGATCGGAAGTGAAAAGTGACTACGGATGATCCGAATGGACAACGACGGTTCCTAAGCGAAGAATTAGCATAACTCGGTCCCAACGGACATCGATGTCGAAAGGAATACTCCCAAAACCCCGATTATCAATAACGACAATAGACGATCAATTGATACGGGCGAGGGCTTACGCAAAATCTCCCCGTATCGATAATTCGGATTAAAATCAAGGAAATTGGATTTGGAATCATTCAACAATCACAATCGGTGAAGAATATCCTAACATCTTTGGAATAATTCGGTTCCAATTAGTAAAACCGGAAAAACCCCAAATTTGACGAGTTAGGGTTCTAGGCGAAATTACCTTGATTTCGGATGATGGATGACGATTATCTTGATGATAATATGTTAGCACAACTCTACGGTGATGGAACGTGAATAGAACGCCGATCGGGCGATGGAAATCGCCTGCGAGGTCGCACGTCGAAAGCGAAGGGAAAAGAATGGCTATTGCTCAAAGCGCATTGGGCTTATATAGTGTGAAGTTAGCGCGCTAATCGCCATATGTAGCGTCGCTAACGGGGCGCGGCAGTCCGATGGCTCTTGCCACATTCGTTAGCGTCGCTAACAATAAGGGTTAGCGTCGCTAAGCTGTTCTTGATAGCGCACGCCAAGGCAACGGGGGTAGCGTGCGCTACCTACCGCAAAGATTCGATCTGCGATGTCATATCGGCCATGAAGGCTGGCCGAGTACGATACGATACACACGCAGCGAGACCGAGAATCCGGGAACATGAACACGAAGCATACAAGGCAGCGGAGCTAAGTGCTGAAAGAAAAATACAATTCCGACCACCGAAGGGTCCGTAATGCGACAACGAAAACGAGATTCCCTAAACTATTAGGAAATTACAAAAATGGCCCAAGTGCCCGAAAATCACGAAACGACGTCGGATTTACGAACCGAAAGTCTCCACAAGACCAACTCAACCATACGACCTTGTACAAACCCAGAAATAACGAAAACAAACGAGTTTTACAAGAATCGAACGTTCATACGGCAAAACATGTCATAAAACGAAATTACGTGAAAACATCATCAAAACTCATCCCAATGGAAAAACTCCAAGAACAAAATAGATTCGAAATGTCGAAACGGTTACAAACGAGTCGATAAAAATAGACATACACCAAAAATGGAAACTGCTAAAAATGGGAAAATTACGGATATTACAGCTAGGGGATGCGGCCGAGTCCATGGTCGGGGTGCTATTAATGAGGAAGTCCCACTTTATCAGTCCTCTGCAGATTCGGCCTCTCAGTCAGTGCCGAGCACTCTACCTCTGAGCTCTGACGGGCAGCAGGATATGTCGGTCAGTCAGAATCTATCGTCAGGTAATAATGCATATGCCGGGGCTACTGCCGTACTTAGCAGTTGGTAGCCCAGCTCGCTCAGATAGCTTAGGGTGGATGCCAGAATCCGCCTCCGACTCCATAGGATGAAGCTAGTAAATGGCTTCAAAAAGTAACTAAGATGCACCCCCTCGTTTCTCTGGTTCTTCTAACTCCCTCGGTTGGGAGAATTGGCTCTTTCAGTTGAGCAGGGCTTTCGATGCCGCGGCTTATCCTGATGACAGGAGGGTACATATTGCTCAGTACCTCCTGGATAAGGAAATTGCGGAATGGTGGGAGCCTGTGGCGCCCAGAGACCGCCGAGCCACTTGGGAGCAATTTAAGGCTGCTATGGAAGCAGAATATTGTCCACCGCCAGTCAGGGAGCGTAGAATTGTGGAATTCTTTATTGCTACACCTCAGGATGTGCCGATTTCTTAGGCCATCATCACTTATAATCAGCAGTTGGGATTCGTGAAAGATCAAGTGAGGACCGAGACTGATAAGATCCGTTATTTCAA
Source organism: Orobanche coerulescens (assembly GCA_033398695.1). Lineage (NCBI taxonomy): Eukaryota > Viridiplantae > Streptophyta > Magnoliopsida > Lamiales > Orobanchaceae > Orobanche > Orobanche coerulescens. The sequence goes on from CM065804.1 coordinate 16,149,932, forward strand.
TATGCGTATGAAGCCGCATATCAGGCAGAGTATGGCACCGCTCATGTGTGTCACCTTGAGGAATATCAGGATCGCGCCTTAGCGATCGAGATGGCTGTTCTGGAATTAGAGTCGGGTTCCGAGGCTAAGAAGTAGAAGACTGCCGACAGTTTCTCAGCCGGTAAAGGTGGACAGTTTTCGAGGTCGCAGTCTGCTCCGACGTCTGGAAAGAGACCATTTCATCATACCGGAGGATCTCAGGGTAACCATTCAGTCCAGTCTCCTACACCTGGCGGTAGAGTTTGTTTTAATTGCAGTCAGTACGAGCACGTGATGAAAGATTGTCCATTTCCATTGTACATGCGGACAGACCGGGCATCGAGCAGTTCATTGCGAGAGGGCTTCCAGGGCCGCCAGGGATCCGATTACCACTACTGTTAAGAAGGAGCACAATATTGAGCAGAAGACTCCAATTACTCATGTTCCTCAGAGTTCGGGCCGTGGTAGGGGACGGGGTCAGCCTGATCGCCGTGCAGCATTGAGTTCGGGCTCAGTTCACCCTCGGTTATACCAGATGAGATGCACAGAGGAGACAGACGTTCTGGTGGCATCAGGTACTACTCAGATCCTTTCTCATCCAGTTTTGGTGCTTTTTGATTCCGGTGCTACCCACTCTTTTATTGCTTCGGATTGTTTGAATCGTATTGGTATTGACTGCTTGTTCGGTATGAACTGTTTGTAGTGGGTACACCTAGCGGGGATCGTATGGTTGGGGACTGAGAAGTTAGGGATTGTCTAGTGAGGATCGGGAGCCGAGATTGGCCCTCGAATCTCATTATTATAGACCTTAAGGGTGAGTATTTGATCCTCGGGGATGATTGGTTGGATCGTCACGGTGCTATCATGAATTATCGGACTCGTACAATCTCAATAGTGGCTGAGGACAGCACCGAGCATACTCTCGTCAGTTGTAAACCGGGTAGATCGGGAAGTGTGATTAGCACCTTGAAGGCGATGAAACTTCTGAATTAGGGTTGTGTCGGCTATTGGTGTTACGCCCTGAAAGCAGAAGATGGTGGAATTGACATGTCGTCGATTCCAGTTGTGAACGAGTATCCTGACGTATTTCCGGATGACTTTCCGGGACTACCACCACAACCGGAAGTTGAATTTTCTATTAATCTAGAGCCGAATGCGGCCCCTGTTTCTCGAGCTCTGTACCGTATGGCACCATCGGAGATGTTAGAGCTGAAGAAGCAGTTGGGGGAATTGCTAGATAAGGGGTATATCTGACCGAGCGCATCGCCTTGGGGTGCGCCTGTGCTTTTTGTTAAGAAGGATGGGTTGCTTCGTTTATGCATCGATTATCGAGAGTTAAACAAGTTGACCATAAAAAACAAGTACCCTTTGCCTCGGATTGATGACCTGTTCGATCAGCTTTAGGGAGCGACAGTCTTTTCGAAGATTGATTTACGATCGGGCTACTACCAATTGAGGATTCGGGGCAGTGATGTACCGAAAGCTGCATTTCGGATGGGATATGGCCATTACGAGTTTATGGTTATGCCTTCAGGCTAACCAATGCCCCAGCAGTGTTCATGCAGTTGATGAACAAAGTTTTCATAGAGTATCTGGACAAATTCGTAGTCGTATTTATCGACGACATTCTCATTTATTCCTGGAGTCAGGATGAGCACGTCTTACATCTCCGGATTGTGTTGGACATTTTGAGAGCTGGGCAGTTATATGCGAAGTTCTCTAAGTGTGAGTTTTGGCTCAAAGAAGTAATATTCCTCGGGCATGTGATCTTAGCGGATGGAGTTCGGGTAGATCCGCAGAAGATAGAGGCAGTGACGGTGTGGGAATCGCATAAGAATGTGAATGAGGTGAGGAGCTTTCTGGGACTTGCAGGCTATTACCGTAGATTTGTCTAGGGATTCTCTAAGATCGCTAGACCACTCACTCAGTTACTCCAGAAGACTCAGAAGTTAGAGTGGACCGCAGACAGACAGGATAGTTTTGACGAGTTGAAGAGATGACTGACTACCGCACCCGTTTTAGCATTGCCTCAGGGGAACGAGGATTTCGCGGTGTATAGTGACGCTTCGGGCCTCAGGCTCGGTTGTGTTTTGATGCAGAGAGATAGGGTTATTGCTTATGCGTCCCGACAGTTGAAACCTTACGAAGCAAATTACCCTACGCATGATTTAGAGCTAGCTGCAGTCGTCTTTGCTTTAAAAATCTGGAGGCATTATCTCTATGGGTCGTCGTGTAAGATTTACACGGATCACAAGAGTCTGAAGTATATCTTCAGTCAGAAAGAGTTGAACATGAGACAGCGTAGGTGGTTAGAGCTAATTAAATATTATGACCTCGAGGTACTTTACCATCCGGGTAAGGCTAATGTAGTGGCCGATGCGTTGAGTCGGAAGCCGATGGCGTTATAGATGTTAGAGGTACTTACACCACAGAGTAGGATCCAACGGGATTTTATTTGTTATAATATCGAGGTTTGGGTTCAGAGGGTTCAGGGTCAGTTATGTGCATTGGAAATCACTTCGTACTTGACTGATGATATCAAGGCGAAACAGTATAATGATCCGTTTTTGGTCCAGTTGAGGGAGGATGTGAGGAAGGGGAAAGCCCCTGGGTTCGTGATTCAGGATGATGGAGTTTTGAGATTTCGCGGCAGATTATGTGTACCGAATGACGTTGAGTTGAAGCAGAAGATCTTGAGTGAGGCTCATACTACACCTTACTCCATACATCCTGGTACGAGCAAAATGGACAAGGATGTAAGGAGTAACTACTGGTGGAACAATTTGAAGACGGACGTGAACGAGTTTGTATCGAGGTGTTTAACCTGTCAGCAGGTTAAGATTGAGCATCAGCGACCTGCGGGACTATTGCGACCACTTCTTATCCCGGAGTGGAAGTGGGATGACATTTCCATGGATTTCATTACCAGTATGCCTAGGACTCAGACTGGAATGGACATGATTTGGGTTATTGTCGATCGACTAACCAAATCAGCTCATTTTCTGGGTATTAAGGATACTTGGGCCCCGGAGAGACTAGCACGGGTATTCATTGCGGAGATCGTGAGGTTGCATGGGACTCCGAAGAGTATTGTCTCGGATCGAGATGGCCGATTCATATCACATTTTTGGCAGGCCGTTCATCGAGCTTTGGGGACTGAGTTGAGACTCAGTACATCCTACCACACTCAGACAAACGGGCAGTCAGAGCGGATAATCCAGATGCTGGAGGATATGTGGAGAGCCTGCACTTTAGATTGGAAGGATGATTGGGAGTCGCACTTGCCATTGATCGAGTTCACATACAACAATAGTTGGCACGCCTCGATCAAAATGCCACCATTTGAGGCATTGTATGGGAGGAGGTGCATATTGCCGTTGTGTTGGGATGATGCATCCGAGCTAATCGGCACCGAGCCAGATATGGTAGTTGAGAAGAGAGAGGAGATTGCACTAATTCGCGATAGGTTGTTGACAGCCCAGAGTCGACAGAAGTCGTATGCCTATACACGTCACCGGTCGTTGGAGTTTGAGGTGGGAGACCATGTTTTGCTTAAGGTGTCGCCGACACGGGGAGTTTACCGCTTCGGTCGGAAGGGTAAACTTAGTCCGAGATCTATTGGACTATTCGAGATTCTAGAGAGAGTTGGAGAGCTTACATATCGGTTAGGCTTGCCGCCGTCCCTGAGCCACGTACATAACGTATTTCATGTTTCCCAGCTTAGAAAGTACGTACCGAAACCTAGCCATATTATTGATTTTGGAGAGATCGAGTTGGGGCCCAACATGACCATCGAAGAGAAACCGATTCAGATTTTAGAGTGTCGGGTGAAGCAACTTCGGCATAAAACCATTCCCTTGGTTAAAGTGAAATAGTCGAGACATGGATCCGAGGAAGCCACGTGAGAGACAGAAGAGAATATGAAGTTGAGATACCCTGAGTTATTCACGTTGTAAGTTTCGGGATAAAACTTATTTTTAGGGGGAGAGAATGTAATATCCGTACTTTCTATTTTTGGTAATTTCTATTTTTGGTGTATGTTTGGTTCGGATGACTCGCTTGTCACTGTTATGGGATTCTGAATCTATTTTATTCTTTGAGTTTTTCCATTTGGATGAGTTTCGGATATATTTTTACGTAATTTCATTTTTAGTCAAGTTTTGTCGCATGTACGTTCGATTCTCGTAAAACTCATTCAATTATTTCTATGTTCCCATGAGTCCGTATGGTTAAGTTGATCATGTCATGAGTCTCGGATTGTTAATCCGACGTCGTATCGTGAAATTCGGACGTTGGGTCATTTTTATAATTTCTCATTATTTTGGGATGTCGCTGTTAATACTTGTTCTATCCCGACTTTCGGGCGACCGGAGACTTGTGATAGTTTTTGTGCCTATCTCGTCTGTAAAATCCTTGTATATCTGTGGTTTCGTTTCTCGTGTTTTCATTTCGGTTGTTGGCATTTCGGATCAGGCAGTCCTGCTGCCAGACATGCATTACGACCGTAAGTTGATGTGACTTATGGACGTAAGTCTTCACACATTACGGCCGTAATATCCTTTGCGTAGCGGCCATAACAGATGTGTGAAAACTGGGCAGTGAGGTCGTGAACACCGTTACGTCCGTAATGGTGTTGGTGTTACGGACGTAATGCTGCCCAGTATAATAAACTAGGCAGCGGGATTTCTTCTCATTTTTTATTTCCTTCACTTCCTTCACGACGGAAGCGATTTCCTGGCCAAGAGTTCATCCGATTTTCATCCAAACTCAGTTGAGAAGCGATTTTGGGGCATCATATCATCACTTTAGCATCAAATCTTCTGTTGTTCATCGTCTAATCGAGGTATATTTCGTTAGAACCCTAGCTTTTGGGGATTTTGGGGTTTTGTTTTGATTTTCATCCTTCTAGTCCGATTTGCCCTTATGATTGTAGATTTCGATAGTATAATCACTATCCCTTGCTTCTCTTGCGGTTTTGCGGATTGAATTCGATATTTTCTCTGTTGATAGAGGGGAACCAATTATGACCTTGTATTATCCGACGAATTGTCCCATTGGGTAGAACTAGGATGGATTCCTACGTTTTCACAATTTTGAGATTAGTTATGTATCGTTATTGTGTTAGGATCGGATTTGTGAAGATTATCCGGGCCGAAACCTCTCCTTTCACCGTTTTCCTTCACGCCGTGTTATCCAAGGCAAGTACATGTATTACATTTCATTGTGTGTGTACGGTTTTGATGCGAATGATGCAAATTGTGCTATAAAATGAATGTGATTGTTGCTCTTCCACCCAGGGATGGCATATGTGGACTCTGGGGGCCGATACTAATGGGTACGGCCACGGAAGTGGACTTCGGTGCGTGTGTTGATGTTCTTACACCCAGGGATGGTTCGACGGGACCTCTGGGGGCCGATACTAATGGGTACGGCCATGGAAGTGGTTTCTCACCCGGGGACGGTCCAATGGGGCCTATGGGGGTCGATACTAATGGGTACGGCCGCGGATTACCAAGCGTGGATAGTTGTGATGTGGAAAACTTGGGGACATGATGTTTTGGGTGTAATGTAATATTCCGGAATATTGATTGCAAATGTTTTCTCAAATGGGGGAAATGCGTCTTATGCATTTCAAGTACTGGTTGTGCCGAGGAGCTGGCACGGGATATGCATGCAAAGGATGGACCAGCATGATGAAGAGGCTCGAGTCGTGTTTTATGTTTTACTATTGCATTTATCTTGATGTTGGAGTTAGACTGAGTGTTTTATAAATTGGTTAAAGTCCCCTGCGTGGGCAATGGATTCATGTAGAGTTACACTCTTCGATACTTGATTAAAATGTTTTGGCCAAGGCCACGGCCCTATTTTACTATAATGATTGTCTCTTTTGGGATTTCATATTCGGATTGTGTGTTATGTGTTAGTCTGGTAGACCTAATGAAGGTTCTACGACGTGTAATATCCTATTTGTGATTTGGGGTGTTACAATGGGATTAGCCGATGTGATTCTCGGAATCAAGATCTCCAGAACACCCGATGGAATAGTCTTATCACAATCTCACTATGTTGAGAATGTGCTTAAGAAATTCAAGGCATACGATCTACCTCCGGCTAAGACACCTGTTGACTTAAGTTTACACTTAGCCAAAAATCGAGGAGAACTCATATCACAAACAGAATATGCTAGGATAATTGGAAGCCTAATGTACTTAGCAAATTGTACAAGGCCAGGCATAGCATATTCTATTAGTAAACTGAGTCGGTTTACGAGTAATCCCGGAAAGGATCATTGGACAGCATTGACAAGAGTGTTGAGATACTTAAAACACACTGTCAATCATGGTATACACTATTCGAGATATCCAGCTGTTTTGGAAGGATATTGTGATGCCAACTGGATATCCGACACTAAAGACTCTAAATCCATAAGCGGTTATGTATTTACCATTGGTGGAGGAGCAATTTCATGGAAATCTTCTAAACAAACGTGCATAGCCCGATCTATAATGGAATCGGAGTTTATTGCTTTAGACAAAGCCAGCGAAGAACCCTAATGGTTAAGAACCTTCTTAGAATATATTCCATGTTGGGAAAAACCTTTGCCTCCCGTTATGATACATTGTGATAGCATGGCAGTCATAGGGAGGGCAAAGAACAGTATATATAATGTTAAGTCTCGACATATTCGTCGAAGACACAATACCATTATACAATTGATCACTACAAGAATAATGTGTATTGACTATGTAAAGTCAAAAGACAATATCGCGGATCCATTTACGAAAGGTATTAACCGTGATCAATTATATAATGCAGCAAGGGGAATGGGATTGAAATCCACACATTGAGAATTTTCATAATGGAAACTCAACCAGGATGATTGGAGATCCAAGAACTTGGTTCAATGAGACAACTAAGTTGTGAAAGTTCAAGTTAAGCACTTGAAAATCCATTCTCGTAGCTGCTCAAGTGCAAGCCTGCAGTTTGTGGTAAAGTGTACGCTTTTTAAAGCTTTTAATGATTCCTATAGCCTTTTATAGGTGGAGTATGGCAGAATACTTTTTATAGGAGATCACCTATATAAGTGAAGAAGTAAGGCCGCTTCATAAAATTAGTAACACTTATGAATCCAAGAAATGGTCTAAGGCCAAAATGGACACAACGTGAGAATGAAAGATATTAGATCTATTATTGTGTGTATGTTGTTGTCTTGGTTTACATAAAAGTTGATCGGTTCAAGACATCACGTTCACCGAGTAATGAGTAAATCCGATAGCATTACACTAAGGAAGGTTCAAGGCTAACTACTACCTATCCTGAAGCAATAATAGGTCGTCGGGACTTAGTGCATATTGCATTTGCATTAATCATCATTCATGTGGGGGATTGTTGAAAAAATAGCTTAATTAATACCATAATTAATTGGTAATTAATGACATTAAATGGTATATTTGGAATCTACATTTTGTGTAGATTAATTTAGTGTATTACTTGTTCAATTTCATTAAGAAATGAATGAGTAATTAATGCATAAAGTTAAGCCATTGAATAGTTGAGAATATGGTATGGAAGCCCATCCCATATTGGAAAAATAAGGAAAAATTGAGCTATTTATAAAGGACTTTCCATCATAAAGGAGCAATTAAGTGTGCTCCATTATGGAGCATACTAGTTGGCTTTAATTAATTTTTAAGGCTAAAATCTGAATCCTACGAGGAAGGTGCAAAGCACCTTCCGAGTCCGAGTCCGAGCATGTGCACGTCGCACTTGTCGCAATGCACGCTTCGTAGGTGCACTTTGAACTTAGCTCGAACGTATTGGAGGGTGACGTGGAGGGTGACAAGGATGACACATGGCAGTGACATGTCAAATAGATTATTTAGCGGTTGTGGAACACGAGCGGCAGTTCACGACTGAACCAGTGCAATGGTTCGAACCATTCTATGCAATCTGAACCAGCACAATGGTTTGGCTCGCCTGAACCAATGCAACCCTTCCCACCAGACCACAAGGTTTCTGTCCAGCCAGAAAGTCACACTGATTCGTCCAGGGTTCTTTACAGGCTATAAATAATCCCCTGCAGATGATGATTATTCACACAGAATTAATCAATATAATAATACACTCATACTAGCCTAGAATTCATACTACAAGTCCTGAGTATTCAGTAGTTCGCCCGGAATTCGATTCCTAGTACAAAGTATCGAGTTCATAGAAAACCGTTGTATCCTGGGGACGTTTGCCGTTGAGCCGTATGTACTGTGCGGGAAATTTCGTCTTACGGAGAGAGAGTCCAACTCTTGCCTCGGTTTTGCATCATTCGTCATTTTCTACAGCATATAGAACAACACTCTCTTGAGTATCATTTCTTCTCATCTTGTTGACAACATCAGCTTGCGGATTTTCATGTTCACATATGCACATATCTGATAGGAAAAAGTTAGTCATTTCACATCTGTATAATATAAAAGAATAATGAAAATAACAAGTTATTTCTTTGAAAAGGAAAACTAAGGTCTATTTAGGTTGTGAAAACCTAGGCTGTCGGGTCAAGTCGAGTATTGTTGAGTACTGACTTGTCGGATGGCACCTCAGGCTTGTGTCATTTCACATTTGTAAATTGAATCCACCCAAAAATCGATCAGGATGGCACCGTATGAGGCACTTTATAGACGACGATGTTGTAATACCCGTACTTTTATTGACTGTTTGACTCTGTCATCCTCCTTATTTTGTCGCTCTGTAAATGCTTGGAGATGTTGTTAATATTGTTATTGAGTTTTGTATCTCGATTGGTTTTTGATCATGTCGTTTTAGACCTTGCGGAAATGTTGGGCGGAGATATAACGCACGCTAGGCCTAGGCTAACGCACGCTAAATCGCTTGATTAGCGCACGCTAGCTTTGAGGCCGTGGCGCGCTAAGAGGATCGATCAGTCGAACCGATTTTCAATCGCTCTGGGTGGCGGTTTAGCGCACGCTAGGAGTGGTTAGCGCGCGCTATTCGTGGTTAGTAGCGCACGCTATCATTCGTCCGTAGCGCACGCTACCGGGCTGGTCAGCGGAGGCAGTGAGGTTGCCAGGTTTTCTGGAATATCAGGTAGCGTACGCTAGGCTTCGGCTAGCGCACGCTAGAGTTATGGAATAGCGCACGCTAAGTCTTAGCGCTAGCGCACGCTAAGTGTTGAACAGGGCAGAGACAGTAAGTTCCACGTTTTGGACTAGCGCACGCTAGAGACATACGGTTAGCGCACGCTAACGGAACCGGCAGAAACCACTGGACTATCCGGTGACTTCGCTAGCGCACGCTAATGAAGGAGACGTAGCGTGCGCTAGACTGGGCAGATATAAATATGACAGTTGACTCCCATTTCGTCATTTTCTCACCTACTTCACTCATTTTCGACGGGAGCGATCGGGAGAGACGATCTCAGGCGATTGGGAGTAATCTTCCTTCTAGCAACAACATATTTGGTTGGAGAACAAAGATTTCTCAACATCTAATCCCTCCTAACGTCCGAATCAAGGTAAAAATCCTTAGAACCCTATTTTTTGGGAATTTTGGGGTTTTTGTAGATTCGTCCGATTTATCCGTTTGGAAGCTTGAGAACCTTGAGTTTATGGTGTATCTATACTGTATGAATACCTTTCCTACGATTTTATGGTTTAGATTGTGCCGTTTTCGGACTTGTGAGATTTAGAACGATTTTCCAACCTTTAGTTGATTATCCGTATATCTTTATGAATCGTAGACGGGTTTGGGGAGTTCCTTCGTGTAGTTTGAATATGGATGTGTAATTATCATACTCCTTGCGAATCGTTTAGGTGCCGGAAGCGCGTTCTTGGACCTACCGAACTCATACCCTTCCTCCGTTCGATTTCTCGATGTCTCAAAGGCAAGTATATATTTATGAATGTGCATTCTCGACTTTGAAAGTATGAAATATTAATGGCATGCTTATTTATATCCACTCCGGGACGGACCAGCGGGTCCTACGAGGGTTTCGTAGCCTGCAGTGCGATTCCATGGATAATATGAATTAACCACTCGGGGACGGGCCGATGGGTCCTCACGAGGGTTCCGTAGCCTGCAGTGCGGTTCCACGGTATTCATACATGCAATAATGACGGACAATATGAATTAACCACTCCGGGACGGGCCCGATGGGTCCTCTGAGGGTTCCGTAGCCTCTGGTGCGGTTCCACGGTATTCATATACGTCTTGATGTGATACTATGAGATTTAGTTATTCCGGAATACTAGTCTTAAATTGATGAATTGACGGATTACATTTACTTTATTGTCGAGGAGTATAGTGTTTCATACTTAATATACTTGCACTAGCTATTCGACGGCTAACCCCTTTATGGGGGAAATACTTTTCATGTATTTCAGGTTCCAGAAGATCGGACAGGCAGGTATCGGGTCGGCACGAAGATGGTGGGCAAGAGTGATACTGTGTCTTTCTTCCAGTTATGTTCTGAGCTTTCCATTCAGTGTTGTTGTACTGGACTGGTTATTGAGTACTCGAGTATCGTTTTCCCTCTTTCCTTGATGTTCCGGCCTGTGTTGCCGAAGTATTGACTTGTGATGTAATGTCCGTGAATACACTGGTTATGTTTCGAATACCTCTGTATCGTTTTCATTTCTCTGTGTGTAGACCTTATCGGTCAAAATTTATGGTTACGCATATGTATAGCCTTGTGGGTCCCACGGCGGGGCTTACGGTGCTGTAATATCCCTGAATAACTCGGGGGTGTTACAGAATATGGTATCAGAGCTTAGGTCTATGGATACCTAGGCTGTCGGTCTTTTGGGTCGATCGAGTTGTCATTTGTCCGCAGTATCACTACTTTGCCATCATCACAGTGCGACCGGTACTTGTAAGACCTCTTACTCTTCTAGTGTTTCCTTGTTTGTTTTGCGTCGTTCTGTTGGTATTCTTGAGAATCGGACACTTTGATGATGCGTGATTGAATTGTGCTTACGTGACTTGTATGTTCTTGATGTATGTCGGTGGTAGGGGCCGTGGCCGTGGTCGTGGCCGTGGGCGAGGAAGAGGTCGTGGCGCGGCCGTTTCCATCGGCTTCGATTGCGGGTCGACCAACCCGGTTTGTCGAATCGGTGCATCCGAGGCAGAGTCGGCCACGACCGATCGGACGGTCGGGGAACAACGCGGACGTTAGGTTGGCGAATGCACTTCAACAATTGGCTACTCGGATGACCATTTTGGCCCAAAGCTGTTCGGATGAATAACCCGAACCCAAACACGGATGCCTTACTTGAGCATGTCCGTATGCACCCTCCACGGTTTGGCGGTGCCACCAGACCCGTTAAGTGGGAAGGCGCTAGCGGAATTAGAGAAGATTTTCGAGGCGGTTGATTGCCCGAGGTGAGGAAAGTACCAATTGCTCAGTATTTCCTCACTAAGGAGGCCGCTACTTGGTGGAAGGTCATCAAGCCACGAGGATCGTATTGCCTCGTGGGATGAGTTTAAGGAGCTCTTGGAGGCCGAGTTTTGCCCTTGGCCGGTGCGAGAGAGCCGAATCCGAGCCTTCTTCGAGGCTAAACCACGGGATATTCCCGTTTCGCAGGCGATCGTGGAGTACAATCAACAATTGATCCATGTGAAGGATCAAATGCGTAACGAGCGTGATAAGATCCGTTATTTTGATATGCGGATGAAATTGGACTTACGGTACATGGCGGATTTGCTTGTACCACGTTGAAAGAGTATCGGGACGAGCTTTAGCCCATGATATGTTGAGCCCGACAACGATACCGTCGAAGAACCGAAGAAAGCAGAAAGTCGCGGGAAATTTTTACGGATCTAAAGGTGGCAACTTTGAAGTCTCGGGCGACTAACCGTTTAAATCGGACGATCGTCAGCGTTCTAATAAAGGGAAGAGGAGTTACCGTTCCACGGGTACCACCAATCGCGCGGTGACTTGCTATAATTGTGGCCGTTCGAGCCACATTAATTTGGAATGCCACTTTCCACCGTTGAAGTGTCACACGTGCGGACGGATGGGACATAGAGCGGCTTATTGTTCCGAGCCGAATCGGACTTTGGACACTCGGGCTTACGCCCGGTGGTCAACCTCGGCGGAATTTCGGCGGGGGCGGGGACGGGGTCGAGAATCTTTGGAGAAACTCTAGCGTCGGTTCGGTACAACCACGAGTTTATGAGATGCGTCGAGACGAACCCGGCGCGGTGGCTTAGTACCATTCATATCCTATCTCATCCGATCAGTGTACTTTTTGATTGGTGCTACACATTCTTTTATTTCTTTGGAGTGTGTCGCCGTTTGAATATAACTTGTATGCCTTGCGATCCCTTCATCGTGAGGCCCTAGCGAGGATAGAATTGTGGGAAACCGGGAGATTAGAGATTTTCCGGTGGTTATATCCGGTATGGAATGGTTATCAAATTTAATTATAGTTGACATGGAAGGCGAGGACGTAATCCTCGGCGAGGATTGGCTTAATAATCACCAGGCGATTATGAATTACCGTACCAAAGTTATCACTATGATGACTAAGGACGGATCTGAGTACTCATTTTTGGGACGTAAGTTGGGCCAATCCAAGTTACTTATCGGTTCCATGAAGGCCGTAAAACTTTTGAATAAAGGTTATGCGGGCTATTGGTGTTATGCATCAGCGGAAGGAATTGAAATCGATTTCTATTCAATTAGGTTGTTAACGAGTATCCGATGTTTTTAGGACGATCTTAGGATTACCGCGGATCGAGAGATAGATTTTTCCGTGGATTTGGAGCCGGATGCGGCCCCGATTTCTAAAGCACCTTATCGGATGGCACCTTGAGATGCGGGAATTGAAGACTCGGTTAGGAGAACTTTTGGAAAAAGGGTACATCGACCAGCGCTTCGCCTTGGGGCGCGCCCGTTCTTTTAAATCGGGAAGAAGGATGGTTCACTACGTTTGTGCATTGACTACCGTGAGTGAATAAAGTAACCATCAAGAATAAATATCCTTTGCCTCGTATAGACGATCTATTTGATCAATTGCAAGGAGCTGCGGTTTTCTCGAAGATTGATTTAAGATCCGGGTATTATCAACTCGAGTGAGGGAATCTGACGTTCCAAAGACGGCGTTCCGGACGAGATATGGGCATTATGAATTTGTAGTTATGCCTTTTGGGTTGACGAATGCGCCGGCAGTATTCATGCAGTTGATGAATAAAATATTCATCGAGTACCTCGACAGGTGTGTAGTCGTCTTTATTGACGACATCTTGATCTATTCTCGGGATAAGGAGGAACATGCCCGACACTTGCATTTGGTCTTAGACATTTTGAGAACCGAGCACCTCTATGCAAAATTCTCGAAATGTGAGTTTTGGTTGGAAGAAGTTATGTTTCTCGGCCATGTGATTTCGGCCGAAGGGGGTCGGGTAGACCCATGAGAAGATCGAGGCGATGCTAAATTGGGCACCGCCTAAAAATGTTAAAGAGGTTCGTAGCTTTTTGGGTCTTCTTTGGGTATTACGTCGGTTTGTCGAGGGTTCTCGAAACTCGCTCGACCGCTTACGAAATTACTCGAGAAGACCGAAAAGTTTGTTTGCACGGATGAGAGGCAGCCAAAGCTTCGGCCAGGCGAAGAGGCGATTGACTTCGGCGCCGATTTTAACCTTACGCATGGTAGCGAAGGCTTTGCGGTTTACTGATGGCGCTTGGTCAAGGCACATTTGTGTGCTTATGCAGCATGATAAGACGATAGCTTTTGCGTCTCGTCAATTAAAGCCTTACGAAATGAATTATCCTACTCATGATTTGGAATTAGCCGCAATTGTCTTTGCACTCAAGATTTGGCGACATTATTTGTATGGTTCACCGTGCGGATTTATACCGATCACAAGAGTCTCAAGTATATTTTGATCGGAAGGAGTGAATATGAGGCAATGGCGTTGGTTAGAGTTGATAAAGGATTATGACTTGGAAATTCTATACCACCCCGGTAAAGCTAATGTCGCTGCGGATGCATTGAGCCGCAAATCGGCATCTCTTCAAATGCTCGAGGTTCTTACACCTCAGACGAAAATCCGTCAGGACTTAATTGAGCAAGGGATAGAAGTTTGGCTTCAACGAGTACGAGCGGTGTGTACTCTCGAAATTACTTCGTCTCTAGTTGATGACATCAAAGGGAAGTGTGGAGTGACCGATGATTTCTCAAGCGAAGGAAGATGTAATTAAAGGAAAAGCTCCTGGCTTTATGGTACACGAAGATAGTATTACGAGATTTCAAGGCGGGCTTTGTGTTAGAGCGATTTAGAGTTGAGACAGAGAATTCTCAGAAGCGCATGCTACGCCTTATTCAATCCACCCGGGACGAGTAAGATGTACAAAGATTTGAAGCGTAATTTTGGTGGAATAACATGAAGAAGGATGTTACGGAGTTTGTACTACGGTGCTTGACGTGTCAACAAGTCAAGATTGAACATCAACGACCGGCGGGGTTGTTGAAACCGCTTCCCATTCCCGAGTGGAAGTGGGAAGACATTTCTATGGATTTCATCACCGGCATGCCGAGAACTCGGGCCGGAATGAATATGATTTGGGTGGTTGTCGGCCGGTTGACCAAGTCTGCACACTTTCTGGGTATTAAGGATACTTGGGGGCCGGATAGTAGCTCGAACCTTTATTCTTTGAGATCGTGAGGTTACACGGTACCCCCAAAACCATTGTTTACGATCGAGACGGCCGTTTCGTGTCGCACTTTTGGCGGAGCCGTTCATCGAGGCTTTGGAGTGCGAGTTGAGATTGAGCACTTCTTTTCATCCTCGGTCGGATGGGCCAGACAGAAGGGCGATTCAAGCGTTGGAAGATATGTTGCGGGCTTGTGCCTTAGGCTGGAGTAATGATTGGGAGCTTCACTTGTCGTTGATCGAGTTTGCTTACAATAATAGTTGGCATGCGTCGATCAAATGGCACCCTTGAGGCACTTTATGGTAGGCGATGTAGGTCGCCATTGTGTTGGGACGAGGCTTGAGCTAGTTGGGACGGGCCGGATATGTTGATGGAGACTAAGGAAAAGATTACTATCATCGGGACCGATTATTGGGTGCCCCAGTCGTCGAAATCTTATCTTGATACTCGTCGTCGACCCTTGGAGTTCGAAGTGGGGATCATGTCTTGCTCAAGGTGTCGCCGACCGTGGAGTTTTCGCTTCGGGAAAAAGGGAAACTTAGTCGAGGTATATCGGACCTTTCGAGATTTTGGACGAGTTGGAGATTTAGCTTATCGCTTGGCGTTACCGCCGACTTTGAGTCACGTCCATAGTGTTTTCATGTGTCTCAATTGAGAAAGTACGTGCGGATCCGAGCCACGTCATCGACTACGGTGAGATTGGCGTGGCGAGGATATTACCTTTCCGGAGAGACCCGTAAAGATCCTTGGCGTCGCGAGAAACAACTCGGCATAAAACCATTCCCTGGTTAAAGTGCAATGGTCGAGGCATGGAGTCGAGGAGGCAACTTGGGAGACGGAAGAGAAGATGCGGGTGGAATACCCCAGCTGTTTATTTCTTAAGTTTCGGACGAAACTTCTTTTTAGAGGAGAATGTAATACCGTACTTTTATTATTGTTTGACTCTGTCATCCTCCTTATTTTGTCGCTCTGTAAATGCTTGGAGATGTTGTTAATATTGTTATTGAGTTTTGTATCTCGATTGGTTTTGATCATGTCGTTTTAGACCTTGCGGAAATGTTACGGGCGAGAGATATAACGCACGCTAGGCCTAGGCTAACGACGCTAAATGCTTGATTAGCGCACGCTAGCTTTGAGGCCGTGGCGCGCGCTAAGAGGATCGATCAGTCGAGAACCGGTTTTTATTGCTCTCTGGGTAGCGGTTTAGCGCACGCTAGGAGTGGTTAGCGCGCTATTCGTGGTTAGTAGCGCACGCTATCATTCGTCCGTAGCGCACGCTACCGGGTCGTGAGGCGATGAGGTTGCCAGGTTTTACGGAATATCGGGTAGCGTCGCTGCTAGGCTTGCTAGCGCACGCTAGAGTTATGGAATAGCGCACGCTAAGTCTTAGCGCTAGCGCACGCTAAGTGTTGAGCGGCGAGACGGAAGTTCCACGTTTTGGACTAGCGCACGCTAGAGACATACGGTTAGCGCCGCTAACGGAACCGGCGGAAACCCTTTGGACTATCCGGTGACTTCGCTAGCGCACGCTAATGAAGGAGGCGTAGCGTGCGCTAGGCGGCGAGAGATAAATATGACATTGACTCCCATTTCGTCATTTTCTCACCTACTTCACTCATTTTCGACGGGAAGCGATCGGGAGAGACGATCTCGGGCGATTGGGAGTAATCTTCCTTCTAGCAACAACATATTTGGTTGGAGAACAAAGATTTCTCAACATCTAATCCCTCTAACGTCCGAATCAAGGTAAAAATCCTTAGAACCCTATTTTTTGGGAATTTTGGGGTTTTTGTAGATTCGTCCGATTTATCCGTTAGTAAGCTTGAGAACATTGATTTAATGGTGTATCTATCTTTGTATGAATACCTTTCCTACGATTTTATGGTTTAGATTGTGCCGTTTTCGGACTTGTGAGATTTAGAGCGATTTTCCAACCTTTAGTTGATTATCCGTATATCTTTATGAATCGTAGACGGGTTTGGGAGTTCCTTCGTGTAGTTTGAATATGGATGTGTAATTATCATACTCCTTGCGAATCGTTTAGGTGCGGAGCGCGTTCTTGGACATACCGAAATCATACCCTTCCTCAGTTCGATTTATCGATGTCTCAAAGTCAATTAAATATTGATGAAAGTGCATTCTCTACATTGAAAGTAGGAAATCTTAATGGCATGATTATTGATAACCACTCGGACGGACCAGGTCCTCTGAGGGTTTCGTAGCCTCTGGTGCGATTCCATGGATAATATGAATTAACCACTCCGGGACGGGCCGATGGGTCCTCTGAGGGTTCCGTAGCCTCTGGTGCGGTTCCACGGTATTCATACATGCAATAATGACGGACAATATGAATTAACCACTCCGGGACGGGCCGATGGGTCCTCTGAGGGTTCCGTAGCCTCTGGTGCGGTTCCACGGTATTCATATACGTCTTGATGTGATACTATGAGATTTAGTTATTCCGGAATACTAGTCTTAAATTGATGAATTGACGGATTACATTTACTTTATTGTCGAGGAGTATAGTGTTTCATACTTAATATACTTGCACTAGCTATTCGACGGCTAACCCCTTTATGGGGGAAATACTTTTCATGTATTTCAGGTTCCAGAAGATCGGACAGGCAGGTATCGGGTCGGCACGAAGATGGTGGGCAAGAGTGATACTGTGTCTTTCTTCCAGTTATGTTCTGAGCTTTCCATTCAGTGTTGTTGTACTGGACTGGTTATTGAGTACTCGAGTATCGTTTTCCCTCTTTCCTTGATGTTCCGGCCTGTGTTGCCGAAGTATTGACTTGTGATGTAATGTCCGTGAATACACTGGTTATGTTTCGAATACCTCTGTATCGTTTTCATTTCTCTGTGTGTAGACCTTATCGGTCAAAATTTATGGTTACGCATATGTATAGCCTTGTGGGTCCCACGGCGGGGCTTACGGCGCTGTAATATCCCTGAATAACTCGGGGGTGTTATAGATGTCGATCACCGATTTGTTGGAACGAGGCATCCGGTTTGCTCGGGACCGAACCGGATATCATTTTGGAAATGAGGAAGAAGGTGGAATTGATTTGGGAAAGGATGTTGAATCCTCAGAGTCGACACAAATCCTATGATGATGTTCGTCGTCGACCTTTGGAATTCGAGGTGGGAGACCACGTTTTACTAAAGGTGTCGCCGACAAGGGGAGTTTTCCGCTTCGGGAAGAAGAGAAAGTTGAGTCCGAGATTTATTGCGCCCTTTGAGATTCTAGAAAGGGTCGGCGAGTTGGCGTATCGTTTGGCGTTGCCTCCGGCATTGAGTCACGTCCATAGCATTTTCCATATTTCCCAGCTGAAAAAATATGTTCCGGATCCTAGTCATGTCATCGACTATGGTGATATCGATATCGCTGAAGATTTTGGAGTACCGTGAGAAGCGACTGAGGCATAAGACCATTCCATTGGTCAAGGTGCAGTGGACGAGACATGGTGTCGAAGTGGCAACTTGGGAAACCGGGGATAGAATGCGTTCTAGGTACCCGAGTTGTTCGTTTCTTAAGTTTCGGGACAAAACTTATTTTTAGAGGGGGAGAATGTAATATCTGCATTTTTCCTTTTCCTGGTATTTTTGTTTTTGGTGTATTTTTCGTTCTTAGTGATTCGTTTGTAACCGTATTGATATTTCGAGAATATTTAATACTGGACTTTTTGTCATCCGAGCTTGTTTCGGACTTGTTTTACTCAATTCTGCATTTAATATTACTTTCCGTCGCTATTTGGTTCGATTCCTGTAATCGTTGTTCGGAACCACCGTTTCGGGGTTGCCGTAAATCCATCTTATGTCATTATGGATGTTGTGAGCCTTTGTTTTGTGTTTCGATCGTGTATCGTGTATTTCGGATGTTTTGGGCCATTTTGTGTTTTTCCTAACTTCTGAGGCATTTGTTTTCAAACCCATCTTCCTCAACTTTCATTCATCATGTTCGTAAGTGTATTTTGTTGCTTAGACCTTAAATTTTTTATTTCTTAAGTTTCGGGACGAAACTTTTTTAAGGAGGGTATAATGTGATACCCGAGATTTCTATTTCTGGTTACTTCAAATCATTTTTCGGTTGTGCCAGTTATTTTGTCTCGTTGATAATTATTTGGGATTTTCCCTATGTTGTGTACGGTATGATGTACCATGTTGTGGTGTTCGTCGGGTATGACTTGTTGTCGTGTAAGTCGTGCAGATAGGATGTATGCGTGCGTGACATGACATATCGTATTCCGTTGTCTTTTTGCCTCTTTGAGGACGTTGGGAACTCTTGTTGTCGTTCCCTTTCGAGTTGGTTATGTTCTGGGTGCTTTTGGAGTCGTGTCGGGCTCGATGTTAGCCTTTGATTCCAGCACACGAGCAGGCCACATGAGCATTTAATCGTGCGTGGCGCTCGTGCGCAACCGATACTCGTCAGTGGACTCTAGGGACGTACGAGCAGGACGCACGAGCACCCACTCGTGCGTGTTGGTCAGAAGCTGGGCAGTGGCCTAGCGCAAAATATATATTTCCAAATAACAATAAAAGATGTGATAAAAATATATATTTCCAAATGTGATTAAAAATAAAATTAAAGATGTGCAACACTTCTTATTGTCGTGACATATGACTTGATTTAGATAAAAAAAATTGTCGAGTCTTGAATTGAGACGAAAAAAATTAAATCAAGCTTGGGCCCTTAAGAAAACAAATCTATACTATATAATACTTATCCCCCTTAATTTAATGTGAAAGGAGTATTTAATTGTAACATTTAATTGTAAATATATGAAAAGACTATTTTAATTGTAACTTTTAATGTAAATAAATTAATTTAAATTCAAAAATTATGATAAACATCACAATGCAAATGCACCTTCTAATACAATCAGTGATTAAAACATCACAAGGTCATCAAAATGAACTTTTAAATGATAGTATAAATTACAAGATGGTTAAATTTTAGCTATGAAATCTTAGATACAATCGGTGCATCGCACGGGTTAAATAAACCAAAAACAACCCCGGAGCAACATACGGGTTAGTAAAGCCTCATTTCATATAACTAATTACATAGACTAAAATAAAAGGACAATAAGAATAAAAAAACATATAAACTTCTCTAAAAGGCATTTAAATTCTGCCATCTGCTCATTCAACCGTCTGCCCCAATATTACGTACAAAACACGTGCACCTTCTAATACACAAGGTGATTAAAATGAACTTTTAAATGATAGTATAAATTACAACATGTTTAAATTTTAGCTATGAAATATTAGATACAATCGGTGCATCGCACCGGTTGAATAAACTAAAAACAACCCCGGAGCAACATACGGGTTAGTAAAGCCTCATTTCATATAACTAATTACATAGACTAAAATAAAAGGACAATAACAATAAAAAAACATATAAACTTCTCTAAAAGGCATTTAAATTCTATCATCCGCTCTCATTCAACCGTTTGCCCCAACATTACGTACAAAATACGTAGATATTCAACCAAAAACCGTGCATCGCACGAGTTGGATAATGCATATATAAATATTAGAAAATCCTCACTTGAATTGCATGGTGTATTTGAGGCACCATGCAATAAATTGGATCACAAAAGCAGCGGTGTTTCTGGAAAAGCAGCGGTGTTTTTTGAAAAGCAGTGGTGTTTTTTTTACCTTCCTTATATTTCCCTGTCACAACCATAAATATTGATTTTTGTTATGAATTAAAGAGAAAAGAGTGAAAAATGAAAGAGAAAGAAGAAATTGTCTGTCATATTATGATGGCCAAAGGCCTATATTTATAGGTACACCATTAGGGTTTAGGGGGCATAAAGGTCATTCATACATTAATTACAACACTCCCTCTTGAATGACCTTTAATACATGCTGCCTCATTAAAACCTTGTCGGGAAAACCCAGTGAGAAAAAACCCGATCGAAGGAAAAAAAGTACAGCTACTCCCCCTAAAATCGATTACATAAGATCTTTGAGTTGACGCATTCCGATCTTGTGTACCAGTCTTCTGAATGTTGATGTTGGCAACGCCTTTGTGAATAAGTCCGCCACATTATCACTTGAGCGAATCTGTTGAACATCAATTTCGCCATCCTTTTGCAGATCATGTGTATAGAAAATCTTGGGAGAAATATGCTTTGTTCTATCACTTTTGATATAGCCTTCCTTGAGTTGTGTAATGCAAGCCGCATTGTCTTCATACAATACAGTTGGATTCTCCTTTGACGTAGTTAATCCACACGACTCTTCAATGTGATGTGCCAAATTTCTCAACCATACACATTCTCGACTTGCTTCGTGGATTGCAATTATTTCAGAATGATTTGAAGATGTTGCTGTTAGGGTTTGCTTCACAGATTTCCAAGATATAGCAGTTTCTCTACGTGTGAATACATAGCCTGTTTGTGATTTACCCTTATGCGGGTCTGAAAGATAGCCTGCATCTGCATATCCCACTAGAGAATATCCAGAACTTTCTGAATAATATAACCCAAGGTCGATGGTGCCCTTTAGATAAGGTAGAATATGTTTGACACCGTTCCAATATCTTATAGTGGGTGCAGAGCTATATCTTGCCAGGAGATTTACAGAAAAAGCTATATCTGGTCTAGTACAATTAGCAAGATAAGTCCATGCACCAATTGCACTGAGATATGGTACTTCAGGACCAAGTATCTTTTCTCCATCCTCGAGTGGTCGAAAAGGATCTTTAGTTACATCAAGTGTTCTAACGACCATGGGTGATGTAAGCGGATCTGCTTTATCCATGTAAAAACGCTTTAACACCTTTTCAGTATAAGAGGATTGATAAACAAATAGTCCTCCATCGACATGTTCAATTTGAAAACCCAAATAGAATTTCGTTTTTCCTAAATCTTTCATCTCAAATTCAGTTTTCAAATATTCAGCAGTTTTATTGAGCTCTTCAGGAGTCCCAATTAAGTTTAAGTCATCAACATAAACTGCTATAATTGCAAATCCACTGTCTGTTTTCTTTATGAAAACGCAAGAGCAACAACATCATTTTTATACCCTTCTTTCATGAGATATTCACTAAGTCTATTGTACCACATTCGTCCAGTTGTTTTAGTCCATACAACGATCTTTGCGGCTTAATTGAGAACATGATTTTGGGATATGAATTACTTGTTCTTTGGTAATTTAAATACTTCTGGGTTTTTCATGTATATGTCACTATCAAGTGAACCATATAAATACGCGGTTACTACATCCATAATGCGCATATTGATCCTTTGTGACACAGCCAGACTAATCAAAAATCTAAAAGTAATCGTGTCCATTCTTTGGAAGTACGTTTCCTCATAATCAATTCTGGTCTTTGAGAGAAACCTTGTGCTACGAGTCTTGCTTTGTATCTCGTAACTTCATGATGTTCATTTTCTTTCTAACAAAAACCCATTTGTATCCTATTGGGATAACATTTTTGGAGTTTGAACTACGAGTCAAACACCTTTCGTTTTCAAGGAATTTAATTCGGCCTCTATGGCTTCTTTCCATTTGGCCAATCATCTCTATTTCGAGTCTTCACGAGACTTGATTCGGGATCCTCATTTGAAACTTCTCGAGCCATATTAAAGACAAAGATATCATCCATGATGATATTTTCCCTCTCCAATAATTTACTAGAATATGAATAATTTATTGAGATCTCATTATTTTCAGACATTAACAGTTCTTCAGGAACTACATTACTTTCATTTGATTGATCAATCATCATTCCTGTTTGGTTCTTATCTTGCACCTTCCTTTTTCTAGGTACAGAGTCCTTCGAACCAATTGGTCGACCACGCTTTTGACGTACTTTGGATTCGTTTGCTGCTATTACTTGTCCTTCAGGGACATCGATTCTGGCTGGTGCATTTGCAGCAGGTATGTAGGATTTTGTCACTCTTCATGTATCAACGAAGGTATCAGGTAGTTGATTTGAAACCTTTTGTAGGTGAATGATCTTTTCAACTTCTTGCTCACATTGACTATTCCGCGGATCAAAATGTGATAAGATTTTTTTATTCCAAGAGATATCCTTTTACTTTTCTAGATGTAGTTTTGTTCCACCTAATGTTGGGTATGTCATTTCATTAAAATGACAGTCTGCAAAGCGTGCAGTTAATAGATCACCTGTTAAAGGTTCAAGGTACCTTATAATTGAAGGTGAATCAAACCCAACGTATATCCCAAGCCTTCGCTGGGGACCCATTTTTGTGCATTGTGGGGGTGCAATTGGGACTTGAACAGCACAACCAAAAGTTAGTAAATGAGAAACATCAGGTTCTCGACCAGAGACAAGTTGCATGGGAGAATATTGGTAATAAGTCGTTGGCCTAATACGAACTAATGTTGCTGCATGTAATATAGCATGACGCCAAGCAGAAGTTGGGAGTTTTGATTTCATAAGTAATGATCTTGCAATTAGTTTAAGACGCTTAATAAGCGATTCTGCTAGACCATTTTGTGTATGGACATGAGCAACTGAATGTTCGACCTCAATTCCAATTGTCATACAATATTCGTCGAATGCTTGGGATCTAAACTCACCAGCGTTGTCAAGACGAATTGCCTTGATTGAATTATCAGGGAATTGAGCTCGTAATTTTATTATTTGAGCAAGTAGCCTAGCAAATGCCACATTTCTAGTTGAAAGTAAGCTCACATGGGACCATCTAGTAGACGCATCAATTAATACCATAAAGTATCGAAATGGTCCACATGGTGGATCTACTGGTCCGCAAATATATCCTTGAATTCTTTCTAGAAAAGATGGAGATTCAATGCTAACTTTCGTACTTGAAGGTCTAGTGATTAACTTTCCTTGTGCGCAAGCATCACAAGAGATTTCATTTGCTAAAAGAATCTTCTGGTTCTTTATGTTATGTCCGTATGAAGTATTGAGTATTCGACGCATCATAGTTGCTCCAGGATGTCCAAATCTTTCATGCCAGAGCATAAAGATCTTTGGGTCATTGAACTTCAGGTTCATGACATGATTTGCCTCAATTGCTTTTATGAATGTGTAATACATTCCAGACGATAATGTCGAGAATTTTTCTTTTGTTTGCTTCTGGCCAGACACAAAAGAATTTATACAAAGGTACTCATTATTACCTTCTTGCATTGTCTCAATGTGATATCCATTGCAGCGGATATCCTTAAAACTTAGTAAATTCCTTCTCGATTTACTAGAGTAAAGTGCATAATCTATAACTAATTTAGTATTATTTGGTAAAATAATACATGCTCTTCCGGAGCCTTCAATGATGTTTGATGCACCTGATATGGTATTAACATTATCTTCTGCTAATGTTAATTTGAGAAAGTATTTCTTATCTTGGAGAATGGTGTGCGTAGTTGCACTATCAGCTAGACAAATATCACAAGCATCCATTGTAATTTCTGTAATAATTTAAAGGAACTTTTTAGAAATAAATTCATTTATTATGAAATAACCATTCCAAAAATAATTAGTTTAAAAGCAAATCATCATACTGAAAAAATTCCCAAGCAAAGAAAATAACCAAGCAACAATTCTCAAACTAATCAATATCGTCTAACACACCACCCCCAATCAAGTGATCAATATCTCCTTTTGGATGAGCAAAGAAATCAGAGACATCCAAGTGAGTCGTATCAAGTGGACCATCATAATCAAGGACATTAGTTTCAATCTTGTTTTTTCCCTTGATTGATTTCTGATAAAGGTCCACGAGATGTTTTGCCGTACGACATGTACGTGACCAGTGCCCATTCATGCCACATCTATGGCATTTATCTTCCCTTTTGGATGGGTTACTATCATTGGATGCTTTGTGCCTTTTGTTGTTGGATATTTCGCTATGTGTTGTGCCACGTCCAAAACCACGTCCACGTCCATATCCGCGTCCATGCCCACGCTTGTGTCCGCGGCCACGTCCACGCCCATTTCCATGATTGAATGTAGCATTGGCTTGAGCGTCTTTGCGGAACCATGGAGTCGTAATTCGTGGTTTCGCATGAGCAACTCATTATTTTGCTCAGCGACCAATAAACAAGATATGAGTTCAGAGTATTTTTTGAAACCACGCTCTCGATATTGCTGTTGCAAGATCATATTTGAAGCGTTGAACGTGGAGAATGTTTTCTCAAGCATATCTTCATCAGTTATTTTTTCACCACAAAGCTTCAAAGTAGAGCTGATTCTGAACAACTCTGAATTATAGGCACTCACGCTTTTAAAATCTTGCAAGCGAAGACGTATCCATTCGTGTCGGGCTCTAGGGAGGACTACAGTCCTCTGATGGTCAAACCTCTCTTTTAAACTTTTCCATATCTCACTTGGATCTTTGACGGTGAGGTACTCAACTTTTAAATCATCATGGAGATGATGACGAAGGAATATTAGTGCCTTTGCACGATCCTGCTGGGATTCTTTGTTTCCTTCTTTTATTGTCTCACCTAGACCCTTTGAGATCAAGTGGATATCGGCATCAAGAGTCCATGATAAATAGTTCTTGCCAGAAATATCAAGTGCAACAAACTCAAGCTTGGTGATATTGGCCATATGTAAATCTACATAGTAAAAATAAAACAAGTCATTTTTAATAAAATTAAAAAAAAATTGAGGGCTAAATATTGTGTCATATATCACATTTGTATTTAAAATTTATGCTACTTCAAGAGCATAAAAATTTATGATATTATTTTGTATCAATATTCTTCAGGAATATTGTATTATCATGAGAGATTTAATACGATATGACTTGTTCTTTTAGAACAAGTATATTTGTCAATAATATTGCAATTTAATTGTGCTACTTTGGGAGCAATAATTTAAAAAAATATACGAAGAAAAAAAAAAGAATAGTACAAAATGAAATAAATCAAAAGCTTCTTCAAGAGCCTTTACAATATCCTTCAGGAATATTGTTTTGTGTTTTTCCTCAGAAATTTACACAAAAACTTAGATCTCATAACGTTCTTCAGGAACAAATCATATTTAATTAAAATATGACGAGATAATATTATATTTGTTCAAGAACTACAATATATATTTTATATTAATAATCTTCTGGATTATTAAGAATTGTAGGTCATGTTTCTTCAAGAAACAACAATGAATCGATTTGATAATAGATTTCTAATCATCATATATATTTTTTATATATGATGATGGTAGAAATCAAATAATACACAATTTTTGGTATGAATATAGTATGCCTGCGTTTAATATAGTAATAAATAAATAAAATTTAAAAGACAATAGGAAAGAACAAAGAAATATGCTTTGATTTGTCAATCCAAACCGCGTGGGGGGTGTATTAACATGAATAGTATTAACATCATCATAATGAACCGGAGGTCATCCAACAAAGGACAACTCTGCAAGACCTGTCTCATCTAAGGCCCGCCTGGAGTTTCCCGACGCGTGCCAGAAATAAAAATTCTATTGGGAAACATATTCATGTTAAAACCCTAATGTTAAAACCCACTACGTATTATATCATATGGATTTTTCCAGAAAAACCATAAATCTGTTTTAAAAGCAGCGTTAGGCTTGGTTGTTTCAAGAAAAAAAAATACTACTACCTTGTGAGAGAAGCCTACGATTAATTTAGTTGGTAGAAAAATCGTGCTGATAACGTATTATGAATTAGAGAGAAAAGAGAGAAAAATGAAAGAGAAGAAGAAATTGTCTGTCATATTATGAAGGCCAAAGACCTATATTTATAGGTACACCACTACGGTTTAGGGGGCATAAAGGTGAATCATACATTAATTACAACAATTTTAATTTTTATTTCCCGTGTCACAAACCTATATATATATATATATATAGAGAGAGAGAGAGAGAGTAGAGTTATATTAAATACCAAATTTTTCTTACATACCAAGGGACTCATCCCCACCATCCATCCAAAAAGAAATCAATGGTTGAGATTAAAAGCATTTAATATTTCACACATTTTTTATAATTTAAATATCTCTTAAACCGTTAGTCGTTAAGCGAAAATAATTACACCATCGCGACGAGCATTTAATTATCTTTCTATAGACGAGCACTTTGATATACTTTCGACAAAAAAAAAATTTCGTTTTTTTCACCTTTCTTTTCGTGGCCGAAAAAATCACATGTGATATATCATATATGATATTACATATCACATATGATATCATATCATATGTGATATGTAATATCATATATGATATATCACATGTGATTTTTTCGGCCACGAAAAAAACGTGAAAAAAGCGGAAAAAAAAAATTGTCGAAAGTATATCAAAGTGCCTATCTATAGAAAGATAATTAAATGCTCGTCGTAACGGTATATTTTTTTTGACTTAACGATTAACGGTTTGAAAGATATTGATATTTGAAAAAAAATGATGAAAGTGGGTTTTTTAAATTGTTGGGATTAATCTCATCCATTAAATCAAATAAAAATGGAGGGAAGATGGAGAGTGGAGATTAGTCCCTTGGTATGTAAAAAAAGTTTGGTCCTCAAATGATCTTAAATCATATATATATATATATATATATATATATACACACACACACAATTATCCGAAAGAGTCCAGAAAAACGGTTTATATGGGACTTAGGGTATGTTTGGTTGGTCCCAAAAGCTAGATTATAATCTTCATCTAGATTAGAATTGGTCAAATAATCTAATTTGACCCAAATAATCTCGTTTGGACGGTACTGTTTTAATTTAGATTATAATCTTTATCTAGATTAAACTCAAACGCTTTTCCCCATAGCGTTCAATCTTCATCTACCAGATTTTCTTTTTATATTCCATCTCTGCCCTAGAAAACAAAAGAAAAAAAGGACGCCTGCCCTACTCTCTCACAATCTCACCTCTCCCAAATAGAAAAACTCAGGCTTTCATCCTCCTCACGGCAATTCTTTGAATGGTGATCGGCCATCGTCATCAACATCTTACCGCCGAGCAAAGGTTAGTATTCCTTTTTGCTTCGATTAATGGAATTAGGTTTTGAAATTGGCTTTGGTAGTACTACCGTAGTACCTTGTCTTCTCTAGGGCACCCCTGAAGTTTTTTTTTTTTTTTTCCTTTTAAAAGAGGGGAAAAAAATCCATATAATGAGGTCTATTTATGTAGACCAATGCTTAGAATATCCTCCACCATTTTGATATTTTTCTAAAGTATTTTAGGGAGACCTCAAGTTCTTCTCATTTTTTAAGATGATTAATTTTATCAACCAAATTTGCCACGTAATCGATCATTTTTAATGTAAGAACATTGATTCTCATTTTGAGAGCACTACGCTCAGTGGCCAACTCTTGATTACTAATCGTGAGTTGTTAAATCTTTGACTCGCTTTCATCATCTCCTAAAATATGATTTTTATTTTGTTCATTGAGCAAGTCATTTTCATCGCTCAATTCGGCGTTTAAAGTAGTGGGTTGTATTTTTTCTCTTTTCAAAACCTCATAAGCTAACAATATAGTTTTAAAATCATTCATCATTTTTAAAAAGGTTGATGGACGTTGGAGTATGGAGTTAAGTCTACAAAGGATGATGATGTTACCTCATCGTCACTGTTGTATTCCTTCTGTTTTGTTATCATACAGAAGTATGCCTCATCTTCACTATTAAATGTCTGTAGAGGTGGGCTGTTTGGAGGGTTCTGTATATTTGTTGGGAGATTCTGTCTTGGCTTCACCCAACAGTGCTCACAATTTGTGGTTTTGTATTCTTCGCATTTCTTGTCTTTCATGTCTCTCTCATTCGGGATGTTTGAAGACCTTAGGAAAAGGACACATATTTGCGTAATATCCGGCTTCCTACAATTGTAATACATGTTAAGAGTGTGTATTAGGTGAGATTTTATCACTCACTTTTGCTAAGTTTGATGACTTTGGCACTATACATGTCTCAGCCCTCCAGTTATGTAGATTCCCACAATGATGCCTCTGATGTCTCTAGCCATTTAATATTTGCCACTTATGTGTCAAATAAGCTAAGAAATAGTAGAGGTCGATTGCTTTTCACCTGCAACTGTGTTTTCATGTCAGCTGCACCATTGATTGTTTCCTCCTTTTTGTCATTTGAGATTTCTTCTTCTATATTACATGTCTTATTTCTTATCAAAAAAGTTTTTTACGTTTACTTTGTAAGAGGTAGGAAATATGCATGTACAGGGAAGTAACAAACACGTCTGAATTTCTATGTTGTCATGCAAAAGTGTATTGCAGAAGCACATATTCATGAATTTCTAGTTGTTAATGTAAACAATATTTGTTTAAGGTTCAAGTAGGTTGGCATGCGATTAATTGATTAAGTCAAAGTTTTATTCATAATACTTATATTTAAAATTTTGAACTCTATAATTCTTAGCGAGATGGAATCAAATGCTGAAAAAAGAACAATGAATCAAGAATAAGGGGAACGAACTTTGGTAGACAGAAGGGTGATAAAGGTTTTATTTAACCTTTGCGTGGAGTTCCATGTGAAGAATGGCAAAAGTACTGCATATAGATGGCGTGAAATACAACATGACTTTGAAAAAATAACCAACAAAAAATGTAATAATCCATTTTGTTGTAAGAACAAACTTGATTCAATGAAGAGGGAGTGGCGCGCATGGAAAAACTTAAAGAGGGGGGAAACCGGTTTAGGATGGGATCCGATCACCGGAAGAATTTCTGCTTCTGAAGAATGGTGGAACAGAAAAATCAAGGTAATAATTTTAAATAAATGAGTAATTTGTGGTTACTGTATTTACTATGAGAATATAATTTGCAATGATTTACCATGATAATGTGTAGGAAGATGCTGAATGTAAAAAGTTTCGCAATAAAGGAGTATCATCGGAGTTGGAAGAAATATGGAATAAGCTATTTGAGGATACAGTTGCAACGGGGTTGAATTGTGTAACACCATCTATGGATCCTCCAAGTGTGAGCGAGACACAAGATGTGAATGTTGAGAATGCTTACATGCCTGAAAGTGGTAACCATAATACATATGCGGAGGTTGGGGATGACGATTATTCACAATACACTCCATACTCTTCATGCTTGGAGGATCTAGAAAGGCAAGAGAATGACTTTTTTGGTTCTTTTGTGGAGGAGTTGAGTCATGGTGGACCAAGTGGGGAAAATAATTCGGAAAATATGTCACAACAATCCAAACAATTTCAAAAAAAATCTACATTAAAAACAAAACCTGTACAAATGAAGCGGAGAAAAAGACAATCACCAGGAGCTGTGTTGTTTCAAGATCATATGACTAAGATGAATGCTAAATATGATCGTGCTTTGGAGATATTAGAGGCTGATTCGGCAACTAGTGTCAATCAGAATCAAGGCGGGATTGCTTCAGCACTTCGTGTTCTGGATCGTATGATTGATGATGGTTCTATTGAAATGGGCAGCGATTCTTGGTGCTATGCAGCCACTTCACTTAAAGAAGCTGACACAAGAGAATTATTTATGAGTTTGCGTGATGATGTTGCGAGGTTGGCATGGTTGCAGTGGCAATTTAAGAATAAATAAGTGTTACTTGTATTGTTTCATCTTTTACTTGTGCCTTTTCATTTGGATACATGTATTTTTAATTATTTCATTGTTATGTTGACTATTTTTATGTCTATTGTTATGTTACTTGCAAACTTTATGATATGTGTCTAACTTTCGATTTCTTAAATAAGCATATGTTTGTCGTTTATTATTTTGAATAGGTCCATTATGGGTATGGAAAAGAGACGGAGGAGAAAACATTGTGTATTTTGGCTCACTGCATCATGCATGTCGAATATTTTAGCTGGATACTACTATACACATATGTACAAACAGCCATGTATGACTTCTCTTCAAACAGGAGAGTTGTGGATGAAAGAAGTTTTAAATGGACATCCAATTCGATCGGTTAATGCATTTAGAATGGACTCCACATTATTTATGCAACTATGTGAGGAATTGACATCCAAATATGGTTTAAAGGCAAGTAGTAAAAAGTATGGGAATGGCAAAATGTCGATAATTGAGAAAGTGGGTATATTTATATATACTCTTGCCTTAGGTTTGTCTAATCGAGATGTTAGTGAGCGATTTCAACGTTCGGGTGAAGCGATTAGTAGAGCTTTTCATGATGTCTTGGAGGCAATTACTGGAAGGAGCAAAGGTTTTATGGGTCTTGCACGTGATATGATTAGACCAAAGGATCCAACATTTGCAAATATATCACCTCGTATAAAGGATGACGAAAGATATATGCCTTTTTTTAAGGTTATAGCTCATTCAATATCTTTTTATTATATTCAACTGAATTAGAGTGTGATATATATTTCAGTATATATTTTGTTTAATATTTTCTATTTTGATATAGAATTGTATTGCATGTATTGATGGTACGCATATAGACGCGTGTATTCCAGAAGCAGAGCAGCTACCTTATAGGGGTAGAAAGGGGTATCCTACGTTCAATGTCATGGCCGCATGTGATTTTGACATGTGCTTTACTTTTATATCGGCCGGGTGGGAAGGATCAGCACATGATACACGTATATTTCTTCATGCAATCACTACACCATTATTGAACTTTCCCCAACCTCCACAAGGTACCTTTACTCATATGTTTTTACTATTAAATAACTTTACAATGATTAATGCTCTTGTGTTTGTCGCATTTTTGTGATAGGTAAATATTATTTGGTAGACAAGGGATATCCAGAGAGAAAAGGGTATATGGTACCATACCCAAAAGTAAGATATCATCAATCTCAGTTTGAAAATACAGCACCAACTAATGCTCAGGAAGCCTTCAATCGTCGTCACTCTTCCCTTCGTAGTTGCATTGAAAGGTCATTTGGAGTTCTCAAGAAAAGATGGAAGATTTTAAACCGAATGCCTAAATATAGGGTTCAAACACAAATCGACATCATACTTGCTACATTTGCCTTGCATAATTATATCCGCAAAAATTCTGAAGACGACTTGATTTTTACTACGCTTGAGCAGCATCCAGATTACATACCATGTGAAGAAGATGGGCATTTTTATGATAACAGCACAAGTGATGAAAGTTCCAATAGACCATCTGCTGAGATGAGATGGATACGTGATGAAATAGCTACTTCGATATGGAGCGCAAATAATTAATTTATTGGTGCATATATATATATATATATATGGGTGATGTAAGGTACAAATCTCTTATTATTTTGTGACTTACGGGAAGAATTAAATTGAATATTTTTTAATGGATGTTTTTGCATAATAAGTGGATACTAAAAAGAGCATCAGAAGAAAAAAAAAATTAATAGTATTCTTATATAATATCAAGCAAAATAAAAAATAAAAAATAATATAAGTTACATATAACGAAATATTGAGTTTTTTTAATAATATAATATAACAACTAATATAAAGAATGTCCTTTTAAGTCATTTTCTAAATTTCAGCTAGTATGAAAGCTAATCTTGTCAAACACATGTAAATACAATAATCTAGATTATCAGTTTTCAGCTGGATTATCAGTTTTCAGCTGGATTATCAACTTTCAGCTAGATTATCAGTAATAGCTAGATTATCAGCTATCAGCTAGATTATAAGCTAACATGTCCAAACATACCCTTAACCTAAAATTGGGCCCTTATACGTAATTTTCCTAATACTTTTATATATGTTTTATTAATCAATCGAGTCAATATAATGAATGTCCATATATATGATCCCTTCTCCACATAAAATATAAAAAAATTAATTATTATCAAACAATAAATAAACAGGAGCCACTATTGGTCACCGGCTGGATTGGATGTAAATTTGACGGAACAATTATACCCCTACTGATAGTAGGGGTTGAATGTTTCACCCTACTAGTAGTAGGGGTTGAGATATTTCACCCCTATTGATAGTTCACCCCTACCGAGAGTAGGGGTGACATATTTGAACCCCTACCACCAGTAGGGGTGAAATATCTCAACCCCTGCCACTAGTATATTTGTATCCTACATTTTTACCCTAAAACCCTAATATCGGTATGAGATATTTCACCCCTATTGGTAGCAGGGGTTGAGACATTTCACTCCTAATGTTAGTAGGGGTTGAGATATTTCACTCCTACTGTTAGTAGGGTTTAATATTTCACCCCTACTAGGGGTAAGGGTTATAATTCACCTCTACAGGTAGTAGGGTAAAAATATGTCACCCCTACTAGGGGTAGAGGTTGAGATATTTCACCCCTACTGCGAGTAGGGGTTACATATTTGAACCCCTACTACTATTAGGGGTGAAATATGCAATACATGCTGCCAGTAGGGATCAAACATTAAACTCCTACTACCAGTAGGGGTGAAATATCTCAACCCCTGCTACCAGTATATTTGAACCCTACATTTTACTCTAGGGTTAAGATATTTCACCCCTACTGGTAGTAGGGGTTTAATATTTCACTAGGGTTGACATATTTCACCCCTACCGACAAGAGGGGTTACATATTTTTACACCTACTGCCCCTGGGTGAAATATCTCAACCCTTACTCCTAGTAGGGGTGAAATATGTCAACCTCTTCTGTCACTAGGGGTGAAATATGTCAACTACCAATAGGGGTGAAATCTCACAACCCCTACTACCAGTAGTGGTGACCCCTACTACCAGTAGGGGTTTAATGTTTGACCCCTACTACCTGTAGGGGTGAAATATAATTACCCTTACCCTAGTAGGGGTTCAAATATGTCACCCCTACTGCCAGTAGAGGTGAAATATCTCAACCCCTACTCCTAGTAGGGGTGAAACATTCTGTAACGCCCCCAAGACGTTCAGGGCATATTACAGCACCGTGGACCCCACTCCTTGGAGTCCACTAGGATAACACACGAGCTCGACATGACAACAGTGATAAAGATCAGGAACATACAAACAATTTCTCAACTCGAGACATACAAAAAGTAAACCGGACTCAACGGTGCAATACAATATCATCTGAAACCCGAATCGGGTACACAACATTCACAATGTTCCAAAAAAAAGTACTCGAGTACGGAAGCAAACGACATGATTAATAAAATTTGAAAGACATGACATTAATGAACGACCATTGAACAGATTCACTCTTGCCCATCATCCTCGTACTGCCAGCATGCTCGTTCGCCTCCAAGACCTGTACCTGAAATACAAAAGTATTTCCCCCATTTAAGGGGTTAGCAACAACTGCTAGTGCAAGTACAATCCATTTGAACTACCATTCTAACCAGATGAAATATGCGCCAAACTCATTTTAGAAAACATTTATATTCCGGAATATTACGGTGCACGAGCACAAAACACATTTCTCTAACAAAACATTTCAAAGGTTAACCGTTGGTACGAGACTCACGGCCACCGCACCCCGCAGAGGCCCCGTCGGACCATCCCTGGGTGGTTAACCCCAGTTCGTGATACGCACCCACACGGCACTACGTATCCCCATAGGCCCCGTCGGACCGTCCCTGATTGAACATATACATACACATCCACAACATACACAAAAAGCCATAATCCAAATACTAGAATATGCAAACAAATGTAAAGTACTTGCCTTTAAGACATCTTCGAAGAAACGGGAATGAATAACGACTAGGAATGACCCGGAGGGAACACGACCATTCCTAAACGAAGGATTAACACAACTCAATCCTAAACGATAACAATAATCGAAAGGAATGCGCCCACAACCTCGACTAACAATCATAGCATACACAGATGACACATACGGGCGAGGGTTTTCACAAAACCTCCCCGAATCAACAATCCACGGATTAAGCACGATGGAAACGGATTGGGAATCACCCAACAACAATAATCGATAAGAAATATCACAACATAAATGAACGATTCGAGTTAATCTAGATAAATCCCAAAAAACCCCCAAAATGGATAAAGGTAGGGTTATAAGCCAAATACCTTGGATTAAAGTGAAGAAGATGGATTAAGATGATGATGTAGTATGTTTGGAGCACAATAATCGGCCTAGCGTGGAACTCCACGGATTACTCTCCACAAATCGCCGGAATCGCCCAAAGGATGAGAAGGGGAAGAAAAATGACGAAAAAGAGGGTTGTTGTCCTATTTATAACAGGCGTAATTAGCGTGCGCTAGTCTTTAAAGATAGCGCGTGCTATTGGGGGTCGCCAGCAGTCCAGAAGCTACTGCCCCGTGTCCCCAGCGTGCGCTATACAAGTTTAGCGCGCGCTACCTGCTACTCGATAGCGTGCGCTACGAAGGCTTAGCGCGCGCTACCTGATTGTCAGAACCCAGGATTCTGAGTCCAGAATCCCACTGCCCAGAAATGCTGAAGAGGTTAACGCACGCTATAACAATGAGTTAGCGTGTGTCAACTGCACACCGATAGCGTACGCAAGAAACCATAAATAGCATGTGCTATTTATGCAGCAATCCAGTACTGCTGAGTGCAGTTCACTGCTGAGGAAGGTGCGAATTCGAAACGCAACGTAAGGCCAGAGTCCAAAAACATAAATATGAGGATTCACGACGACAAAGCCAAGTATTGAAAGAAAATATAATTCCGACTATCGGGGAATCCGAAATACGACAATAGAAGATAAAATTCCCTAAACTTGAGGAAATTACAAAACGGCCCAAACATCCGAAAATCACGATACAACATCGGATAACAAACCGAAACTCACAATATGAACAACTTAACCATACGAACTCGTGTAAGCAAAGAAACAACGAAATCGAACGAGTTTCACGAGAATTGAACATACATGCGACAAAACATATCATAAAGTGAAATTACGTAAAAATACTTTTGAAACTCGTCCAAATAAAAAAACTCCAAGAACAAAATAGATTCAAAACGTCGAAACAATTACAAGCGAGTCGATAAAAATATAGATGCGACAACAATGAAACTGCTAAAAATGAAAAGGTATGGATATTACACATTCAACCCTATGGGTATAATTAATAACACTACTTATAGTAGGGGTTACTTATATTGAGAGGGGTGAAATACCAGTAGGGTTGAAATATCAGTAGGGTTGAATGTTTAACCCCTACTAGGAGTAGAGGTTGAGATATTTCCCCCTACTGGTTCTTCACCCCTACTAGGAGTAGGGGTGACATATTTGAACCCCTATTGCTAGTAGGGGTGAAATATGTCAACACCTAGTGCCGGTTGGGGTGAAACATTAAACCCCTACCATCAGTATGGGTGAAATATCTCAACCCCTGCTACCAGTATATTTGAACCCTACATTTTCACCTCTACTGATAGTAGGGGTTGAGATATTTCACCCATATTGATGGTAGGGGTTTACTGTTTCACCTCACCGCTACTGATAGTAGGGGTTGACATATTTTTACCCCTACTACTTGTAGGGGTGAAATATAATTACCCTTACTCCTAGTAAGGGTGAAATATGTCAACCCCTACTGTGAGTAGGGGTGAGGTGAAACATTAAACCCCTACCACCAGTAGGGTCACATTTCACCCCTACTAAACCCTACCATCAGTAGGGGTTGACATATCTTAACCACTACTACCAGTAGGAGTGAAAGTGTAGGGTTCAAATATACTTGTAGCAGGATTGAGATATTTCACCCCTACTAGCAGTAGGTAGGGTGTTCAAAACCGGAATTTCGGATATCCAAAATTTTGGATAATATATTTTGATATTCGATATCCGAATCCGAAATTTTGGATATCCGAAATTTCGGATACGGATATCGGATATCCAAATATCCTGAAAAAAATATGAATTATATTTGGATATCCTTATATTTGAAAAAAATATTCGGATTCAGATATCGGATATACGAATATCCAAAAAAAAATTGGATATGGATATCGATACCCGAATATCCGTATACCTCATATTATTTAAAATATAAAAAAATAAAATTTTTAGGATTTTCGGATATTTCGAATATCCGAATATCCGATTTTTCTGAAAAGTACTATCCGATATCCGAATCTGAAGTTTCGGATATCCGAAACTTTGGATTATCGGATATTTCGGATCGGATATCGGATATTTTTAAACACCCCTAGCAGTAGGGGTTCAAATATGTCACCCCTACTCCCAGTAGGGGTGAAATATCTCAACCCCTACTCCTAATAGGGGTGAAACATTCAACCCCTACTGCCAGTAGGATATAAATAATAACACTACTTATAGTAGGGGTTAGATGTAGTAGGGGTTACTTATATTGAGTAGGGTGAATTAGATCCATCAGGACTTGTCGCAAGTAGGGGTTAATTGTAGTAGGGATTACTTATAAGTAGTGTTATTATGTATACCCCTACTTGTCGCCAGTAGGGGTGAATTGGATCTACTGGTATTTCAACCCCTACTCATATAAGCCAGTCTTATTAGATCCATCAAGACTTGTCGCAAGTTTTGATGGCTGTCGATTTGTTGTTTTGTTATACTACAAAAAGAAAAAGAAAAAGAAGTTAGCTTACTTAACGAGTAAGATGTAGCTAAGTGATCCACATAATAAACACCAAAACAAAATCAATCAACAAAAACACAACATATCCAAACGCTCAATTAACAAAACGAAGTAGGGGCGAAGTCTGAGTAGGGGTAGAACAGTAAATATTAGAAGTAGGGGTGAAGAATTATTTACCCCTACTTTTATTTACCCGCATTTTAATACATCTGCTAATACAAGCACCCCCTATATGCAGTTATGAGAACCCAATAATTAAATACAAACACCCGTTAATTTTGCTATATGCAGTTCAGTAATCACAGGTTGAAAGTAAATGCAACAAGGAAAAAACAAAAGCAACAAGGAAACAAAATCAATAAAAAAAACATAACATATCCAGCCGCTCAATTAAAAAAAAGACCAAATATCATATAAAATTGAATCCACCCAAATATATGTGTAGATACTCGACAAGGCAAGACTCAACAATGCTCGACTTGACCCAAAAATCATATGATGACTACAGATGTGAAATGACATCCTCATATGGAACTCTCTAATAGTTCCAAATCATATGACGTGATGGTGGGGTGGGTCTTAAAGTGGGTGGGTGAGTAGGGGTGGTAGGGATGGGTCCCTCTCACGTGCCCACCTCTGCCCACCCACCGAAACCTTGGATGAAAGTTTGTAGATTACGAGCGATGCAGTGTGATGCACTGTGGTAAGACTATGACACACTACTATCAAAATAATTATACACTTACTATTTGAATACGTAAACAGATATTATTTGTTTTTTATTCTTAGAAATCCAATAATAACCTAGTTAACTACGATTCACAATGAAAGGTGTGATGGGAATGTGTGATCCGACTTCATTCGATTCCGAGCTAGACCGAACGCGGTCTGGAACTCTCTAATAGTTCCAAATCATATGACGTGATGGTGGAGGTGGGTCTTAAGGTGGGTGGGTGGGTAGGGGTGGTAGGGATGGGTCCCTCTCACTTGCCCACCTCCACCCACCCACCGAAACTTTGGATGAAAGTTTATAGATTACGAGCGATGCAATGTGATACACTGTTGTAAGACTATGATGCACTACTGTCAAAATCATTATACACTTACTATTTTGAATACAAACACGGATATTATTTGTTGTTTATGCTTAGAAATCCAATAATACCCAAGTTTGTAACACCCCCAAGATATTCAGGGTGTATTACAGCGCGGTGGACCCCTACATGGGACCCACCAATCTAATTAAGAAATAACACTCGTCTAACTATCTCAGTTAGTGAGGAAACACACATCACCAAGACGAAAATTAAACGACACGCCCGGTATAGCCGATAAAACAGACATCACTGACAATCATAAATAACATTTAATAATACAAACCATAATACCAGTAGAAATGCCTAAGTACTCGCGAGTACTTTCTATAAGTTCACAAGTTTAAAAACAACCGCATCAAAAAGGGCAACAGAAATAAAGACACTTATTTGCATACGTCATCAAACCTGGCCAACATCCTCGTACTGTCCCAGTGCCCAATCGTCCGGCTGAACATAACCTGAAATTCATAATAAGAATTTTCCCAAAATTGGTCCCCAAACGGGTTACCAATTACGCTAGTACAAGTAGCCAAATGAACAACTTACACCTTACACATATAGTAAAAGCATGCAAATGAGAAAACATCAGTTTGCAACACACATTTCCGGAAACACCATAACCCAAAACATATTTATAAAAATGCACCACAATTAACCGTTGTTCCACGTCTCTGTGTACCCTTACCGAGACCCCGTCAGATCTAACCCGTAGTGGTTAAAAGCTAAGCTCGTAGATGCACGCCTCTATAGACCCCTACCGAGACCCCGTCGGATCTAACCCGTAGTGAGCATACACACACACACATTACTCATGCAATACTACCATGTTAAGCATGTAAGTTCATTAGGGATACTTGCCTAGATTATCACGATGAAAAGGCGAAATGAAACAATCGCGGTTGCGAGAAATTGGACACACCGAACCTAGACGATTCTTCAAGCACCATTACAACCAATCCGACAAGAATAACAATAACGGAAGACACCCGAAACCCCACCTACGATTCATGTAAGTTCGTACAAAAATAACGACGAGGATGGATCGCAACCAAACCCTCTCGATTTCACAAATATCACGAAACTTACCATGAATTCGTAGGGAAAACAAGAATACCACCAAGATTAATCATATACATCATGGATTAATCAACAATACGGAATGAATCGGGCAAAAACTCAAAAACCCCTAAATTTTCCAAAAATAGGGTTCTAGGAGATTATCTTGGATTAAGGATGAGAAACCCAAGTAGATGTTAATCTACACCAAGAACTCAAGAAAAATGATCTCTAAAGTGATTGGAAGAAGAGATCACCTCCGAATCGCCTAATGGGTTGATCGGCCGCGGAGTAGGAGAAGAAATGAGAAATGAGGCGGATTTGGGTCAACTCTCTGGTTTTTATAATCATAGAGATTTAGCGTACGCTAACGATCAAAGTTAGCATCCGCTACCCATCCAAAAACTAGTCTAGAACCTACTGTTCTGGCCTGTTAGCGTGCGCTACAAGAGAATGGCGTGCGCTAACAGCCCCTCGATAGCGCGCGCTATCGAGCCACAACGTGCGCTACCTGGACACCAGACCGAGTCCAGAAACATTTTGCCCAGTTCTGGACTGCCGGATTAGCACGCGCTACCAGACACCCAGTGCGCGCTAAGACTAAACCATAGCGTGCGCTAAAATATAATCTCAGCGTGCGCTAAACTACTTGTCGAGAGAGCAAAAACAACTTACTGCCACTGCTGTGCTCGAGTCATTAGCGCGCGCTACTAAACGAACGTAGCGTGCGCTACAAAGCAACAATAGCGTGCGCTACACAACAACAATAGCGTGCGCTAACGAGTGCAGACAGCAGCACAGACAACACTCAAGGATGGAAAACAGAGAATTCCATCTCGGGTGAAAATAACGCGCATCCGACACCAAACAACAGACCGAAGAAGATACACGAACAACAAGATCGAGTCAGAACCAAAATGCTAAAAGAAAACACAATTCCGACTACCCAAGGGTTCGGAAAACTACAACGTTAGTAATCGCCCCAAATTTTGGATATTACAAAACGGCCCAAAACATCCGAAACACAAGATACATGATTGAAACAACAAACGAAAGCTCACAACATGCATAATAACATGAGATGGATTAGTGGCAACCCCGAGACGGCGGTTCCGAACAACGATTACGAGAATCGAACAAAATAGTGATGGAAAAGGCAATAAACACGGAATCGAGTAAAACAAGTCCGAAACTAGCTCAGATGACAACAAGTTCAGTATTAAGTATTCCCGAAATACCAAAACGAATATAAGAGAGTCGCTAAAAATGAAAAATACAAAAAAATGAAAATACCGGGAAAAGAAAATTGCGGATATTACATTCTACCCCTCTAACAATAAGTTTTGTCCCGAAACTTAAGAAACAAGAAACTCGGGGTACATAGAACGCATGCTATCCTCGGTTTCCCATATTGCCTCCTCAACACCATGCCTTGACCACTGCACCTTGACCAAAGGAATGGTCTTATGCCTCAGTCGCTTCTCACGGTGCTCCAAAATCTTCAAGGGACGCTCCTCGAAGGTAATATCTTCGGCGACATCGATATCACCGTAGTCGATGACGTGACTAGGATTCGGAACATATTTCCTTAGCTGGGAAACATGGAAAGCGCTATGGACGTGACTCAAGACCGGAGGCAACGCTAAACGGTATGCCAACTCGCCGACTCTCTCGAGAATCTCAAAAGGCCCAATAAATATCGGACTCAACTTTCCCTTCTTCCCGAAGTGGAAAACTCCCCTCGTCGGCGACACCTTTAGCAAAACGTGGTCTGCCACATCGAATTCCAAAGGTCGACGATGGACATCAGCATAGGATTTCTATCGACTCTGAGTAGTCAACATCCTCTCCCGAATCAATTCGACCTTCCGCCTCGTCTCCATAGCGATATCCGGTTTGGTCCCGACCAAGTCAGACGCCTCATTCTAGCAAATCGGCGATCGACATTGCCGCCGATAAAGCGCCTCATATGGTGCCATTCGAATCGACGCGTGCTAACTATCGTTGTACGTGAACTCGATCAACGACAAATGCTCCTCCCAATCACCGCTCCAACACAACATATCATCAAATGTCTGGATAGTGCGCTCCGACTACCCATCCGTCTGAGGATGAAAAGAAGTGCTCAGACGCAAAGGAGTACCCAACGCCTTATGTACTGCCTGCCAAAAGTGCGATAGAAAACGGCCATCACGATCCGAAACAATACACTTTGGAGTATCGTGAAGTCTCACAATCTGCGCAATAAACACACGAGCCAACTTCTCCGGACCCAAGTATCCTTGATGCCCAGAAAGTGTGCCGACTTGGTCAGATGATCCACAATCACCCAAACCATATTCATACCAGACTTCGATCTCGGCAAGCTCGTGATGAAGTCCATCGAAATATCTTCCCATTTCCATTCCGAAATGGGAAGCGACTGTAATAACCCGGCTGGTCACTGATGCTCGATTTTG
Source organism: Orobanche coerulescens (assembly GCA_033398695.1). Lineage (NCBI taxonomy): Eukaryota > Viridiplantae > Streptophyta > Magnoliopsida > Lamiales > Orobanchaceae > Orobanche > Orobanche coerulescens. Next base: position 16,191,663 of record CM065804.1, read on the forward strand.
ACCTGCTGACAAGTCAAACACCTCGCTACAAACCGTGCCACCTCCTCCTTCATGTCATTCCACCAGAAGTTCCTCTTCAGGTCCTTGTACATCTTACTCGAACCAGGATGAACTGAGTAAGGCGTAGCATGGGCCTCACGCAAAATACTCTGCCTCAATTCCAAGTCGTTCGGTACACAGAGCCGACTCTGGAATCTAAACACACCATCCTCGTGAATCACAAACCCAGGAGACTTTCCCTTAAGAATATTCTCTCACATTTGAGTAATCATCGGATCCTCCAACTGCTTCAGTTTAATTTCATCGATCAACGACGACGAAATCTCCAAAGCGCAAAGTTGCCCGACAGCTCCTGGAAACAAAATCTCAATACTCAACTCAATCAAATCACGCTGAAGCTCGGATTGAGACGTAAGTATCTCAAGTGTTCGCAACGTAACTGGTTTCCGACTCAAGGCATCCGCCACGACGTTCGCCTTGCCCGGATGGTAAAGGATCTCGAGGTCATAATCCTTGATCAACTCCAACTACCTCCTCTGCCTCATATTCAACTCTCATTGAGTGAATATGTACTTCAGACTTTTATGATCAGTACAAATTTGACACGCAAAGCCAAAAAGGTAGTGGCGCCAAATCTTGAGCGCGAAAACAACTGCCACTAACACTAGATCGTGAGTAGCGTATTTAAGCCCATACGGCCTCAACTGTCTCAATGCAAATGCAATAGTCTTGTCGTGCTGCATCAACACACACACAAGACCCTGACCCAAAGCATCGCTATAAACAGCAAACCCTCGTTACCACACGGCAACGCTAGAATCGAGGCTGAAGTCAAACGCCTCTTCAGCTCCTCAAAACTCGATTGTATTTCGTCATTCCAGACGAACTTCTCAGATTTTTAAAGCAACTTTGTAAGTGGCCGAGCTAGTTTCGAGAAACCCTAGACGAACCTATGATAGTAGCCAGCCAAACCCAAGAAACTATGGACCTCCTTCACATTCTTAGGCGGTGCCCAATTCAACACTGCCTCAATCTTCTGTGGATCCACACGGACCCCCTTGGCTGAAATCACGTGACCCAGAAACATCATCTCCTTCAGCGAGAACTTATATTTCGAGAACTTCGCATAGAGTCACTCGGTCCTCAAAATGTCTAACACCACACGCAGATGACGTGCATGCTCCTCTTCGTTATTCGAATAAATAAGAATATCGTCAATGAAGACGACGACACACTTATCCAAATACTCGATAAAGACCTTGTTCATCAACTGGATGAACACTGCCGGCGCGTTAGTTAACCCGAAAGGCATAACCACAAACTCATAATATCCGTATCTCATCCGAAAAGCTGTTTTCGGAACATCGGACTCCTTCACTTGAAGTTGATAGTACCCCGATCTCAAGTCGATTTTCGAGAGTACCGCAGCTCCTTGCAACTGATCAAACAAGTCATCAATCCTCGGCAATGGATACTTGTTCTTGATGGTCACCTTGTTTAGCTCGCGGTAGTCGATACATAAACGCAGTGAACCATCCTTCTTCCGCATGAACAGAACCAGTGCGCCCCAAGGCAAAGCGCTCGGTCAAATATATCCCCGACTCAAGAAGCTCACTTAACTGCTTCTTCAACTCAGCCATCTCTGAAGGTGCCATGCGATACGGCGCCTTTGAAATCAGAGCCGTACCCAGCCCTAACTCGATAGCAAACTCAACCTCACGGTCCGGTGGCAAGCCCAGTAACTCGTCAGGAAAGACATCAGGGAACTCACTAACGACTGGAATCGATGAAAACTCAACTCCACCATCCCCCACCTTCAAGGCGTAGCACCAATAACTAGTACACCCCTTCCGCAGGAGTCTCATCGCCTTCAAGGCGTTAATTAAAAACTTCTGGATTCTCTTTCGCCTTGCGAAAGAGTGCTCGGTGCCGTCCTCATCTAACATAGTGATGATTCTCGTGCGGTAGTTCATTATCGCACCATGCTGCTCGAGCCAATCATCCCTGAGAATCAAAATCCTCACCCTCAATACCCACAACAATAAGATTAGAGAGCCAAGCCCTCTCACAAATAATCACAGAACAATCTCGGATCTCTCGATCACCAACGATCCTATCACTGCTAGGAAGTTTAATGATGAAAGGCTCACAAGGCGACAAATAGTCAAGACCCAAACGGCGCACACATTCCAGAGAGATGAATGACTGCGTAGCACCAGAATCGAAAAGCACACTGACAGGATGAGATTGAATATGAACGGTACCTGTCGCCACAGTAGCCGCTGGATCATCGGCCCTCCTCGTCTCATAAATGTTAGCATTGTATACTGCAAAGCATACTTTATGCTTGTATTACCTAATTTCCCTATTACTACCTATGAGAATATTAATCACATGTTTTGCATATTAATTCACGTTATGGTTATGCAAATGAAATGTCTAATTATTTTATATTGTAGATAATGTGGTGTGTTGGTGTCACACGGAAGATCACATTATCGGTGCCTTATAAAATAATATAATACTTCACAACCTATATAATTATTAGACAAATAATATAAAGGGTTGTAGTGTATGCTTGAGAATAGTTGGTCTTGACTATTAGCGTACATTAGCGTATTTGCATACGTTGAACAGGATCGAGGTGAGATAGTGTCTCTGTACTGACTGTAAGAAGAACGTAAATCTCGAATAATTATTATTTCTTAATTCTAAGTATATAATATTTAATTGTGTATTTATAATAATTATTGCTTTGATTTACCATAGGTGAGAGTCAAAATGATCGACTCAATAAGCCTCGTATCTTGGGCAATAATATTGTTTATACGACAATTATTATTATTACTAGAAATCGTGTCCCGACTCGTGCGGGTTGATGATGTCCCCTTGAGGAGCTCGATAATGATTATTATATTAAACCACAGTGGATTTAATTAGATATAATAATAAGGTTCGAGTGGTACTACTCTTGGATAAGATATTAATTAATTAAAGGCACGGTAGCTTATAATTAATTAATGGACATTCGATATCTTAAACACGGAAATAATATATTTAATAAGGAGCCCAATTTCGTAATTTGGGATTTTGGTAGGAAGTGCAATATCAACCTTTTAGTGGACTAAGTTGATATTAATTGATTCATCATATATTAGGAAGAGTCCTAATAAGGTAAGGTGAATTAATTGAGAGTCCTTCCATAATCCTCCTTTAGATCCCTAGTAGTAGTCCAAGAGCCTATAAATAGGACATTATGGCTTGGCCGATTTTATGCTCATACTTGCACAAGAAATTTCGATTTTTCTTCTAAGTGTTTAATTGTGGATCTTGACTTGTGTCTTTGATTCCACAATTGAGATAACACTTTAATTCTTGCTACATATCGGAATTACTTGAAGACAATAAAATCGAGAGTTGTGAGACAAGTTGTTTCGGCCGATCCCATAAGGTGTCCAAGCAAGTTCCGGTAGCTCGTTGCCCACACAACGTCCGGTTCAAGGCGGATCATACTCTAGAAGATCTGAAGGTAGAGATACAAGGCGATCAAGAAGGAAATAACCAACCGCTTCAAAATGTAATATCCTATGATCTTGGATCTAGATTAGGATATTTTAATTAATCAACATATTTAATTAATAAATAATAAATAATATTTAAATTGCTTGTTAGTCTTAGTAATTAATTAATTAGCATGCCTAAATAGATCTAATGCTCGTAGATGCGTAAAACGCTATAATCATATTTTTTTCAAACTTCGCTTCCGCTGCGTTTTACTTTCCAACAATTGGTATCGGAGCCGGATTTTTAGGCTTTTGCTATTTTAATTAATTTTAGTGATTAATTGATAGCAATTTAAATATTCATATATTTTGATGTTGGAATATTTTGCTAGATGTGTTCTTGCAGGTGATATGATCCAATTATCATGGTTTATATGAATGGTGCATTTATTTATTTATTTTATTAATTATGCAATTGTTGGTTTGGCCTGTTTTTTGAGGCATGTAATGGTTTTTCCCGTGAGAAAATCCGCGGGTAGTTCTAGGTGTTTTTATTTTTCGTGTAATCTTGATGTAATTTCGATGTATTTTATTTCGTATAAAATTGTAATCGAATTCGGAAAGACGGATCACGAAGAAATAGAGCGAGCAAGACTAAGGATCTTTGGCGAGCCGCGCCAAGCAGAAGTGCCGGCGCGGCGAAGGCTGCTGCGGCAGCCGGCCAGCTGCCGTGCCGCAGCGGCTGGTCGGGCAGTTATTTGGTTCGGGCAGGTTGTCGATTTTAGTCGGTCCGTTTCGCGCCGTTAGTTGCGTCCCATTGGGAAGTCGGGTTTAAAATTAATTTTTTTATGTAATTAATTTTGCATAAAAGTAAAATTTTAATTTTGAAAATCCACGGCCGGGAGAAAGCACGAGATGCTTGATTCAGTGGGAGAGATCGAGTCGAAGATTTTCTCGGATTCAACTCAAGGAAGAAGACCATGATAATTGGATAAATTTAATTATCCATGCTTTATTTTGGTTTTTATTGTTTTGATGTATGGCATGTATGGATGTATGCGTGATATGTTTCCTTGCATGTTAGGACGAGAAAATTAAAAACCTTAAGGCTAAAACAACTAAGTGATTAAATTGATTTTTATTTTAATTAAAATCAAATTGGCCTCCATAATTAATTTAAATTGTGAAGTAATTAGCATGCGCGTTGACATTAGAGTCTTCCTCCATATCGGATGTGCTAATTATAGGTTCACTAGTTTTAAATTTCAAAACGATAACATAAGGTAAATATTACTTTTTATGATAGGACCTCTCCATCTGTAGGACTATTATTTAAAAGATAATATTTTAAGGATGTTAAATTATGGTGTTCACTTAGGTGTATTAATTAATAAGCTCCCCATCGGAGTCTATGTTAATTAATACATGGCCAAGAGGAACCAACTATTAATTTTACTTGTCATAACGTAATTTGACTAGATAGTAAAATTAAAGACGTAAAACTCTACTTGAAAAATGTGTGTGTAAACGTCCACACGATCGTGGCTTGCATGTGCGGATTTTTTGAGGTGTTGGTTGCTAGCATATATATTGTGTTTTTGAGGTTTTTTCGATATATTTTGCTAAGCATTATGTGATGGATGTTTTTAATTTTTTATTCTCAGATGTCTTTCAATCCACTAGCTGTCATTCTCAAAGAAAATAAACTAGATGGCACTAACTTTGCCGATTGGAAAAGAAATCTTGACATTGTCCTGACTGCTGAGGGGCATAAGTTTGTCTTAATCGAGGAGAGCCCTCTAGAACCAGAACCGGATGCCACTCCCGAAGAGTTGGTGGAATTCCGGAAATGGAAAAAGTCTGATGAGATGGCTCGCTGTTACATTTTGGCTTCACTGACAAATGTATTGCAGCATCAGCATCAGACGATGGGTTCGGCCGCGGAAATGATGAAAAGTCTCACCGAGATGTTTGGTCATCAGAACCGGCGGCTAGACAAAATGCTATGAGGGTATTGATGACAACCCAAATGTCCGAAGGGACTCGGTAAGGGATCATGTTCTAAAAATGATGTCTCATTTGAACGAATCGAGCATATTGGGGCTACTATCGATGCGGAAGCAGTCGATATTATCTTAGGCGGCTTACCTAGGAGCTTTGAGCGGTTTCGCCTCAACTACAATATGAACCGTAGGACATATAGTTTGGCGGAACTTCTCCGACAGCTTGATCTGTGAAGGTCTCTTCAAACAAGGTTATCATCAGATTCTTGCGGCAGCGGTGCTACTTCTTCCAAACCCAAATGGGGAAAGAAGAAGAAGCGGGTTGGCAGCAAGTGGCAGCCCTCAAGGTGAAAAGCAAGGCTCCTCACCCCGAGGCGAACAAAAGCCAAAGGGAAAGTGCTACAAGTGCGGTCGAAAGGACATTTTAAAGCGGATCCTTTGCTCTTAAGAAAGGTATGTCTCGTGCACTAGTAGTCAAAACATGTTTGGCGGCTTGTTCTTCCACTTCGTGGATAGTTGATTCGAGCTCCACCGATCATGTTTGCTTTGACTCGCATGGTTTTCGGGTAACCAAGCGGCTTAGTGCGGGCGAGATTACCATCAATCGGGGCGATTATTCCGGGCTTATGGTACATTGCGGTGGGAGTCGTGCGATTGAAGATTAATGATAAATTATTAGTTCGAATAATGTATTATTAGTACCAGATTTTAGAATGAATTTAATTTCGGTTTCTAAATTAAAATGCGATGGTTATTCAGTTTCTTTTGATGATGATGCCATTATTAAGAAAAGAAGCGGTGAATATATTTGCAGAGGTACTTTTAATGATGGACTATATATTGTTAATATTGCACAAACTCCTATGCATAAATCACTTAACTCTTTGTCTAAACCTAAAAGAGAAAAGAACCTTCAAGCATAAACCAAACATATCTCATGGCATTTACGGTTAGGACATGTAAACCTTAGAAGGATTCAAAGATTGGTAGATGATGGCCCATTGGATGATCTCCAAGTTGAGTCATTTCCAATTTGTGAATCCCATCTGGAAGGTAAGATGACCAAAAGGGTTTTTAAAACCAATGGAAACCGTGCTCGGGATGTGTTAGAATTGGTTCATACGGATGTATGTGGTCCAATGAATATCCAGCTAGGGAGGTTTCGAATATTTCATCACGTTCATAGATGATTATTCGAGATATGGATACATCTTTTGATGCGACGTAAGTCCAAGCTTTTGACAAGTTCGGAGACTTCAAGGCTGAAACGGAGAAGCGTCATGGGAAGAGTATCAAGTCACTACGATCTGATCGTGGTGGCGAATACCTTAGTGGAGAGTTTTTGGATTTCTTGGCGAATGAGGGGATTTCATCCCAGCTCACCGCGCCGGGAACTCCACAACAAAATGGTGTGGCTGAAAGAAGGAATAGGACTCTTTTGGAAATGGTTAGATCAATGATGAGTTATTCAGATTTACCTATTTCGTTTTGGGGATACGCCTTAGAAACAGCGGCGTACATTCTAAACCTGGTGCCTTCGAAATCAGTTCCAAAAACACCCACAGAACTGTGGAGTGGGCGTAAGCCCAGTCTAGGACATGTTCGGATTTGGGGTACTCCAGCACATGTGCTGAATAAGGAAGCTGATAAGTTGGCATCTCGCACAGAAGTACGAGTGTTTGTGGGATACCCTAAGGGAACGAAGGGTGGCTTGTTCTATAGTCCCCAGGATCAGAAGGTCATTGTTAGCACCAATGCCCGATTTCTGGAAGAGGATTATATGATTAGTCACAAGCCCATGAGCGAAATAATTCTGGAAGAGCTGAGGGGCGAGATTCCGACTATACCAATCGTACAAGCGCCAACTAACACTGCACCACGTATCGATTCTGAAACTTTTACACCAACTCAGGATTTGCCTCGTCGTAGTGGGAGGGTTGTTCGTCAGCCCGAACAATTCATAGGCGTGGGAAAGTCTTCAGACTCAATCCCAGACGAAGATGAATCGGTTCCCTGGACCTATAAGGAGGCAATCCAAGATAAAGATGCTGACTCCTGGCAAGAAGCAATGGAATCAGAAATGGGATCTATGGATTCCAATCAAGTGTGGGAGCTAGTAGAGCTACCTGATGGTGTACAAGCCATTGGGAGTAAATGGGTCTACAAGCGAAAGAAAGGACGTGACGGGAAGGTTGAAACCTTCAAAGCGAGGCTTGTTGCAAAAGGTTACACTCAGAAAGAGGGTATCGATTATGATGAAACCTTTTCGCCGGTAGCCATGCTTAAGTTAATCCGGATTCTTTTAGCTATAGCTGCGCATTTGGATCTGGAGATTTGGCAGATGGATGTCAAGACTGCATTCTTGAATGGGAGTCTAGACAATTAAATCTATATTCTCCAAGCAGAGGTATTCATTGCTAAAGGAGAAGAGCACTTGGTGTTCAAACTTAAGAAATCCATTTATGGACTTAAGCAAGCATCTAGATCTTGGTACACTCGTTTTGACGAAGTAGTCCAGTCATATGGATTCGCCCAATGTCCGAGTGAGAGTTGTGTATAAGAAATGCGATGGAAACGTGTTGGTGTTTCTTTTATCGTATGTAGACGATATCCTTCTCGATTGGAAACAACGTGAAGGAATTGTCGGACGACGGTATGGCTATCTCGAGCGATTCGATATGAAGGATCTAGGAGAAGCGGGACACATCCTTGGAATCGGGATCTTTCGTGATCGGAAGAAGAAGATGTTGTGCTTATCCCGGGCATCCTATATCGATACAGGTTGACGGTTTAGCATGGAGAATTCCAAGAAAGGTTTTCTACCTTACGGACATGGAATTCAACTATCTAAGAACATGTGTCCTAAGACACAAAAGGAGATAGATGACATGAAGATGGTCCCTTATGCATCCGTTGTGGGAAGTCTCATGTATGCTATGCTTTGCACTAGACCGGATATCCTGTCATGCCGTCGGCATGGCCGCTAGATATCGGTCGAACCCAGACTGTGACACTGGATTGCCGTCAAGCACATACTCAAGTACCGAGAAGGACTAGGAGTACATGCTTGTATATCAATCGACGACTGCTTCCGGTGGGTTACAACGACTCGCATTTTCATCGGACAAAGAAAAGTCCAAGTCTACTTCGGGTTATGTGTTTAGCACGGGAGGTGGAGCCATTAGTTGGAGGAGTGTGAAGGTAAATGCATCTCGGACTCTACCATGGAAGCCGAGTACGTGGCGGCCTCCGAGGCGGCCAAGGAGGCAGTGTGGCTCAAGTACTTCTGCAGGACTTAGATGTGATTCCCGATTTTCCGGAGGGTATTACACTCTATTGTGATAATACTGCTGCAGTCTCAAATACGAGGGAACCACGAGCCCATCAGGCAAGTAAACATATCAACCGCAAGTACCACATCATACGACACTTCGTAAAGGAAGGAGACGTAGTTGTAGCCAGGGTTGCATCGGAAGATAATCTTGCTGACCCTTTCACGAAAGGCCTACCTTCAAAACTTTTTGAAAGGCATGTGGAAGGAATGGGATTACGGTGTATGGCAGCATTGCTTTGAGTATAAGTGGGAGAAATGAGAGACTATGTAATAGAGTAGTATACTTAAAAGCATGCTTTGAGTATAAGTGGGAGATTGTTAGGATTGTATACTGCAAAGCATACTTTATGCTTGTATTACCTAATTTCCCTATTACTACCTATGAGAATATTAATCACATGTTTTGCATATTAATTCACGTTATGGTTATGCAAATGAAATGTCTAATTATTTTATATTGTAGATAATGTGGTGTGTTGGTGTCACACGGAAGATCACATTATCGGTGCCTTATAAAATAATATAATACTTCACAACCTATATAATTATTAGACAAATTATATAAAGGGTTGTAGTGTATGCTTGAAAATAGTTGGTCTTGACTATTAGCGTACATTAGCGTATTTGCATACGTTGAACAGGATCGAGGTGAGATAGTGTCTTCTCATCGACCGTAAGAAGAACGTAAATCTCGGATAATTATTATTTCTTAATTCTAAGTATATAATATTTAATTGTGTATTTATAATAATTATTGCTTTGATTTACCATAGGTGAGAGTCAAAATGATCGACTCAATAAGCCTCGTATCTTGGGCAATAATATTGTTTATACGACAATTATTATTATTACTAGAAATCGTGTCCCGACTCGTGCGGGTTGATGATGTCCCCTTGAGGAGCTCGATAATGATTATTATATTAAACCCTGCAGGTGGATTTAATTCCGATATAATAATAAGGTTCGAGTGGTACTACTCTTGGATAAGATATTAATTAATTAAAGTCACAGTAGCTTATAATTAATTAATGGACATTCGATATCTTAAACACGGGAAATAATATATTTAATAAGGAGACCAATTTCGTAATTTGGGATTTTGGTAGGAAGTGCAATATCAACCTTTTAGTGGACTAAGTTGATATTAATTGATTCATCATATATTAGGAAGAGTCCTAATAAGGTAAGGTGAATTAATTGGGAGTCCTTCCATAATCCTCCTTTAGATCCCTAGTAGTAGTCCAAGAGCCTATAAATAGGACATTATGGCTTGGCCGATTTTATGCTCATACTTGCACAAGAAATTTCGATTTTTCTTCTAAGTGTTTAATTGTGGATCTTGACTTGTGTCTTTGATTCCACAATTGAGATAACACTTTAATTCTTGCAACATATCGGAATTACTTGAAGAAAATAAAATCGAGAGTTGTGAGACAAGTTGTTTCGGCCGATCCCATAAGGTGTCCAAGCAAGTTCCGGTAGCTCGTTGCCCACACAACGTCCGGTTCAAGGCGGATCATACTCTAGAAGATCTGAAGGTAGAGATACAAGACGATCAAGAAGGAAATAACCAACCGCTTCAAAAGGTAATATCCTATGATCTTGGATCTAGATTAGGATATTTTAATTAATCAACATATTTAATTAATAAATAATAAATAATATTTAAATTGCTTGTTAGTCTTAGTAATTAATTAATTAGCATGCCTAAATAGATCTAATGCTCGTAGATGCGTAAAACGCTATAATCATATTTTTTCCAAACTTCGCTTCCGCTGCGTTTTACTTTCCAACAATAAACACGTGGGTGAGCGGAGCCGACGCTGGAAGCTCCCCCTCTAGCGGGCTGGCCCCGACTCCTCCCTCGACCGGTACTCTGCGGGGGTTGTGGATTAGGTGACCCTTGGTTCACACTCAGCTCCCTAGGTGCTGGGAAGGAATTCTGGGCACCAACTCTCTCAGCACAGAAAGCAGCCTTGTGGCCAGGCTGGCCACACCGATTACACGTCAGCAAAGGACTCATACAAGTTCGACTGATGTGGCCCGATCGGCCACAGTTAAAACACTTCACATCACGGGAAAAAGTACTCGCAGCGCCGCGGAAACCCCCAGTAGAACGAGCTGGACCACCACCAGCGGGAAAATTAGCAGACTGAGATTTCTGCTGACCCCCACCCTTGTGGCCTGAAAAATTTCCGACGGACTTCTGTTTCTTTCTCTCACGAGCCGCCTCACTGGTCGTCAAAGACATATCGTATGCAAGAGCTCTACTACGATAATCTTTTAAGGTGGTGCAGGCGAGCCCAGAGATGTAGTCGAGAATCTTCGATTTCATCCGCCTGGAGAAGTGGCAAATCATGTCTTCCTCCTCCTTAACCTGGGCCTTCACATAGCCCAATTCCCGGTTGAAATCCGCAATGGCCTGAGAAACCAGAATATCTCGAGACTGAGCATCATAAAAAGCATGGACACGGGCCTGATGAACCGGCCATGGATAATATTCAGTTTCCATACGGCCCCTGAGCTCGGCCCAAGTAGCAACATGATCCCGAGGCTCAACGGCCTCCCACCAATCAGCGGCCTCCCCAGTGAGAAAATACTGGGCGATAGGGACCTTGCGGTCCTGAGGGAAGTTGGTGGCAACAAATATTTTAGACATCTCCTTGATCTACCTCTCCCATTCGATCGGGTCTGAAGCCCCCGAGAACTGAGAAGGATGTATCTTGATGACGTCCTGAATCCAACAATCTGTTTCGGCCTGAGCAGTACGAGACAGAGCCGGGTTCTGAACCGCCTGAGCTATAGTAGCCATTTGGTTCACCATTTGTTGCATCATTGCTGCAACACCAATGTCGGCGCCACTGCCGGCTGTATCGTCTTGAGTGGCAGTACGGCCCTGGCGACCATCATTACTACCACCTCCGGAAGAGTGTGACGTGGACTCCCCACTGGCTGCCCCACGTCCCCAGCCGCGTCCACGACCACGACCACGACCACGACCTCTTCCAGCATCTATACTGGAGATAAGAGGTAGCAAAAGCAACTCGATAATAAGTACGAGAGGAAAAACAGTCACAGTTCAAGAATCGGAAGTACGATACGCAAGGAACCGGGTAAGGAAAACTTAGGAGCACTGGAAGTACCGAGATGATGGCAGCGGGACGACGATGTGCAAAACAAAACACAACTAGACCCAATTAACCGACAAGCCTAGATATCCATAAATCTAGTGTTCCGATACCATTTTCTGTAACACCCCTAAGATATTCAGGATGTATTATAGCGTCGTGGACCTCCACATGGGACCCACCAGACTAATTGAAAAATACCACTCATCAAACTATCTCAGTTAGCGAAGAAACACACATCACCAAGGCGAAAATTAAACGAAATGCCCGGTATAGCCGGTAAAACAGACATCACTGACAATCATAAATAACATTTAATAATATAAACCATAATCCCAGTAGAAATGACTGGTACTCACGAGTACTTTCTATAAGTTCACAAGTTTAAAAACAACCGCATCAAAAAGGGCAACGGAAATAAAGAGACTCATTTGCACACGTCATCAACCCTGGCCAGCATCCTTGTACTGCCCTAGTGCCCAATCGTCCGACTGAACATAACCTGAAATTCATAACAAGAATTTCCCCAAATGAGTTAGCAATTACGCTAGTACAAGTAGCCAAATGAACAACTTATACCTTACACATATAGTCAAAGCATGCAAATGAGAAAACATCAGTTTGCAACACACATTTCCGGAAACGCCATAACCCAAAACACATTTATAAAAATGCACCACAATTAACCGTTGATCCACACCTCTGTGGACCCTTACCGAGACCCTGTCAGATCAAACCCGTAGTGGTTAAAAGACAAGCTCGTCGATCCATGCCTCTATGGACCCCTACCGAGACCCCGTCGGATCTAACTCGTAGTGAGCATACACACACACGTTACTCATGTAATATTACCATGTTAAGCATGTAAGTTCATTAGGGATACTTGCCTCGATTATCACGACGAAAAGGCGAAATGAAACAATCGCTGGACACACCGAACCTAGACGATTCGTCAAACACCATTACAACCAATCCGACAAGAATAACAATAACGGAAGACACCCAAAACCCCACCTACGATTCATGTAAGTTCGTACAAAAATAATGACGAGGATGGATCGCATCTGAACCCTCTCGATTTCACAAATATCACGAAACTTACCATGAACTCGTAGGGAAAACAAGAATACCGCCAAGATTAATCATATACATCATGGATTAATCAACAATACGGAACGAATCGGATAAAAACTCAAAACCCCCTAAATTTCCAAAAAAATAGGGTTCTAGGAGATTACCTTGGATTAAGGATGAAGAACCAAAGTAGATGTTGTCAATCTACACCAAGAACTAAAGGAAAATAATCTCTGAAGTGATTGGAAGAAGAGATCGCCTCCGAAATGCCTAAAGGGTCGCTCAGCCGTGGAGTAGGAGAAGAAATGAGAAATGAGGCGGATCGGGGTCAACTCTCTGGGTTTTATAACCAGAGAGCTTTAGCGTGCGCTAACGATCAAAGTTAGCGTGCACTACCCAGCCAAAAACCAATCCATAACCTATGGTTCTGGCTCGTTAGCGTGCGCTACAAGAGAATAGCGTGCGCTAACAGCCCCTCGATAGCACGCGCTATCGGTCCATAGCGTGCGCTACCTGGACACCAGACCGAGTCCAGAAATATTCTGCCCAGTTCTGGACTGCCGGATTAGCGCGCGCTACCGGACACCCAGCGCGCGCTAAGCCTAAACCATAACATGCACTAAAATATAATCTTAGCGTGCGCTAAACTGCTCGTCCAGATAGCAGAGAGCAAAAAAAACTTACTGCCACTGTTGTGCGCGAGTCGTTGGCGCGCGCTACTAAACGAACGTAGCGTGTGCTACAAAACAACAATAGCGTGTTCTACACAACAACAATAGCGTGTGCTAACGAGTGCAGACAACAGCGCAGACAGCACGCAAGGATGGAAAATAGCGAATTCCATCTCGAATGAAAATAACGCGCATCCGACACCAAACAACGGACCGAAGAAGACACACGAACAACTAGATCGATTCAGAACCAAAACGCTAAAAGAAAACACAATTCTGACTACCCAAGAGTTCGTAAAACTACAATGTTAGTAATCGCCCCAAAACTTTGAAAAATTACAAAACGGCGCAAAACATCTGAAACACGCGATACATGATCGAAACAACAAACAAAAGCTCACAACATGCATAATAACATGAGATGGATCTGTGGCAATCCCGAGACGGCAGTTCCGAACAACGATTATGTGAATCGAACGAAATAGCGCCGGAAAAGGCAATAAATACAGAATTGAGTAAAACAAGTACGAAACAAACTTGGATGACAAAAAGTTCAGTATTAAGTATTCCCGAAATACAATACAGTTACAAGCGATCCTTGATTCTAAGGAGACAGGAAACCAAGTCTGGTTGATGCGTTATGGCCGGTTGACTTGAGCGTGATTAACAGATTTGGTATCGGAGCAAAGGTTTAAAGCATTTCTGAAGACCGTTCATATATAACAATCGCTTGGCGGAGAGGAGCAACCCATCAGTTAATGGTTTCATTTATTTATTTATTTATTTTACTTGCTATTTGCGTGTTTATGTTAATATTAGCTAATAAAAGATCCTTGTGTGAGAAGTGAAGGTTATTAAAAGATTATGGAAGAGAATCGAACACAATGTAGTGCTGAAGGAGCGAGGGACAACCGTATCGACCGACTGACGGATCTTGTGGAAAGGCTTATAGAACGGGATGTTAGACGTGAAGCCGAGGCTCGTCATTCTCCACCTCCTCGAAATGATGCCCAAGGACTCTCACACACAAGGTCTAGTCAATAATATCATATTAATCTTAAAACATGCAAGACTTCATGCTTAATCGTATAAAAATGTGACAGGGTGACATGAAACTGCTATTATTTGAATAATATGTTCATGCGTTCCTTGTTATTAAGTATTATTTTGACATTTCATGATTCACCTTATTTGATAGTTAATTTAACGGCATTGAAGTGGCTAAGCATTGAACATAACCCCAAGTTCAAGCGGTAAGCCTATAAGCAGTAAATAATATCAGTGACGTGTCTATCGGTTGGTCTCGGGGTTTTAGTCGATGGGTATGCTGAGTCAATTTGGTATCGGAGCCACTCTGCCGTGTAGTGTGAGTGTGCCGACGAGGACGTCGGGCCCATTTAGGAGGGTGGATTGTGATATCCCACATCGACTAGCGGAGAGGGGGCGATTGCCTTATATATGCATGCCCGCCTCCAAATAGCATGAGGCCATTTGGGAGCCCAGTGGCTTCGGGGAGATGGGAACTCCAAAGTTAAGCGTGCTCGGGCGAGAGTAGTCTCAGGATGGGTGACCTCATGGGAATCTACTCGCGGGCTCCCAGAAACAAAACCGTGAGGACCAGCTCAGAGGAGAGTGCCCAGAGCGGACAATATCATGCTACGGCAGAGAGATCTTGGGATGTGGATCACTACGACGTGTCCCAGAACCCGCCACAAAACAGCCCCTTACCAGTAGCCCGCGATGCACATAACCAAAACAGTTTGTTCTGATCACTTTTAGAACGTCTCTACTATGATCAATGCATGTGACAGCAACCTCCAATGCTATGCTATGATCATATGCATCATGATAATACCACATGTATAAATGCTCTATGGGACACGTCACACAATAAAAATAGAGCAATATGTTATCCACATATACACAAGGTACGAGCAATATCCAAGACAACAATCATTAATACATATTTCAGACAAATGCTCTTGTGATACAGTTTTGAAATCAGTTACTACTTACCTTGTTCAGGTGATACCTTTGCTTTTATACCAATAAGAGGTGGTTGTGATGATATATCTTCAGAGACTATTTCAAGGAGTGCCTTTAAAGAATCTATATGGTATACACAAGGTTTAACCCACTTCGTATCCAGAGGGTTTTACCAATTTCACATAATTGGTATTCTACACATTTTATGTGCGCATTTCGTTATATACGAGCATAGTACTCTATCATTTTTGCACTCCTAATTCATTATGAAGCCTATTATTTTCTTTTCATAGTGTTAGATCAACTCTTATAGGCCACAACTCTAGGATTCTATAACAATACAATGGTTTAGGGGAAATTATCAAGATCTTGAAATAACTGAATTTCTCCCGCGTATATCCACTTGATTATAAGTCGGATTTGCATAAATTTTTGATATAGCATACCTAATATACTTAAGAACATGTATATAGCAACCTATGCCCCTAAAGCACACGAATTCAATACTATCCACACATATTTTCAAAATGTGACAGAATTAATTCTTTTGTTGTCTTAGTGAGTTTTAAGCCCTATAAAGCCAAATTAAACACAAGTTTAGGCCATATATGAGTTCTTAACATCATTAGAACGTATATAAGCACTAAACCAGCTCTCACAACTTCATATCACTCAAGAAATATAGCAAGAACAAGAGTAAAACAAAGTTGATTGTTAACTGAATTGAGGTGTCGATGTTTTTATGATTTCTCCTTCATTTTTTTGATGAATTTTAGAAGTATGGTGCTTATGGATCGAGTTCAGAGTGTCTAGAAGAGTTTAGAGTCCTTTTCCTCCCTTATCTAAGTGGAAGAGTCGGTTTATAAGGGTGAAAGTACTAAAATACCCCTTAATGGCCTCCAGAAGTCGGGTTTAGAAGAATGGACCGGTTCAAGTTGTTATAATACGGTTCTTCGATGTTTTAAACCGATTCTTAGTAGGGATTGATCATGTCTAGGATATGTATATATCGTCCAAGGTTTTTGATAAAGCTTAATATGTATTTTTATTGTTTAAACTCAGCTACTTTTGCGAATACATTCGAAAGTGGTAGAAAATGAGGTTGTTGTTATCTTTCATGAACTTTTATATAATTAACCCTAGAAATAAGAGTCTGAGGACTCACTTAGAAATATGACATTATTGGACAATGAACTAAAGGACAAATTCCATTCTACCCGACCGCAATTGGGACGAATAAGGTACTTACAAATCGAATGACTTAACAAAGGTTATCATTGAGACCCTGAATTTCATCAGTGATGGTATTCACAAGTATCAAGATGCTTGACACGTGTTATCAGAATAAAAAAGGGTTATTTACTTGAATCATCAATCCAAACTGACTCAGCATACTCGTCGACTAAAACCCCGAGACCAACTGATAGACACGTCACTGATATTATTTACTGTTTATAGGCTTACCGCTTGAACTTGGGGTTATGTTCAATGCTTAGCCACTTCAATGCCGTTAAATTAACTATCAAATAAGGTGAATCATGAAATGTCAAAATAATACTTAATAACAAGGAACACATGAATCATATTATTCAAATAATAGCAGTTTTATGTCACCCTGTCACATTTTTATACGATTAAGCATGAAGTCTTGCATGTTTTAAGATTAATATGCTATTATTGACTAGACCTTGTGTGTGAGAGTCCTTGGGCATCACACTTTGTGTGATGTTTTGCGGTGGAGTCTGGGACACACCGTGGTGACTCATGTGTATGATTGGCACCTTTTATAGCCATGATCCTGGTGGAGTCTGGGACACGCCAGGCTGACCCATGTGTTATGATTGGGCAGCTGTTCTGGCTATGGTTGGACATGCACACTTTTAGCCCGGGCCAGGAACTCGAGGTGTACATAGCAGCGCGCTATAAAAGAGTTTTCGAAAGTTAAAGGAAAAATGAAAATGCATTTCACAAACTCATTCATAAATGCATTCATGCATTGTGTGTCACTACTTACTGAGCTTTCGCTTATTTAGTTGAATTCTTGTGATACAGGTAATAATTCGGGGTATCAGACATAGGTTGATGTCTGGGACGCTTCTCTACGCCAACGAGCCATTGTATATGAACATCAGACCTGTGGAGTGTTCTGTGTGTGTGTTAAGTCTAAGTTTGCTTAAACCTATACAGCCGATGTTTTCTTTTGGTTGTAATATAATAGTCGGCTGATGTGTAAAAGTAACTTTTGGTGTGTAAAAGGAGTTTCCTCTTAAAGGTTTTAAGTTTTCCGCTGTGCTGTAATATATAATAAGGATATTTTTAATATCCGGTATCTGATAGACAAATCTAGGGGGTGTGACACAAAGTGTCCAATCATAACACATGAGTCGCTAAAAATGAAAAATACACAAAAAATAAAAATTATTATTAATTTTTATGACTTTCGCATTTTTTTAATTTTGAAATTTTTTCAAAATTTTCTTCATACTTTATCTTCCTAGGAACCTCATAAATCGTATCACGTATTCTCTCAAATTTTTAGTCCCAGTCACTAATATGTATTGTAGACTTTTTGTAAGGACTTGTTTGGTTTCCCATAATGGAAGATATCCTTTTTTCATATTTTTGAGATTTTCGATGATTGTATTTATGACAAGTATTCTCTCAAATTTCATTTTTTGTTATAGACAAGTTTATATGTCATGAAGAGTTTGCTCGATCAAGTTAAGAGTAAACCAAATGTGACTAAAGGAAATATGCAGGCTGCACTTCAGTTTATTTGCCATTGCCGCATATTTTAGAGAAAGCCCGACATGGTCTGACATAGTTTTCTGAAAAGCCCAGCCCAATCCGATTCTCAAAAAGTCTGGGTTTTAAAAGCCCGGATAAAGCCCGGTCCGGAGTGTTTTTTGTGCATCCTTATTTTGCAAAGGACTTTATACATAACTAAATAGAATATTTATAAAATATGTGCAGAACATTATTATTATTATTTAATTTATATATTTTTGATTAAATTTGTATTTTCATTTAATTTAATTTAAATATTTTGGATTAAATTTTATCTTTTCATGGATTGATTATGTCTCTCCCATATTTCCAACTTATATATTTTTCTCTAGTGGGCGCAAGTATTGGGTTCAATTTATTTGATATTGGACTCAATTTATAAATCATTTCCATGACCCAAATCTAATTCACAATTGTAAGTCATTGGGCTCAATTTCACAATATCTTTGTCCCAATAAAATTTTAAATTTAATTTTACTTTTTAATTTATATAATTTAGGTAATAATAAAAATATTTATAAAATTTATAATTTCTCCTTGACCAATAATTCGGTCCAACAACATAAAAAATTATATTTTATTATAGTTTTTCCTTCTAAAATTCAAAAAAATTAGGGTTATTATATTAGACCCATTAATAAGAAAATTCTAATATGACAATTATTATGTTAAATTTTCAAATTTAATCTTTATCCGCCATTCTCAATCTAATTTAATATTATTCACTTATTCTAATAATCTCTTTTAGAGAATAAAATTTAGAGAGATTTTTATTTTAATATTCACGAGCGTTACAATCCGATTTTAAAGGTTGTGCAGCTCTAATAATGTACTCCTATATTTACGTGAAATCGGCCTCCGGACGTATAGCTAAGTTGGTGAAAGTACTGCGAGGTTTGATTTCTGAGGATAGGGGTATTTGCTACTCTTTCAAAATACCTGTTACCCTTCTAAAATACATGTTACTTAGACCTGGCAAATCGTTCGTGTCGTGTATTTTCGTGTTGTGTACTTTCATATTTCGTGTACCAAAAATCCGAATTCATACACGACACTAAATGAATTCGTGTCTGCTCCTTTGTGGATGTGGTTTTCCCGTTTTGTGTTGCTTCGTCTAGAGTGTTTTGTCAGTAGATATCCTATTTGGAGTTTGCCTGTTATTCATCAGAGAAATTGTTATGGTAGGTATGATGATATTGTTTATCTTTAAATGTTTGTGTGGTTATATTATGGTTTTCTGGCATTCTCTTCACATTTTTAGAGTATTGGAATTTCTGGATGCCTGTTAATTTTGTGAGTGCTGTTTGTTTTGGGTGGCTGACTGCTTGTTTATTTTGTTTTAGGTGTTGAATTCCTGTGGCCTTCCCCTTTTTTTTCCCTGACTATCTTTTTCCTCCTGCCTGGACTCTATATATTGGTTGTTGGGCATTTTAGTGATTGATAATTATTGATTATAGCATCTTCCTTTTATTTGTGTCGTAGGAGAATATCTTGTTTTATGTGTTGGTTGTTAGGTATTTCGTTGATAGCTTGTTTTATTTTTTGAGATAGAGAATTCCATATTTTATGTGTTGGGGGGGGGGGACTGTAAATTTTGTGAGTGGAAGAGACTGCTTTGGTGGGTATAGTGATGTTTCATGTACACTCTTTTTATTAGGGTTTACCTGTTTGTTTTCTTCTACTTGTATAACCATTCATTAGGTATTCTGATATTTGTTGATTTTGTAACTATTTTGTTTGTTTGGCTGGATACAAATGAGCAAGTTTATAATTTCTCTTTGCTGCGATTACTGGATCCTGAGTTTTATTGACAATGCTTATTTCTAGTTCTTATTATAAGAACTTAGTAGATGTGTGTGTGTTTATGTATCTGCATGTTCATGTGTTCGGGGGTGATTAAAGGTCGATGAAGTTATTGCTTTTTAGCTCGTCTTATTTGGGCTGTTCTGCTTTGTGTCTATAAGATATAATGGTTTCATTTTTCTATACACTGTAGGTGTTTGGTGCTACTGGCGTCATCGGAGCTATTCCTGTTCAGCTGGTTGTGCTTGGAAATTGTTTTTTTAATTTGGGCGCACCTACATGTTTACATGATTTCCTTGTGTTTTCGGGCTTCCTTTAGCTTGCTGTCAGTGTTATTGAATTTTTATGGTTAGAGGTTTTTGTTTTGGTTAGTCTATTGTGATCTTCTGATATTTTTGGCGGTTATTGTATTTTATGAGGTTGGGAGTGTGTGATCTTATATGTTTAGAGGTATATAGGCTGGCAATCTTGCGACCAACAGGCCTCTTGGGAGGACGATTACGACTCTCTGGATGGATTGGTCTGATAGGTATAGCAACGCCACGTACCTTTAAGCGTTTATGGAAATTAGTGGGTGTATGTATTTATGTTGTGTTTGAATGTAGCTGTTGATGTGTTCATTAGGTATATTAGTATTTGCTAATTTTGTAACTGCTATTTTTGGTTAGCACGGTGCAGATTACAGAGTTCTAAATTTCTCTTCGTTGTAAAAAATCTCTATTTATGTCAAGATTTTGGGGTATAACAATGCCACGTATCTTTAAACATTGGTGGGAATTAGTAGGTGTGTGTGTGTGTTTATGTATCTGTGTTTTCGTGTGTTCGAGTGACTAAAGGTCAATAAAGTTTTTTGCTTTTTAGTTCTTATTTTGGCTGTTCTGTTTTCTGTCTATAAGATATATTGGTTTCATTTTTCTGTCTATTGTAGGTGTTTTGGTGCTTCTGGCGTCATCAGACCTATTCATTGTGCTTGGAAAGTGTTTTTGTTTTTTTTGGGCGCACCTACATGTTTACATGGTTTCCTTGTGTTTTCGGGCTTCATTTTGTTTGTCTCTCAGTGTTATTGAATCTTTATGGTTGGAGGCTTTTGTTTTGGTCAGTCTATTGTGATCTTCGGATATTTTAGACGGTTATTGTGTTTTATGAGGTTGGGAGTGTGTGATCTTATATGTTTAGAGATATATAGGCTCGCATCTTAAAAACCTTACAATAGTAGAACTTTTGTAAAACTAATGGGTTATTGTAAAAAGGTCTTAAGCACCTTAAAAGCCTTGCACACATCCAGTGATCATCAGATATCTTTTGTAAAACCGATGGTTAAGACCTTACAACTATTTTGATGGACTGGTCTGATAGGTATAACAAGGCCACATATCTCTAAACGTTTATGGAAACTGCTAGGTGTATGTGTTTACGAGGTGCCTAGATGTAGTTCCAGGATACAGAATAGCGAGGTTAAGATTCCTCTTCCTTTGTTATTGGAAAAGCCTATTCTTATTTTGCTGTTCAGTTTTAGTGAAGGCTTTTCGCTGTTGGTGGAATTGGTGGGAGTTTTTATTAGTATTTTCTTCTATTAGGTAGGGGCTGTAATATTATTTTGTAGGTGGTTATTGAGATCGATTATTATTTTCTTTATTTGGTATTTTTCTACGAAGCCCTCTAGTTGTTTTTGCTGTGTACCTAATGGAAAAGTTAGGTTGGTTGTTGAGAGGCGCCTCCTATTTTAAAAATGAAATTGTTTTTTGGGAATCTTGGATTTATAATATTGTTTGATTTCAAAAATGTCCTCCTTTGAGAAATCTTCTTAGAGGATACTGTTAATATATATTTGTTCTTATATTTAGGTAGAGGTTTTTATGATTGATGTTTGTTGTAGGTTTTTGGTAAAAGCCATGTATTTGGTACCTGTTTGATATGTTGTGTTATATGAGGTGGAGATTATGCGGTTCCATATGTTAAGAGGTATATAGGCTGGCAACCTTGCGGCCGAAAGGCCTCTTGAGAGGACGATTACGACTCCCTCGATGGACTGGTCTGATAGGTATAACAACGCCACGTATCTCTAGACTTTTATGGAAATTGCGAGGTGTATATGTTTACGAGCTGCCTGGATGTAGTCCCAGGATATATATTAGTGAGTTTAGAATTCCTATTTATTTGTTGCTAGAAAGGCCTATTCTTGTTACGCTACTGAGTTTTATTGGAAGTTTTTCGATGTTATTAGAATTTGTGGGAGTTTTTATTAGTATTTTGTTTTGTTAGGGTGGGGTTGTCTATGAGTGATTATATATATGTTGTTATTAGTATTTGTACGTGCCTGTAGTTTTTGTGGGTTCTTTGGTGTCGTTGGGTTTGTTTGGTGGGTGGTGAGTAGGGTCTCTTATTTCAATTAAATTGTTATAATGTTTTGATATCTTTTGGGTTTTTTGTATTCTATGAGTTTGAGAAGGCGTGTTTTTATATGTTTAGAGGTATGTAGGTTGCCGACCTTGGGCCCAAAATAGTTCTTTGAATTATAACCCTTTTTTGTGGTTTTTTGTCATTTTGAATGGCTTTTCGGTTCCTGCATAATTATTCAAACTGATGTATGTAAAAATTGACTGAGGCATCTTATGTTAAGCACAATGCAGAGAAATTGGTTCTCGTCTGGATTCTTTACATCCTGTTATTGTCTAGACAACATGATTATATCCAATGCAACACTAGCCTCATTGCTACTTGCATTGATCGTAGGATTAATAATAAAAAAAATCTGGACAACAAATTCTTAGAATTTCTTTGAATATTTGTTATGGATTTGAAGTTCTCGTAACCCCAATCTCAAGTTTGAGCCTCAATTCAATTCTCTAGAAGCTTTAAATTAGGGTTTGGACACTTTTTATGCATTTTTCTGCTGTATTAATCCTTTAACCTTTCTTGCTTTTGAAGTTCTTGCGCAAGATTGTAATTTGTAATATAAAGTAGTGCAGCTTAATACAAACGGGCTGGTGTTTTTTTTTTCCTTTTTTGAAATGTACGGGCTGCTGGTTCTTTTTCTTGAATAATTTTGAGTTCGATTTTAATGAATTGATTTATTGGAACACCAGTTCAAAACATTTCAATTGAATAACACTGTGTTATTGAAACATATGAAACACATAAAGGCAACTAGCAGTATTTAGGGACTGGTGTTCCAATAAATTTCAATTGTGCACACTTTTTAATAATCACTGATTATGAATAATATGTGATATCAGCTTGTTACAAACACAGAAATCAACCATCATACATGTCGTATTATCCTCTATTTTATGAAAGTGCTTTTTTTTATGCCTGTGCGAATCCATATATTAGGAGGTATCCTCCTCCTTAGATGAACGGGTCTGATTGCTAGAACAGTGTCTCGTATCTTTAAACGTTTGTGGAAATTATTAAGTGTATGTGTTTTTTTATGTGGTTGGATGTAGTTGTTCCTGTATGTGATTATGTTGTTATTCATGTTTGGTTTTAAGAGTGGTCTGGTTGTTTATTTTGTTATAGTTGTACCATTATTCATTTCACATATATTTTAATATTTGTAAATTGTCTTTGTTTGGCAGGATACATATTAGTGAGTTGAAAAGTTTTCTTCGGTACTAAAAAAACCCTCTTTCATTTAAATGTTTATGAAGTTACTTGTTTTCCCGTTCTTTTTCTTGTCGCTGTTTTGTTTGGTGTGGTTCCAGAATGAACCACTTTTCGATTAGTGAGATTGTGTTTCGTCGTCCGCAGCGACGAAGTTGTTTGTATGTTAAAAATAAAAGTTATTTCTTGTTTTAATCTTTTTCTTTCCTTCTATTTTGTTTTTTTGAAATATAGTTGTTTGTTCTTTTTTTCTTCGTGGCTGTTACATATGCTCGGTTATGTCAAGGCTTGCAGGAGACTACTAGTATGCTTGGTTATGTCTAGGCTTGGTTCTGTTTGAACTTTGAAGTCCGAACTTATTAATTTGAAGATGTAATTTAAACTCCAAAACATTTAGTGTAACATTTGTTGAAAGAAGGTTTAATTAAAAGTTCTTAACCACCTAAAAGTAGGTTTAATTAACGGTTCTTAACCACCTACACAAGTTGAAAAATGAGCTTAAAATTTATTTTAATTACTGCTTTTAATGTTCTTTTTTCAGTATAGATATTTTAAAGCAGCGATGATACGCTAAATTGAGTGATGTCGGTTGCACGAAAAAATAAATTTATTATAGTTATTGATTTAATAATAAATTTTTTTTTATTATTAATGCTACGATCAATGCAAGTAGCAATGAGGCTAGTGTTGCATTGGATATAATCATGTTGTCTAGACGATAGCAGGATGTAAAGACGAAAACCAATTTCTGTGCATTGTGCTTAACATAAGATGCCTCTCAGTCAATTTTTACATACATCAGTTTGAATAATTATGCAGGAACCGACCAAAGCTGCATAATAAAAGCCATTCACAATGACAAAAAAACTTTAACCTGCTAGGAAACATTTTACATAACAGATCCAAAGCTGTTTAGTTAACAACATAATGAGATTACAATTATAATGTTATTTCAACATTACGAACAAATTCATCACAAAATCATACTCAACATACAATTTAACCCACTAACAAGTCAACTTATTTCAACAATCAAGCCCAATAATACAATTTACATTTTGCAAGTTAACAATTAAGAATTAACAAATTAGGGTTTACTTCAAATGACTTACAAATTGATTTGGGGAAGCGGGAAACAGCGAGTCGGCGACTGGAAGTCAAGTGAACGGCGGCGAGGTCTCCGGCAGACAGAGAACGGCGGCAAATCCATCAAATTCCATTAAATACACCTAAACTTTTTCAAATCCATCAAATTCTATAAAAGTCTTTAAAACTCATTTGAAGCCTCAATTGAATACGACCCCCTAAGTCATTATGGGTAAATTAACATACGAATATACAGAGTCAAATCAATGCCTTATTTTTTCAGTTTGGTGAAGGATCTTTAAGCCATCAACCACACTATGGGCAATGCGGCTTCGTCTGGTTAGAAGTTTTGATGTTCCTGCATATAAAAACAAAAATGAAGTTGCAAGCTTTGAATTCATCTCTCAAGACAAGGTGGTTAGTTTTCAAAATATACTTTACTTATTAAGATTATACTTTAGATACTTGCACTGTTTTGTGTAATATATTTAAGGGCGATCGAGTGCATGCTTCAGCGAGAGGTCATGCAATGAATTTTTTGAAAGCAATACCAGTTGAGGGTCATCTTAGATTTCGTTGTACTAGAAAATCGGAGCAAGTTCAAGACAACTGTGCACCCTTATAAGACTAATTTCCTACGGAAAATAAAAATGGAAGAAATATTTGATGAAAAATTTACTGAAACTATCTACAACCTTAAATCCTTTACTGAGTTTTAAAAGGATAAGGAAAGTTCTCAATTTCTTCTTTTTGTTAAGATTTTTTTTTGCATTATATATTCATATATTTTTACAGTTTACTATCTAAAATATTAGTAAATTGTAATATGTTTTGGTCAGATGTAATTGTCAGGATTATTTCATGCCAGCTTCCCCTTGTGGCAACAGAGAGAGGAAAAAGGATGGAGTTCACACTCGAATATCATGTCAAAAGAAGATCTATCAAGATATATTAAGTTTTACAAAAACTATATTTCATCAGATTTATTTATATAAATTGTATCTACTCGATCTATCCCTCTCATGTCGAAGATATATTAAGTTTTCCAAAAATTATATTTCATCAGATTTATTTATATAAATTGTATCTACTCGATCTATCCTCTCATGTGGAAAATATGCACACAAAAATATTAATTATTATTCGGCCTAATGAAAAACATAACAATGCATCCAAGATTTTGCTGGTATTTTAGTTCTAAAGTAACTTAGAACAATAGAAGTAAATGAAAAATTAATATATCTGCATTGGACGAAAAATTGAACTCACAGTTTGGAGCTATTACTCAGCTGAATAATATTCATTTTCAGGTATTAATCTGAAATAATCGAGTTAAAAAATGAATCGAAGATAATCGGGTAAAAAAAATTAATCTGAAACTATTACTCATCTTTTTATCAACCGAAATAATCGTGTGTAAAAATGAATCAATCCTTCATATATCCGTTTAAATTGAAAAGAAAGAGATCTATCGAAGATTCTTCTTATATTTGTTCTCAATTAACTTTAAACAGTATATTTAAAATTATAGAATCCATAAATAATTAGATCTACATGATTCATGTATATAAAATAATATAAATTCATATATTAAGTATAGAATACATAAATGTATCTAAAGAGTAAGGTATTCATAGTTTGAAACTATTATTTAGCTAAAAGCTAGGAATTATTTCATTTTCTTTTTCATATAAAGTAATATCACACATAAAAAAAATTATATGATATATAAATTTCTAGATCTACATGATTAGGTATATAAAATAATATAAACTCATATATTAAGAATAAATAAACAATTATCGAAAGAAATAATAATCATAGTTTGAAGCTATTACTCAACTGGAACTATGAATATTTTCCTTTTTGACTCTCGATCCCGCCCCCGTGGGACGGCCCTAGCCTCTCGCTCGATCAGTTCCAAACAGCGGAACAGATCGAGGAGGCCATGGCCATCCTACGGGAGCGACGGAGAGCATGCGGTATGCCCGCAATTACCCCATCATCCATCCGCCACGCGGGCAAACGGAAGCTCAAGGGGTTACTTGTCGAGCAATCGTCAGGAAGCCCCGATTCACGAGAAGAAGCACTCGCGAGGCGGGACGGTTCCGTTTTCAGCCGCCTAGGAAGCGATCCATCATGGCGACCGGGGCATTCTGGCCCCAGTCATGAGACGACGGAGCCCGAATCCGTCACCAGGAGTTCGACATACCCAACTCCCAAAAGGTAGGTCGGCCACTTGGCTCCCCCTCGCCGAAGAACCAAGATCGGCGGCGACGACCTCATCGCCTATCGCGGAGCCAGGAGATCGGTACACGATCGCCTCGGCTCCCGCTCCGAGAGCCAAGCCACGAGCGACCAAGCTACGGCGATGGCCGCAATGCAACGCCATCTCGATGGCATGAAGGCGCTCCTAGAAACTGGGGCAGGCGCCAAGAGAAACATCGCTGGGCCGAGCGAGCCGCTCGCGGTCCAGATCGAACTTTCCCCGTGCAGCCAAGGATCGCTCCTCCTCAAACACCTTTGTACGAGGGGAGGTCGGACCCCGAGACTCACCTGAGCAAGTTCAGGATCTACATGACCGGATGCGGGGCATCAGACGCGACCAGGTACCGAATGTTCCCGTTAACACCGGGCAATCTGGCCCATAGGTGGTACATCTCATTGCCACCGCGATCCATCAGTTCCTTTGAACAACTGGTGAGCGAATTCACATCGTACTTGCCGCCAAGGTCGCCCGACCAGAAGGTCCCCACCGCATGATGAAAATCAGGCAGGGGGAAGACGAGTCCAACGAAGATTACATCGACCGGGTGGATTAGATAATCCTCAACGACGAGCCCGTAAGCGACGAGATCGCCCTCTACTCGGTCCTAGGGGGATTCAATGGTCTTTCGCCCATGTTCAGGCACCTTACGAAGGACATCCCTTCGACCTACGCAATCTTCCGCGCCAAGGCCGCAGACTTTTTGGCCAGACGGAGGTTGCTTGCCCTTCGCCAAGGCGAGGGGGCAGAGATGGCGATCGCCAAGTCCAACAAGGCGGTCGCCAAGCCATTCGGTGATTTTAGGACCATCGAGGATGTGGAAGCCCATCTCTACCACAACCTCAATCTATCTCCGGCTCATATTTTCTATGCCATCCAGGGGCGCGAGCGGCTAAGCAAGCCGAAGGCGGTAAGGTACCACGGTCATCTGGACCGCAACAAATTTTGTGCTTACCACAAGAGTCCCGGCCACAACACCGATCAATGCCGCGACCTACTCAGACAACTCTGGAGATTGTTCGAGGAGGGTAAGCTGGACAGTCTAGTAACTTAGCTGGAGCCCCGGGCGGAAAGGATCAAGTGCCACGATCGGCATCAGAACGACGATCACCAGTCTCCCGATCCGATCGCCAGAATCAAACACGGCGAGCCAGCGGATTCATACGAGTCGATCTTCCCGATCAACCCTGGCGGCCAGATATTTATTCTTCAACCAAGAGGTGGAAACTTCGGAGGTCTTTCCCCAGTATCCACCATGTCAAACTAAAGGCCACTGCCCAAAGCAACGTCTCTAAAAATGGAGGACTCGCTAACCATCTAAAGTTCATCATCTAACAAGATGGACCTAGGCACGAGATCGCCTCCCTCAGCACAACGTATACCATCGAGGATCGCCATCTAACATGACGATCCGAGGTAGAAGAGTGCAGCCATGGTCCTGTAGGTCGATGGAACCTACATCTTCGTCCATGCAAAGTTCCTTTGGGCTAAGATCGCTCGCCCTTCGTTTAAATACGAGGCGGGCGTAGCCGAAGGACCCTCTAAACAAATATGTGGACACGCTCGCCCGCTCTCAAAGGTTCATCATCTAACATGGTGGACCCGGACAATGCGACGCGTCCCTACCCCCGTCACAACGTATACCGTCAAGGATCGCCATCTAACATGACGATCCGAGGTAGAAAAGTGCTAACAAGCCACGGTCGTGGAGTCGATTAATCCGACGACGCCCCGTGCAAGGACCCCTCCAGACCAAGACCAGTCGCCCTTCGTTTAAATACGAGGCGGGCGCAGCATAACGGAGGACCCTCACAATAAAATGAGTCGCCAGACAAACCTACAGGTGGAATGTCACTCCCATACAAGACATGGTCATGGAGGTCGGTCCACCGAACTCCGCGACCGTGCACGATTCCTCAAGACCGAGATGATCAGCCTTCCTCGAGGAATCTGCAAAATTAAAGACCGCAAATAGATGAACCAAGAATCAGTCCGCTCAAGCAAGCTGGGGGGCAATTGTTGTGTCGCGATCACCGGTAACACCACCTCACCCAATGCCTTCAGCATCGGAGCGAGCTGGGGGGCAATTGTTGTGTCGCGATTAACACATCTCGACGTCGATCGACGTAAGGGCCGAGCGACTGAGTCAGAGTCAAATGAGCCACGGCACACCTACCAAACGAAGATCCCAGATCTGTAACACCCCAAGATATTCGGAGTATGTTATAGCACCGTGGACCCCTACATGGGACCCACCAGGCTACAACAAGCGGGTACCCCTCGACTAACCATCTCGGTTAGCGAGGATACACAATCAAATAATACATCATGTGAAAAATACACCCGAAGCAACCGACGAAATGAGCAACCATCGACAATGTAGCAATTTAAAATAATACAACACGGAGTTTGAATTGAAAAGCCTAAGTACTCGCGAGTACCGTCTATCAGTTTATAAATATAGAAAACAACCAAATCGAAGTGGACAAAAGAAATAAGTAAAACCAAGTGCACATGTCAACGACCCTGGCCAGCATCCTCGTATTGTCCCAGCGCTCGCTCGTCCGGATGATCATAACCTGAAATCCATAACAAGAATTTCCCCAAAACGGGTCCCCCAAAGGGGTTAGCAATTACGCTAGTACAAGTAATCAAGGCAAACCAATCGCTTACACATTTCATAGTACATGCACCGATATCATTTCGAAAACCAAAACCAGACATGTCCTTTCCGGAAATAAACAGTCAAACAATTTGCCATGGGAACAGGGCTATACCATTGATCCCGCTCCGTGATCCCTAAGGACCCTCCCGAGCTGGCCATATTATAAAACAAATCACGCACACGCATCGCCTTGGGAACAGGGCTATACCATTGATCCCGCTCCGTGATCCCTAAGGACCCTCCCGAGCTGGCTAGCGAAACAAACTCGTGAATCCAGGGCTATACCATTGGATTCCCTCCGTGATCCCGTCGGACCCTCCCGAGGTGAGCAACCACACACAATATACATTACCATTTCACGTTAAGCATAAAGGTTTCCAAAAATACTTGCCTTGAATAATTGACGACTTGCGAACGGAAAGGATAATCACCGACGAACACTAGGAATCAACGGAACCGAACCTAACGATTCGAAGAACATAATTACAACCAACTCTAGACGAATACAGAAATGGAATACACCCGAAAACCCGCCTACGATTCATGTATATTCGTATATAAACAACAACGAGGGCGGACCACAACCAAACCCTCTCGATTCCGCAAAACTATGAAAATATACATGAATCCGTAGGAGAACCGACAATATCAACAAGATTAATCATATTCACTATGAATTAATCTATCATTCGGAACGAATCGGACGAACACAAGAAAACCCCCAAATTTACCTAAAAGAAGGTTTTAGGAGTTTACCTCGAATTAAAGACGAAGAACACGATTAGATGCTGATAAAATACTCCAAAAACTCAAAGAAGATGATGGCTCGGAGTTGCTAAGCTTCAAATCGCCGGAAGACACCAAGGAAATCGCCCACGAGTCGGAGGAGGGGAGAAGGATGAAAAATGACCGAAATCGGTCAACTCCTGGGTTTATAAACCCAGGCCTCGTTACGTACGTTAGCCACCACATGCTAACGTACGTAAGTTGTATTACGTACGTAAGCCATAAGGGCCTTACGTACGTAACCAAAAAGGCAGGAAAGCCTGTATCGAAATACACTAGGACGTTACGTACGTAACCAAAAAGGGTGTTACGTACGTAACCAAAAAGGCAGAAGTGCCTGTACCGAATTACACTAGGACGTTACGTACGTAACCAAAAGGGTGTTACGTACGTAACATTCCTTTCTGTGGAGTACAGGCCAGAAATGAAAGAGGGAGGTACCGAAAAAGAATCGAAATACAATGGTGAACAATTCACGATGGTACGGACGTAAGGGGCCTGAAACGACGAACTTAAGTGCCGAAGGAAAACATATTCCCGACTACTCAAAGGTTCAGAAAAGCAACATCAAACGTAATTTTCCCAAAAGTTTGGGAAATTTACAAAACGGTCCAAACATCCGAAATGTACGATACATGGTCGAAACACCAACAAAAGCTCACAACGCCCACAATAACATGAGATCGATCTTCGGCAACCCCGAAACGGCGGTTCCGAACGACAATTATGATAACACACCAAATAGCGACGAAAACAACATGAAACACCGACTCGAGTAAAACGAGTCCGAAACAAGCTCGAACGACAAAAGTTCAATATTAAATATCCTCAAAATGTCAATACGGTTACAAGCGAGTTGCTAAAAAAAAACGAAAAAGCACCAAAATGAGAATAATAAGAGAAGGGAAAAATGCGGATATTACATTCTACCCCTCTAAAAACAAGTTTCGTCCTGAAACTTAAGAAATAAACAACTCGGGATACTTAGCACGCATGCTATCCTCGGTTTCCCAAGTCGCCTCCTCGACACCATCTCTCGACCACTGCACTTTGACCTAGGGAATGGTCTTATGCCTCAGTCGTTTTTCCCGATGCTCTAAAATCTTCAAAGGACGCTCCTCAAAAGTAATATCCTCGGCAACGTCAATCTCCCCATAGTCGATGATGTGACTAGGATCCGGGAGATATTTCCTCAGCTAGGAAACATGAAAAACGCTATGAACATGACTCAGGGCCGGGGGTAACGCCAAACGGTATGCTAACCCACCGACTCGCTCGAAAATCTCGAAGGGTCCAATAAATCTCGGACTCAACTTCCCCTTCTTCCCGAAACGGAAAACTCCTCTCGTCGATGACACCTTCAGCAAAACGTGGTCTCCCACCTCGAATTCTAAAGGTCGACGACGGACATCGGCATATGACTTCGCCGACTCGGCGCCAACATCCGTTCCCGAATTAACTCTATCTTCCGCCTCGTCTCTAAAACGACATCCGGTTCGGTCCCGACCAAATCGGACGCCTCATTCCAACAAATCGGCGATCGACATCGCCGCCCATAAAGTGCCTCATACGGTGCCATCCGAATCGACGCGTGCCAACTATTGTTGTACGTGAATTCGATCAATGGCAAATGCTCCTCCCAGTCGCTACTCCAATCGAGGGCACAAGCTCGCAACATGTCCTCGAATGTCTGGATAGTGCGTTCCGACTGTCCATCTGACTGGGGATGAAAAGAGGTACTCAAATGCAAACGGGTACCCAACGCCTTATGCACCGCCTGCCAAAAGTGCGATACAAAACGGCCATCACGATCCGAAACAATAGACTTCGGAGTACCGTGAAGTCTCACAATCTGCGCGATAAACACACGAGCCAACTTCTCCGGGCCCCAAGTGTCCTTGATGCCCAGAAAATGTGCCGACTTGGTCAGACGATCAACAACCACCCATACCATATTCATGCCCGACCCCGATCTCGGCAAACTCATAACGAAATCCATCGATATATCTTCCCATTTCCATTCCAGAACGGGAAGTGACTGCAATAACCCAGCCGGTCGCTGATGCTCGATTTTGACCTGCTGACAAGTCAAACATCTCGCTACAAACTCTGCGACCTCCTCCTTCATATCATTCCACCAGAAATTCCTCCTCAGGTCCTTGTACATATTACTCGAACCAGGATGAACGGAATAAGGTGTAGCATGGGCCTCACGCAAAATACTCTGTCGCAACTCTGGATCGTTCGGCACACAAAGCCGACTCTGGAATCTCAAAACACCATCCTCGTGAATCACAAACCCAGGAGACTTTCCCTTATGAACGTTCTCTCGGATTTGAGTAATCATCGGATCCTCTAATTGCTTCAGCTTAATTTCATTGATCAAAGACGACGAAATCTCTAAAGTACAAAGTTGCCCGACAGCTCCAGGCAACAAAACCTCAACCTCTAACCCGATCAAAGCCCGCCGAAGCTCAGACTGAGGCATAAGGATCTCAAGCGTTCGCAATGCGATCGGTTTCCGACTCAAGGCGTCGGCCACGACGTTCGCCTTTCCCGGATGATAAAGGATTTCGAGGTCATAATCCTTAATCAGTTCTAACCACCTCCTCTGCCTCATATTCAACTCCCGCTGAGTAAATATGTATCTCAGGCTCTTATGATCGGTAAAAATCTGAAACGTAGAGCCGAAAAGATAGTGACGCCAGATCTTGAGTGCGAACACAACTGCCGCTAACTCTAAATCATGAGTAGGGTAGTTCAGCTCATACGGCCTCAACTGTCTCGATGCATAAGCAATGGTCTTGCCGTGCTGCATCAATACGCACCCAAGACCCTGACCCGAAGCATCGCTATAAATGGCGAATCCCTCGTTGCCACATGGCAATGCCAAAACCGAAGCTGAAGTCAAACGCTTCTTCAGTTCCTCAAAACTCGACTGTCTCTCGTCATCCTGCATTTAACTTCTCGGATTTCTGGAGCAACTGTGTAAGTGGCCGAGCTAGTTTTGAGAAACCCTCGACGAACCTACGATAGTAGCCAGCCAAACCCAAGAAACTACGAACCTCCTTCACATTTGTGGGCGGTGCCCAATCCAACTCTGCCTCAATTTTCTGCGGATCCACACGAACTCCCTCGGCTGAAATCACGTGACCCAAAAACATCACTTCCTTCAGCCATAACTCGCATTTCGAGAACTTCGCATAGAGTTGCTCGGTCCTCAAAATGTCTAACACTATCCGCAAATGATGGGCATGCTCTTCCTCATTCCTAGAATAGATAAGAATATCGTCAATGAAGACAACGACACACTTATCCAAATACTCGATAAAGACTTTGTTCATCAACTGCATGAACACCTCCGGCGCATTAGTTAGCCCGAAAGGCATAACTACGAACTCATAGTGTCCGTATCTCGTCCGAAAAGCTGTTTTCGGCACGTCGGACTCCTTCACCCGAAGCTGATAGTACCCCGACTTCAAATCAATCTTCGAGAATACCGCAGCTCCCTGCAACTGATCGAACAAGTCATCAATTCTCGGCAAAGGATATTTGTTCTTGATGGTCACCTTGTTTAGTTTGCGATAGTCGATCCACAAACGTAGTGAACCATCCTTCTTCCGCACAAACAGGACCGGTGCGCCCCAAGGCGAGGCACTCGGTCGAACATACCCCGACTCAAGAAGCTCACTCAACTGCTTCTTCAACTCTGCCATCTCTGAAGGTGCCATGCGATACGGTGCCTTCGAAATCGGAGCCGCACCCGGCTCTAACTCTATAGCAAACTCAACCTCACGATCCGGTGGCAATCCCGGTAACTCGTCAGGAAATACATCAGGAAACTCATTAACGACTGGAATCGACGAAAGCTCGACTCCACCATCCTCCGCCTTCAAGGCATAGCACCAATAACCAGTACACCCCTTTCGCAGGAGACTCATCGCCTTCAAGGCATTAATGACAAATTTCGATTTCTCCTTCGCCCCGCGAAGGAGTGCTCGGTGCCATCCTCGGCTAACATGGTGATGATCCTCGTGCGGTAGTTCATGATTGCGCCATGCCGCTCGAGCCAATCATCCCCGAGAATCAAATCCTCACCCTCAATATTAACGACAATAAGATTAGAGAGCCAAGCTCTCTCACAAATAAACACAGAGCAGTCTCGGACTTCTCGATCACCGACAATTCTATCACCGCTAGGAAGTTTAACGATGAAAGGCTCACAAGGTGACAAACAATCGAGACTCAAACGGCGTACACACTCTAGAGAAATGAATGAATGCGTAGCACCCGAATCGAAAAGCACACTGATAGGATGGAAATTAATATGAACGGTACCTGTCGCCACAGTAGCTGCTGGATCATCGGCCCTCCTCATCTCATAGATGCGCGGCTGAGCAGAGCCAACACTGGAAGCTCCACCCCTAGCGGGCTGACCCCGACCCCTACCTCGGCCGGCACTCGGTGGAGGCGGCGGAGCAAATGAGCCTTGGTTCACACTCGGCTCCATAGGTGCTGGGTGAGAAGAACGGGCACCGCGAAGGCTATGAGCCGATCACAAAGAAGCCTTGTGGCCCGACCGACCCCAAGTATGACAAGTTAAAGGCGAACGAGGCGATCCGGTTCTTATGACCCGAAAAGCCGCAGTTAAAGCATGTGGGCTCACGAGCGGGGGTTCCGGCGGCACCCCGAAAGCTCCCAGAGAAACGAGCCGAACCGCCAGTAGAAATATTCGCAGCTCAAGATTTCTGCTGGCCTCCACTCTTGGGACCAGAAAAGTTTCCGACCGACTTCTGCTTCTTGCTCTCACGAGCCAAATCACTCGCCTTCACTGACATATCATAAGCGAGGGCCCTACTCTGATAATCCTTCAAGGTAGTGCAGACAAGCCCAGACATATAGTCCCGAATGGGCAGCTTCATCCTCCTGGAAAAATGGAAAATTTTGTCGCTCTCAGCGACAACTTGGGTCTTCACATAACCCAACTCCTTGTTAAAATCGGCAATAGCTTGGGATACGGGGATATCCCGTGGTTGAGCATCATAGAAAGCATGCACTCGAGCCTGTCTGACCGGCCATGGACAATACTCGGTCTCCATCAACTCCTGAAACTCGGCCCACGAAGCAACATGATCTTTGGGACCAACGGCCTCCCACCAATCTGTAGCATCTCCCGTGAGAAAGTATTGAGCAATAGGGACCTTACGGTCCTCGGGGCAGTTGGTAGAAGTGAAGACTTTGGATATCTCCTTGATCCACCCTTCCCAGCCGATCGGGTCCGATGCTCCCGAAAACTGAGGAGGATGCATCTTGATGACATCCTGAAGCCAGCGATCCGCTCCGCCCCGATTAACATGGGCCTGATCGGGGTTCTGGACCACCTGAGCTATAGCCGCCATCTGGTTAACCATTTGCTGCATAACAGCCGCAATACCAAGATCGGCGCGCTCCTGAGAAGAAGCATGACTGTGACGGTCGCCGGTACTGCCGGCTCCTGAAGAATGCGACGTGGCTGCCCCACCGGCTGCCCCACGTCCTCGGCCGCACCCACAAACACGACCACGACCACGACCACGGTTTCCTCCGGCATCCATACTGGTGTTAAAAGATAACAGGAGCATATCGAGGATGAGTAAGGAAGGAAAAAACAACTACGATGATAAGCAAAAGAGGGAGAATAACAACAGTTCAAGAAACGGAATACAGTATGAGAAAGTAAACAATCGGGTAAGGAAACTTACGAACACTGGAAGTACTGAGATGCCGGCAGCGGTGTGACAATGTGCAAAACAAAACACCACTAGACCCAAATAACCGACAAGCCTAGGTATCCATAAACCTAGTGCGCTCTGATACCATTTTCTGTAACACCCCAAGATATTCGGAGTATGTTACAGCGCCGTGGACCCCTACATGGGACCCACCAGGCTACAACAAGCGGGTACCCCTCGACTAACCATCTCGGTTAGCGAGGATACACAATCAAATAATACATCATGTGAAAAATACACCCGAAGCAACCGACGAAATGAGCAACCATCGACAATGTAGCAATTTAAAATAATACAACACGGGGTTTGAATTGAAAAGCCTAAGTACTCGCGTGTACTGTCTATCAGTTTATAAATATAGAAAACAACCAAATCGAAGTGGACAAAAGAAATAAGTAAACCCAAGTGCACATGTCAACGACCCTGCCAAGATCCTCGTCTCGTCCCAAGGTGCTCGCTCGTCCGGATGATCATAACCTGAAATCCATAACAAGAATTTCCCCAAAACGGGTCCCCCAAAGGGGTTAGCAATTACGCTAGTACAAGTAATCAAGGCAAACCAATCGCTTACACATTTCATAGTACATGCACCGATATCATTTCGAAAACCAAAACCAGACATGTCCTTTCCGGAAATAAACAGTCAAACAATTTGCCATGGGAACAGGGCTATACCATTGATCCCGCTCCGTGATCCCTAAGGACCCTCCCGAGCTGGCCATATTATAAAACAAATCACGCACACGCATCGCCTTGGGAACAGGGCTATACCATTGATCCCGCTCCGTGATCCCTAAGGACCCTCCCGAGCTGGCTAGCGAAACAAACTCGTGAATCCAGGGCTATACCACTGGATTCCCTCCGTGATCCCGTCGGACCCTCCCGAGGTGAGCAACCACACACAATATACATTACCATTTCACGTTAAGCATAAAGGTTTCCAAAAATACTTTCCTTGAATAATTGACGACGCAACGAACGGAAAGGATAATCACCAACGAACACTAGGAATCAACGGAACCGAACCTAACGATTCGAAGAACATAATTACAACCAACTCTAGACGAATACGGAAATGGAATACACCCGAAAACCCGCCTACGATTCATGTATATTCGTATATAAACAACAACGAGGGCGGACCACAACCAAACCCTCTCGATTCCGCAAAACTATGAAAATATACATGAATCCGTAGGAGAACCGACAATATCAACAAGATTAATCATATTCACTATGAATTAATCTATCATTCGGAACGAATCGGACGAACACAAGAAAACCCCCAAATTTACCTAAAAGAAGGTTTTAGGAGTTTACCTCGAATTAAAGACCAAGAACACGATTAGATGCTGATAAAATACTCCAAAAACTCAAAGAAGATGATGGCTCGGAGTTGCTAAGCTTCAAATCGCCGGAAGACACCAAGGAAATCGCCCACGAGTCGGAGGAGGGGAGAAGGATGAAAAATGACCGAAATCGGTCAACTCCTGGGTTTATAAACCCAGGCCTCGTTACGTATGTTAGCCACCATATGCTAACGTACGTAAGTTGTATTACGTACGTAAGCCATAAGGGCCTTACGTACGTAACCAAAAAGGCAGGAAAGCCTGTATCGAAATACACTAGGACGTTACGTACGCAACCAAAAAGGGTGTTACGTACGTAACCAAAAGGCAGAAGTGCCTGTACCGAATTACACTAGGACGTTACGTACGTAACCAAAAGGGTGTTACGTACGTAACATTCCTTTCTGTGGAGTACAGGCCAGAAATGAAAGAGGGAGGTACCGAAAAAGAATCGAAATACAAAGGTGAACAATTCACGATGGTACGGACATAAGGGGCCTGAAACGACGAACTTAAGTGCCGAAGGAAAACATATTCCCGACTACTCAAAGGTTCAGAAAAGCAACATCAAACGTAATTTTCCCAAAAGTTTTGGAAATTTACAAAACGGTCCAAACATCCGAAATATACGATACATGGTCGAAACACCAACAAAAGCTCACAACGCCCACAATAACATGAGATCGATCTTCGGCAACCCTGAAACGGCGGTTCCGAACGACAATTATGATAACACACCAAATAGTGACGAAAACAACATGAAACACCGACTCGAGTAAAACGAGTCCGAAACAAGCTCGAACGACAAAAGTTCAATATTAAATATCCTCAAAATGTCAATACGGTTACAAGCGAGTTTCTAAAAAAAACGAAAAAGCACCAAAATGAGAATAATAAGAGAAGGGAAAAATGCGGATATTACAAGATCAAGTCGAAGTGTCGAGCAATCGACATCCAGGGCGATCGTCTCTTGGCACGACCAAGGACGACCACCTCATGCCACGTGTAAAACCAACATCCGTCATATCTACCAAGACCGGATCTCGGAGTAAAGACCCACGTGAAGATCCGGAAAAGGCGCCATAGTAAAAGGCCTTTGACTCCAGCCCATCAACAGCTGTCAACGACAAGGACAAACCTCACCTACCGACAGACCCGCCGAAAGGTCCAAAGTGGACCACCCAAGACAGCAACGTAAGGCACATGGCGTCTTCTCGCTGGTTCGCACAACTGGCTGTTAGTAGGAGCCACGGACTTTAAGGGAACCGACCCACATGCTGAGACGATCGCCCGCTTATTATAATGCAAGAAAGGCAATCGCCCGCTCGGGATCAAGACATCCCAGCTACCCCCTCTCCTATAAATAGAAGGCTTTCTATACTTGGAAAGCTCTCGGATTTTCTCTTGACTCTATCTATGATTTCTCTCTCAGAGCCTCTTAACCAAAATACAGTCAGCAGAAACGAGAACTCCCTACAGTTCAAGAACTCACAGAGAAGCACTCAAGAGTTAGATAACTAGGGTCTTTACACTCATTGTAATTGTACTCTTACATTAATATCTGTACCCCCAACGTATTCGTATTAATAATATCTCGCGAGAGCATTCAAGCCCGGGCCTAACAAACCCAGCAAATCTTGTGTTATTTACATTCTCTCGGACGTGCTCTCGCATTTTGTTTGTTACTCACCCATAGCCATATCCAGCAATCCCTTCCGAATAATATTTTGGGTAACAACACTACAAAAACCATAAGTTGTAAATAAATTAAAAATTACTCATTTACGTTAATATTGTTGAAGGGAAAATAACTGAGATAATAAAGTAGGGCAAAAGTGCGTATTATTCCATTTATGACATCCCTTTAAATAGGGAGACATAGATACAAGCAGGCCTAATCATACTCTAACTAGGAAAGCCCCTAAACTAACAGACTTAGGGACACATTGGGTATTATTACTTTAACACTCCCCCTTGTGCCTAGTCTACAAGCGCATGTCATGTTGTCTCGTTAAAACCTCGTCAAGCAAAAACCCAGTGGGAAAAATGTCTTGATCGTAGGAAAAAGAGTACATCATCTAGACATATCAAGTTTAGACTTCGTCCTTTGAATCTATCATCTCATATAATTGTTACATTTGATCATAGCACTACTAAGGTGATCATTCCATCGATCCCTAAAATCGTACATCTTGTTACCTCGTTAAAAACCTTTCCAAGTGATAAAAAACCTGTGGGAAAAGAATCCTTGGAAGGAAAAGAGTATATCGTACGGTGTGGATGTAAGACTCCCCCTCAAGTCTACATCTCCCCCTGATTTGTACATAAATCAAGTAGTCGTTGCCTCATTAAAAACTTTGCCAAGTAACAAAATCCAATGGAAGAAAATGAACCTTGGTCAAAGAAAAGAGTACAACACATGTGATTAAGTTTCTTTATAAATCACCATTTCCTTGTGATGTTTACATCAATCTCGGAAGTTGGAAAACTCTACAGCTCCCCCTAATGCTTATATTCATATATCGTTGCCTTGTTAAAAATATTGCCAAGTAATAAAACCCAGTGAGAAAAATAAATATTAGTCTAAGGAAAAGAGTGCAACATATGTAAGTATGTTCCATTATATCTCACATATTTCCCATTATGATCATTCCATCAATCAATAGGATTTACAAGTTACATTATGTTCATAAATGTAAGTATGCTCATCAGTGGCAGTACTTAACCGCTAGTTCCTCACAAGTGTAGAATGATAGTTCTTAATCATGTACACTCACGGACTGATTCATGCTAAGCAATAATCATGTCGTGAAGGAGGTAGCCAAGAGGGGTTTGCTTAGTCGATTTCCAAGACATAAGCAAGTCATACCAACACATACTTTGTGGTAGTTGCTTCGGCACCAGCATTTACTTCAGCATTTGCCTTTTCGTAAGCAACTTCCTTTGCGTGCTTGTAGGGAAAGAATAGTCCCAAGTCAATGATTTTTTTTAAGTATCAAAAGATATTCTTGATACCA
Organism: Orobanche coerulescens; assembly: GCA_033398695.1. Lineage (NCBI taxonomy): Eukaryota > Viridiplantae > Streptophyta > Magnoliopsida > Lamiales > Orobanchaceae > Orobanche > Orobanche coerulescens. The sequence goes on from CM065804.1 coordinate 16,232,495, forward strand.
TTCCATTGATGCTGCGTCTATTTTGAACTAAATCTAGTCAGCGAATTAACTGAGGAGTGATATTAGGTCGTGTACATTCATCCAAGTACAATAATGCGCTATTGCACTCAAGTAGGGAATTTCAGCTCCCAAAGCTCTTCGTCACTTTCCTTGGATGAAATGGATCTTTCTTTTGCATCCAAATGTTCGACCTATCATGGGGTGCTAGTCGGGTTTACCTTATCCATGTTAAAGTGCCTGAGAATCTTCTGGACATAGGTCGATTGGTGGAATGAATTCCACAAACTCGATCTATGTCAATGCCTCGACAGAACCGAGTTTTCCCAAGATCTTTCATCTCAAACTCAATTTTCAAGTATCTGGTGGTTCCTCTTATTTGATCAAGACCGATTATGTTCACGTCATCGGCGTACATTACGATGATCGTGAATCTGGAACTTATTTGTGAAGACGTAGGGACACGGTTCATCGTTCTTTTATCCCTTCCCAATCAAGTAATCACTTAGACAGTTATACCACATCCTTAAGGATTGCTTCAAAACTGTAAAGTTGAGCGTTTCAATCAAATTGCAAACGCACTTTGTGGTCTAGAGTCACTTGATTTGGGTAATGAAATGCCATCAATCTCTTCCGTATATATCTTCGTATCTAGATCCCCATAGAGATACGAAGTAGCCACATCTATTGGCTGCATTTCCAGTCCCTCGGAAATTACTACGCTAATCAAATAGCGAATACGTATACGTGGGAGTACATTTCGTCGTAATCCATTCCAGGGCATTGTGAGAAGCATTACTTCATGAACCTTGTACATTAGGACTCTATTATTCTCAGTAAGCTTTACGACAAAGACTCATTTATGTCCTACAGGCTTTACAATTGGTTAGGTTAGCACTACCTACACCAAATACCTGACTCTTTGTCAGAGAATCTAGTTCTACCTGGAATGTTTTTCTTACAGGTCAATCAACCGTATGTTGATTTCGTCCAACTGGGTGAGGTTCGACATCATCGTACTTTATGATTCATGATATGTCATCAAAGTGGGTGGTTGATCAGGCCACACCCTCATAATTTCATCGAGATTCTTGATTTTCTGAATCATATCTTCGAAGCGTCCCCCTCGTCATGACTCATGGACATAATAAAATCAAGCATGATCTCATTAAACGAGTTCATTGATGATTAACATGTGAATTTGTGCCATACTCTAACTCTTCCTTGGATGAGTATTTAGTCGAACCATGAGGCTTCCACCCCTTCCTTCGCAGGGAGCCACAACCTCAACCACACCTCCCCCAAGTGCGGTTGCATCACCCGGTTCAGTGGTGATGTGCCCCTTACATGGGGCTTCTAACCTTACAGGCACATTTGCAGCTGTAATGTGAGATCTTGCCACTTGAACGATATCGGTAAATGCATCAGGCATCTAATCCGCTACATCCTGAAGATCGAGTGTTCTTTATGCTTCACGGTAACATTGTGAAGTTCGGGGATCATAATGAGATAAAGTGGGGACACACCACGGCAATTCCTGTCGTTCCGAAGAAGTTACATTTTCTCTCCTCCCCTAATGACGGGAAGGTTATCTCATTAAAGTGACAATCCACAAATCGTGCGGTAAAAAAATCACTGTGAAGGTTCTAAACAGCGGATAAACATCTGGAGATTCTTATCCAACGTGAATACTTAATCGTTTCTAAAGACCGGTGCACTGTGGGGCGTAGAAGGCACATATAATGCGTAACCAAATATGCGCAATTGGCACTCAAGTCCGTCTGGGTCCAAAATACAAAAATCAGGCTATCCAGTTACCAACTGGTACGCATAAACTAATTGGTTAGCAGAGGGTCTAAAAATGAACGATTAAGTAAAGTTGCATGCAATATTGCATAATCCCGGGCAAAAATATGCTAATTGGTGCGCATAACCAATGACATAATCACCATACATATTCTTTCGACCGTGGTTTATGTGAGACCATTTGCATATGCACATGGGACAAGATACTATTCATTAATCTCTATCATGCAATAAACATCAAGTACTTTTTGATGTGAACTCTCCAACATCATCGAGTCCTTTAGATGTTATAAGGAAGGTGAGTCCTTATAAATTATTTTGGAAGTTCTGCAGCAGTTTGAGTGGACAGGAGAGTGACATGTGACCAACATGTCGGAGAATCCATCAAAACCATAAATACATAAATGGTCCACATATTAGGTGGATGGTGTAATATCCGCATTTTTTCCCCTTCTCTTATTATTCTCATTTTGGTGCATTTTCGTTTTTAGCAACTCGCTTGTAACTGTATTGACATTTTGAGGATATTTAATATTGAACTTTTGTCGTTCGAGCTTGTTTCGGACTCGTTTTACTCGAGTCGGTGTTTCATGTTGTTTTCATCGCTATTTGGTTTGTTATCATAATTGTCGTTCGGAACCGCCGTTTCGGGGTTGCCGAAGATCGATCTCATGTTATTGTGGGCGTTGTGAGCTTTTGTTGGTGTTTCGACCATGTATCGTACATTTCGGATGTTTGGACCGTTTTGTAAATTTCCCAAACTTTTGGGAAAATTACGTTTGATGTTGTTTTTCTGAACCTTTGAGTAGTCGGGAATATGTTTTCCTTCGGCACTTAAGTTCATCGTTTCAGGCCCCTTACGTCCGTACCATCGTGAATTGTTCACCATTGTATTTCGATTCTTTTTCGGTACCTCCCTCTTTCATTTCTGGCCTGTACTCCATAGAAAGGAATGTTACGTACGTAACACCCTTTTGGTTACGTACGTAACGTCCTAGTGTAATTCGGCATGTGCACTTCGCGCTTTTTGGTTACGTACGTAACACCCTTTTTGGTTACGTCGTAACGCCCTAGTGTATTTCGATACAGGCTTTCCTGCCTTTTTGGTTACGTACGTAAGGCCCTTATGGCTTACGTACGTAATACAACTTACGTACGTTAGCATGTGGTGGCTAACGTACGTAACGAGGCCTGGGTTTATAAACCCAGGAGTTGACCGATTTCGGTCATTTTTCATCCTTCTCCCCTCCTCCGACTCGTGGGCGATTTCCTTGGTGTCTTCCGGCGATTTGAATCTTAGAAACTCCGATCATCTTCTTTGAGTTTTTGGAGTATTTTATCAGCATCTAATCGTGTTTTTCGTCTTTAATTCGAGGTAAACTCCTAAAACCTTCTTTTAGGTAAATTTGGGGGTTTTCTTGTGTTCGTCCGATTCGTTCCGAATGATAGATTAATTCATAGTGAATATGATTAATCTTGTTGATATTGTCGGTTCTCATACGGATTCATGTATATTTTCATAGTTTTGCGGAATCGAGAGGGTTTGGTTGTGGTCCGCCCTCGTTGTTGTTTATATACGAATATACATGAATCGTAGGCGGGTTTTCGGGTGTATTCCATTTCCGTATTCGTCTAGAGTTGGTTGTAATTATGTTCTTCGAATCGTTAGGTTCGGTTCCGTTGATTCCTAGTGTTCGTCGGTGATTATCCTTTCCGTTCGTTGCGTCGTCAATTATTAAAGGCAAGTATTTTTGGAAACCTTTATGCTTAACGTGAAATGGTAATGTATATTATGTGTGATTGCTCACCTCGGGAGGGTCCAACGGGATCACGGAGGGAATCCAATGGTATAGCCCTGGATTCACGAGTTTGTTTCGCTAGCCAGCTCGGGAGGGTCCTTACGGATCACGGAGCGGGATCAATGGTATAGCCCTGTTCCCAAGGCGATGCGTGTGCATGATTTGATTTATAATATGGCCAGCTCAGGAGGGTCCTTAGGGATCACGGAGCGGGATCAATGGTATAGCCCTGTTCCCATGGCAAATTGTTTGACTGTTTATTTCCGGAAAAGACATGTCTGGTTTTGGTTTTCGAAATGATATCGGTGCATGTACTATGAAATGTGTAAGCGATTGGTTTGCCTTAATTACTTGTACTAGCGTAATTGCTAACCCCTTTGGGGGACCCGTTTTGGAGAAATTCTTGTTATGGATTTCAAGTTATGATCATCCGGACGAGCGAGCCGGGACAAGACGAGGATGCCGCTGTGGTCGTTGACATGTGCACTTGGGTTTACTTATTTCTTTTGTCCACTTCGATTTGGTTGTTTTTTATATTTATAAACTGATAGACTGTACTCGCGAGTACTTAGGCTTTTCAACTCAAACCCCGTGTTGTATTATTTTAAATTGCTACATCGTCGATGGTTGCTCATTTCGTCGGTTGCTTCGGGTGTATTTTTCACATGATGTATTATTTGATTGTGTATCCTCGCTAACCGAGATGGTTAGTCGAGGGGTACCCGCTTGTTGTAGCCTGGTGGGTCCCATGTAGGGGTCCACGGCGCTGTAACATACTCCGAATATCTTGGGGTGTTAAGGTAAAATGGTATCGAGCACTAGGTTTATGGATACCTAGGCTTGTCGGTTATTCGGGTCTAGTCGTGTTTAGTTTTGCACATTGTCACACCGCCGCGCATCTCAAGATTTCCGTGTTCGTAAGTTTCCTTACCCGATTGTTTAATTTCTCATACTGTATTCCGTTTCTTGAACTGTGGTTATTCTCCCTCTTTTGCTTATCATCGTAGTTGCTTTTTCCTTCCTTACTCATCCTCGATATGCTCCTGTTATCTTTTAACACCAGTATGGATGCCGGAGGAAACCGTGGTCGTGGTCGTGGTCGTGGGCGCGGCCGAGGACGTGGGGCAGCCGGTGGGGCAACCATGTCGCATTCTTCAGGAGCCGGCGATCCGGCGATCACAGCCATGCTTCTCAGAGCGCGCGATCTTGGTATTGCGGCCGTTATGCAAAGAAATGGTTAACCAGATGGCGGCTATAGCTCAGTGGTCCGTAACCCCGATCGTGCCCATGCTAATCGGGCGAGCGGATCGGGCTTCAGGATGTCATCAAGATGCATCCTCCTCGATTCCGGAGCTTCGACCCGATCGGCCGGGAAGGGTGGATCAAGGAGATATCCAAAGTCTTCACCGCTACCAACTACCCCGAGGACCGTAAGGTCCCTATTGCTCAATACTTTCTCACGGAGATGCTACAGATTGGTGGGAGGCCGTTGGTCCCAAAGATCATGTTGCTTCGTGGGCCGAAGTTTCAGGAGTTGATGGAGACCGAGTATTGTCCATGGCCGGTCGATGTGCTCGAGTGCATGCTTTCTATGATGCTCAACCACGGGATATCCCCGTATCCCAAGCTATTGCCGATTTTAACAAGGAGTTGGGTTATGTGAAGACCCAAGTTGTCGCCGAGAGCGACAAAATTTTCCATTTTTCCAGAGGATGAAGCCGCCATTCGGACTATATGTCCGGGCTGCCTCGCACTACCTTGAAGGATTATCGAGTAAGGATTATCGAGTAGGGCCTCGCTATGATATGTCGTGACGGCGAGTGATTTGGCTCGTGAGAGCAAGAAGGTAAGTCGGAAACTTTTCTCGGTCCTAAGAGTGGAGGCCACAGAAATCTCGAGCCGCGAATATTTCTACGGCGGTTCGGCTCGCTTTCTGGGAGCTTTTGGGGTGCCGCCGAACCCCCGCTCGTGAGCCCACATGCTTTAATCGCGGCTTTTCGGGTCATAAGAACCGGACTGTCTCGTCCGCCTTTAATTTGTCATACTTGTGGTCGGGCCGCCACAAGGCTTCTTTGTGATCATCTCGCATAGCCGCGGTGCCTGTTCTTCTCACCCAAAGACCTATGGAGCCGAGTGTGAACCAGTGGCTCATTTGCTCGCCGCCTCCACCGAGTGCCGGCCGAGGTAGGGGTCGGGTCAGCCCGCTAGGGTGGAGCTTCCAAAGGTCGGCTCTGCTCGCCACCGCGTATCTATGAGATGAGGAGGGCCGATGATCCAAAGAATCTGTGGCGGCAGTACCGTTCATATTCATTTCCATCCTGTCAGTGTGCTTTTCGATTCGGGTGCTACGCATTCATTCATTTCTCTAGAGTGTGTACGCCATTTGAGTCTCGACTGTTTGTCACCTTGCGAGCCTTTCATCGTTAAACTTCCTAGCGGTGATAGAATTATCGGTGATCGAGAGGTCCGAGACTGCTCTGTGTTTATTTGTGAGAGAGCTTGGCTCTCTAATCTTATTGTCGTTAATATTGAGGGTGAGGATTTGATTCTCGGGGATGATTGGCTCGAGCGGCATGGCGCAATCATGAACTACCGCACGAGGATCATCACCATGTTAGCCGAGGATGCCACCGAGCACTCCTTCGCGGGGCGAAGGAGGGGAAATCAGAAATTTGTCATTAATGCCTTGAAGGCGATGAGTCTCCTGCGAAAGGGGTGTACTGGTTATTGGTGCTATGCCTTGAAGGCGGAGGATGGTGGAGTCGAGCTTTCGTCGATTCCAGTCGTTAATGAGTTTCCTGATGTATTATTTGATTGTGTATCCTCGCTAACCGAGATGGTTAGTCGAGGGGTACCCGCTTGTTGTAGCCTGGTGGATCCCATGTAGGGGTCCACGGCGCTGTAACATACTCCGAATATCTTGGGGTGTTACAGAAACACCCCCAAAACCATCCGGGATATTACAGCGCCGTGGGTCCCACGCCGGAACCCACCAGGCTAAAAACCGTTTACAAAACCAATTCAAAAACGTTCAAAAAGCCAAAGAGGCCGATGACGGTAATATTTTGCAAATACTCAAATATTTTCAAAAACAAAGTTCTCAAATACCGTCATAAAATACCATATGAAAATACAAGGCGAAGTGCCAAATCTCGATAGTTCAAAATGTACGTTAAGCTACCACTTAAACGTACTGAGAAATAATTGGGAAAAAGCATTTGCCGAAAATAACCGAAGTTCGCAAAGTGCCAAAAGGGCCATTTAAAAATACACACACGCAGCGGATAAAGATACCGAAAAGCTATTTTGAAATATACACATGCAGCGGATAAAAACACAGTTTAAAATACACATTTGCAGCGGAAATAAAACAACCAGAAATAAATACTCAATACTCAAAAACATGCGACCGCCAGTATCGCATCGGGAAGCTCATCCCTTCACGACCGCTACTAGCTCGATCTCCGAGTACCTAAAAATAAAGCCCACGACGGGGTCAGCCACAATACTCAATAATGATACCGATCACATCATCATAAATAATTACATACCAATGTAATAATACTGTAAGAATACTACCAACGTAATCTTACCGTTATAACCTTACCCATCCATAATAATCCAATCCTTACCATAATCCACATTTCGCATCCTCGAATGACGAAATGAACTTAACAACAATTATCTGTATTGAATTTCAAAAATACCAACAATCCTCAAAACATCATCGTAACTCATAATCATGAAATAATTCATCCGTGCCAAATCCTGTCCATCGGATTACACAATCAAAACTCAACCTGGATAAACCAACAGTACACAACATATCTGGATAACTCCAAATGATCAACAAAGGACCAACCATAACCGAGAATACCACCAACAAGGTAAACTCCAAATGATCAACAATAATGGATCTCAAGAAATAACTCCGACTGTCGAACATACCCCTCGGGCGTATGAACAACCAGTCACAAACCGTCGAACATACCCAACCATAAATGGAGGATGAACGACCAAACAATATGGCTCAAAGATGGACGTCATATCACGCCCGATCCGGAAATGTGTCCGTGCACAAGCCACCCCGGGTATCGATCAAATACACGTGTGGTCTTGTACCTAATTAGCCTCACGAACTACGTCTTGTGTGCACGGTTCAATGTGGAACTATCAACACATAACCATCATGTGCCCGGCTAAAAATCCTACACAATAACCAATCGGCACGCAGATATGACTCCAGATATGTCACGATGCAACATGACAACGAAACTTAAAGAAACACATATCCAATAAGGATCAAAGACTCACCGAAGTGAACAACAATAGACTGACAATGAAAAGTCGACATGACTAATCAATATCCAAAACATCAATCCTGGGATCATCATCCCCAAATGAATGACCAACACGATCTACGATCTCAATACAACAGTCCTGGGATCAACATCCCTCAACGAATAACCGATACGAAACTCATTACACGAAACCTCAACATATACAACAACTCAACATACTAATTATCCACATGACTGAACAAATACTTAGATTACCTCAAAGCCGAGGACCATATCCATCAACATCCCCCAATAAGACGATCAACATAACCATTAATACCAACAATAGTCCTGGGATCAACATCCCTCAACGAACAACCAGTACGAATCTCAATATACGAAGCCTCAACATACAACATATACAACAACTCAACATAATAATTATCTCATAACTGAACAATACATAAATTACCTCAAAGCCGAAGACAACATCCTTTCCACGAACAACATTCCTGAACGAATACATAGTTATACAAATAATCTCAAATAAGGTACCATCCATTCAATACCAATAACCCTTTATCCCGATACTTATGTCATCACGATAACTATCCTCGATATACGATATTCTATATCCTTGACCAAAAATAAATCACGTCTTCGTTGAACACAATTAAATCATATACCTTATGATTTATTACAACCAGAGTACGATATACAAACCACTATCCCGACAACTTACATTTCTAACAACATTGCTATACGAATTATAAATGAAATGAAAACGAAACCATTCATCAAATATTATAAACTGAACAAGTATAAACTTGCCTCGATACCGATACCACGAAGCCGTTACCAAAATTCATTGCCTTTGTCTACGAGCTCCTTAGCCCCGACCAAAAGCAATCTACGAACTCTTTAGCCTCAACCGCAACTCAACGGTTATAATTGTAACACCCCGAGATATTCGGAATAATTACAGCGCCGTAAACCCTTTAAATAAGGATTTACAAGGCTAATTAAAAAGGAAAGTAAATATAAGACATCAATACTGCGAAAATTCAAGTTTATGAAACCGTACAAAGGGTTCAACGAGTAATTAATACAACCATATCGAAATGATATCAATAATACATGCGTACTCGAGTACAGAAACCAAACCATGAAAACAAATCACCAATAACCACAAACATCACTGAACCCCTTCGTCGTCACGCTTCAGATGTCGCTTTCCCTGCTCCTCGGCTACCTGAACATCAAAACAAATGTCCACCCCCGAAGGGGTTAGCAAAACGATGCTAGTACAAGTATCATATTAAACAATTCGAATATGCATCAACAATACATAACAAGATACACCACACGGACTTCCGCTACCGGAATCCGACAATGCGAATCTACAAGATTCCATTACACAGCATGGGTATTCCAATGATCCAGCGCCCTCAGCATAGATCCCAAGATGATCCCGTCGGACCAACACGAGGTGGAAATAACCCGTCCAATGATCCAGCGCCCTCAGCCTAGATCCCAAGATGATCCCGTCGGACCAACACGAGGTGGACATCCGATCCAGCGCCCTCAGCATAGATCGTACAACGTATACAAACACAACTCATGCATACACATATGCCAAATCATTATGTTCATCAACATGAACATATAAACACTATATAACGAATATCATGGCAAATCAACGAAGTAAATATCATGTTCAGCAACATGAATAATCATACGCATGCTCCAAAAATACCGATATTAACATATCACGATACTTGCCTCGAAGATGGCAAGAACGATATACTTCAATGATCTCAACACTCTCGAAAGTCGCCTCTTTCGATCAACGTAGCAAGCTCGAACCTTAAAAAAAGAATGATATACAAATCATCTCAAGTCGAACGATGGCCTAACATATCGGTCTACGGCCGAAAAGCTCAAAATAAACAATGCTCGATCGCTTAGCGCGCTACGTACTCAACGTAACGCGGCGCTTAAGCGGATCGTTAGCGCACGCTATCGTATAAGACTAGCGCGGCGCTAGCCACGGATCGGCTCACTGGCTGGTCTCATAACGTACGCTACGTACGTTTCGTGCGATAACCGAACCTCGATAGCGCACGTTAACTCACACATGTTAGCGTGCGCTAATCTTGCATGGCAGAATACTGCAAACCGAAAACTGGTTTGAATGGTGAAGAACTCATGGATTCTTCCGTGATAATACAAGTTATCCTCGGGCATATCATGCTAATAAGGTTTGTGGAAGTTCTATGATTATGAGATACAAATATACGGATAGTTATCTCAATATCATAATTCATCTACGATCTTCAAGAAATAATCTAAGTTCCATTCGTTCTACGTTCCAACACATGATTCCAACGTGTAAAACGTAGCAACTGGGTAATATCCGATTACTGACCATAAATCGATTTGAACATGCTTAGGAGTCCTTATAATAAGATGGTTCAAAGGCTCATACGATATATAGTGCCGATACGTCAAAAAGTATCCTTCTAACATGTGATGACCGATTAAAAACGAAATAACTTGCTATCTAAACATGATCAAACGGCCCTTAGAACACTACTAGTATTGGTGAAGGATCACCTACCTCATCGTAGTGAAGAACACGGAGGAAACCGAAGCAATCCAACGTCGAAGGCTTGAACACCAATCTCCAATGATATACGATCTTCAATCTCGAACTAGGAGGTTGATACGAAGTGTTTAGGACGGAGGGAGTTATGTTCTAAGTGTAAGAGTTCGGGTTATGGGAGGAGAAAGAACTGAAATCACGAATAGGATGTCATCCTATTTATAATAAATGGTTATTAGCGCGCGCTAGTCCTCGCCAGAAGCGTGCGCTAACGCCGCCTCGACTTAATCAAGTCATCACTTAGCGTGCGCTACGCATATGCCTGTAGCGTGCGCTAAGGCGTTGACTTGGCTTTTCCCGAAAGCCGTCCAGGTTCATTCGACACAATCCGACAAGGGTCCCCCAGCCAGATCTCACCTACCGCACGTCTCAATCAATTTGACCACGCATAGCGTGCGCTAATTACACTCTGTAGCGTGCGCTATGAAACCATGTTAGCGTACGCTACCCTTAGCCTGTAGCGTGCGCTACATGCACAAAATTTCAACCTTTAAATCACATACACGAAATTATACGCTCGACAACATCGGATTATGAAATACGGAGAATAGTACTCAGACAAAAGTACAATCATTACAATATCACAAGTTCCAATTACATGACAGAAATCTCGGGTATTACATCCTTCCTCCCTAAAAAGAAGTTTCGTCCCGAAACTTAGGATGAAAACAACTCCGGATATTTAGCCTTCATACCGTCCTCCGTTTCCCAAGTGGCCTCTTCGACTCCATGTCGTGACCATTGTACTTTAACCAAATGTATTGGTTTATTCCTCAATTGTTTGATCCGGCTCTCAAGTATCTTGATTGGTCTCTCTTCGAAGGCGCCATCATTAGCTATCTCGATCTCGTCGAAATCAATGACGTGACTGGGGTCCGGTACATACTTCCGCAGTTGGGATACGTGAAACACATTGTGAACATGACTTAGCGATGGCGGTAAGGCCAATCTGTATGCTAAATCTCCAACTCTCTCGAGGATCTCGAATGGTCCGATATATCTCGGACTAAGCTTGCCTCTCCTCCCAAAACGGAAAATCCCTCGTGTAGGAGACACCTTCAATAGCACATGATCCCCAACGTCGAACTCTAGAGGACGACGACGTACATCGGCGTAAGACTTCTGTCGACTCTGGGCAGTCAACAGTCTCTCTCGAATCAAAGCTATCTTCTCTTGAGTCTGAATTATCAATTCTGGTTCCGTTCCGATCAAATCCGAAGAATCATCCCAACACAGGGGTGATCGGCATCTCCTCCCGTACAAAGCTTCAAATGGTGCCATTCTAATAGAAGCATGCCAACTATTATTGTAAGTGAATTCGATCAAGGGCAAATGAACTTCCCAATCAGTTGACCAATCCAACGCACAAGCTCTAAGCATGTCTTCTACAGTTTGAATAGTCCTTTCGGACTGACCGTCTGTTTGGGGATGATAAGCGGTGCTGAAGTTGAGCTCAGTCCCCAAAGCCTTGTGAACTGCTTTCCAGAAGTGTGACACGAAACGACCATCTCGATTCGAAATAATGGTCTTCGGCGTCCCATGCAATCTGACTATCTCCGCAACAAATACTCGCGCCAATCTCTCGGGTCCCCATGTATCTTTGATTCCTAGGAAATGAGCCGAATTGGTTAGTCGATCAACTACGACCCAAATCATGTTCATTCCCGCTCTAGTCCTTGGCATACTGGTGATGAAATCCATCGAAATGTCCTCCCACTTCCATTCAGGGATCGGAAGCGTCTTTAACATCCCGGCAGGTCGCTGATGCTCAATCTTGACCTGCTGACAAGTCAAACACTTCGAAACGTACTCTGCTACGTCCTTCTTCATATTCCCCCACCAGAAGTTTTGTTTTAGATCCTTATACATTTTACTGCTGCCCGGGTGAATAGAATAGGGCGCGCTGTGAGCTTCTTTCAGAATAGTCCGCCTCAAATCATCATCATCGGGAACGCAAAGTCGACTCTGAAATCTCAAAACTCCATCATCTTGGATCACGAATCCTGGGGCTTTTCCTTTCTTTACTTCATCACATAATCGAAGGATCAGAGAATCGTCCAACTGCTTGGACTTGATCTTCTCGACTAGTGATGAAGTCAGTTCCATCACATAAAGTTGCCCTTGGATTCCTGGTGCCCATACTTCAATCCCTTCGCGGATCAGTTCTCGTTGAATGCTGGTCTGGGGCGTAAGAGCTTCCAACACTCGAAGAGAAACAGGTTTACGGCTCAATGCATCGGCTACTACATTTGCTTTCCCCGGATGATAGAGAATCTCTGAGTCGTAATCCTTGATCAATTCCAGCCACCTTCTCTGCCTCATGTTTAATTCTTTCTGACTGAAAATGTATTTGAGGCTCTTATGATCTGTAAAGATCTGACAATGAGTGCCGTACAAATAATGTCGCCAAATTTTCAAGGCAAAAACCACACCTGCTAGCTCCAGATCATGAGTCGGATAATTAACTTCGTACGGTTTCAATTGCCGAGAAGCATAAGCAATCACTTTATACTTCTGCATCAACACACAACCCAAACCCTGATTTGAAGCGTCGTTGTATACCATGAATCCATCGATTCCCTCGGTGCTAAAATAGGTGTCGCCGCCTCTTCTTAAGTTCATCAAAACCAGCCTGACATTTCCCATCCCACGTGAACTTTCGAGTTTTCTGTAACAGCTGAGTGAGTGGACGAGCAATTTTGGAGAATCCCTCTACAAAGAGGCGATAATATCCAGCAAGTCCTAAGAAGCTTCGGACTTCTTTCACGTTTTTAGGGGCTTCCCATTCCAAGATTGCTTCGACTTTCTTCGGGTCCACCTGAACTCCGTCGGATGATATCACATGCCCAAGGAAGGTTACTTCCTTAAGCCAGAATTCGCATTTAGAAAGCTTAGCATACAGCTGTTCCTTTCTCAAGATGCTCAAAACCACACGTAAATGTTCAGCATGTTCCTCTGCGTCCCTCGAATATATCAAGATGTCGTCAATGAATACGACCACAAATTTATCCAAGTATTCCAAGAATACCCGATTCATCAATTGCATGAATACCGCAGGAGCATTGGTAAGTCCAAATGGCATCACTACAAATTCATAATGCCCGTACCGGGATCTGAAAGCAGATTTCGGTATATCCGATCCCTTAATTCTCAACTGATGGTATCCTGATCGCAAGTCAATTTTCGAGAATACCCTAGCCCCTTGCAGTTGATCAAACAAGTCGTCGATCCGGGGTATAGGATACTTATTCTTGATCGTCATTTTGTTAAGCTCCCTATAATCAATACACAGTCGGAGGGATCCGTCTTTCTTCCGGACAAAGAGAACGGGAGCTCCCCAAGGAGAAACGCTAGGTTGAATATAGCCCTTCTGTAACAATTCCTCCAGTTGCTTCTTGAGTTCATACATCTCGGTTGGCGCCATGCGGTATGGTGCCCTGGAAATAGGGGTTGCTCCAGGCTCTAATTCGATGGTGAATTCCACTTCTCTTTGCGTAGGTAACCCTGGTAGCTCGTCAGGAAATACATCTGAGAACTCATTCACAACTGAAATAGACGAGAGCTCTACTCCTTCCTCTTTCCTCATGGCATAACACCAAAGTCCATGACATCCATGTTTCAGTAATTTTACGGCTTTCATTGCTTTGATCAATTTTCCCGAGCTTCCCGGTCTCCATCCTCGGAATAAGTGTTCAGACCCGTCATCAGCAATGATAGAAATGACTCGCTCTCGGTAATTCAGGATAGCTCCATAACAGTTGAGCCAATCGTCTCCGAGAATTAAATCGTCACCGTAGATGTCAACAATAATGAGATTCGACGGCCAATCTTTCCCTCCTATAGATACTGGAAAATCTCTAGCCTCTAGGGTTCCCACAATTCTCTCTCCACTCGGCAATCCCACAACATACGGTTCACAATCAATTAAGCACGAGATTTTTAAACGATTTACACAGTTCAAAGATACAAAAGAATGTGTAGCTCCGGAATCGAATAAAACACTAACTGGTTGCAAAAGGATCTGAATCGTACCTGATGCAACAACAGTGTTCTGATCGTCAGATCTCCTCATTTCGTACAGGCGCGGAGGAACGGACCCAGCACTGGATGTCTCTCTCTTCCCAACGTTCTGCTGCTGAAATCCACTCTGCTGTGTCTGGTTCACACTTATCTCCTTAGGAACTGGTGCTGGAGTGCGGGTACCAAAAGATCTAGCAGCGGCTCCACAGAAGGCCGCACGGTGCCCTTCTTGCCCACAATCGTAACAAGTCACAGAAGATGCGGGGCAATCACGTCGAATATGCCCTGCTCGACCACAATTGTAGCATTTCTTTGATGCGTCCGAAACTGCTGATGTTGTCCGGAACTTCTTTCCGCCTCTAGAAGGATGTGGAGGTTTCCTAGCCGAATAAAAGGAAGACTGGCCCTTGCGGGCCCCACCACTCTTGTTTTCTGCAAAGCTGCCGGTCACCTTCTGCTTCTTTGCCTCTACTGATTTCTCCACCGCCGCCTCTTTCATGTCGTAGGCCAGCGCTTTGTCTTGATACTGTCGCAACGTAGTACACTCGAATCCGGACATGTACTGCTGAATCTCCGGCTTCATCCGCATATCAAAATGAAAAAAAATTTCTGCCTCCGTTCTGACCAAGTGTCGCACACAAGTCAGCTGATGATTAAAAGTTTTAATTATATCTGTCACAGATGCCTCCGAACTCTGTGGTGAGAAAAACTCTCGGATCTTTGCCTCTCTAACTGGACGAGGACAATACTGTGCTTCCATCATTAGTTTGAACTCCGTCCAATCCGCATTATGATTCTCGGGTCGAATAGCCTCCCACCAATCAAAGGCCTCCCCAGTCAGAAAATACTGGGCAATGGGAACCTTCCGGTCCTCGGGACAGTTAAGACCCGCGAATATCTTCTCCAACTCCTTGAGCCAGTGATCCCAAGTAAGTGCCTCAGCAGATCCGTCAAATTTTGGCGGGTGCAATTTAACCACTTCAGCAAGCCATCTGTCTCCCCGGTTATCCTCGTGGTGCTTGTAACACCCCCAAATCCTATTGGGTTATCACAGTGCCGTAGACCCCACGCCAGGAGATCCACCAGGCGAACATGACTAAAATACATTAAATTAAACAACAAGGGAAAATCATAGTCCCTACCATGATATCCGACACAATATTCCGAGAAGGAATTTCAACGACAATGATGGGCCTACATGGCCAAGAGTAAAAATACAACATCCACGAGCATCTGCTCGGGTAATACAAAATGACAAAGACTGACAACTGAAGAACACTCCAACTGACTGACCAACATGAACGACTCGGACTAGTATCGCTCGAATTCCTCGTCGCCATCATCATGCCCCTGTGTCTCAACTCTCTCCTCGCAAGCACCTAAAACATGAAAACATGTTCCGCCCCCACGGGGTCAGTCATCCAGATAATGAACATCAAATACATGTATAACATGATATGCATCTAAAGGCAGAATGAAACGGTATAATGATGATAATAATACGAGATGCTCACAAACCAAGGTAAGAACCGAGCATTCGTGAAATACTATGCCCACGGCATACTATTAATACCTGTTCGACAGGTTAGAACATAAGTGCCCAACGGCGAATCATAATCACAGAATACCACAATGAATTACACGACATGAACCAAACCAGAACAGGATTAAATATGAATCACAATGCCCGGAGGCTCCAATGAAATTAACAAGACAATCACAAGGCCTAAAACCACTCAGCCGAAACTGTCAAATATCACAATCACATGAAGCCGAAACAGCCCGAAGCTGTTATTGATTAGGTCCGAAGCCACGGCATGAAAGCCGTATCACAATTAGGGCCGAAGCCACGGCATGAAAGCCGTATCACAATTAGGGCCAAAGCCACGGCATGAAAGCCGTATCACAATTAGGGCCGAAGCCACGGCATGAAAGCCGTATCACAATTAGGGATGGTATGCTGTCTTGAGTCGGCCAGCACCATCCTCGACAGTCCCAACTCAACACCTCGATTGCCTTAGAACGGCTAACCGATGACAATGATGCAGCGGATGATTCCATGAATGCTTGAGCGCTTCAATTTCCTTATAATGGCTAATCGATATGAACGATATGATGAATGATTGAATACCTCGATTGCCTTAGAACGGTCAATCGATACAATAATATAGTGAATGATTGAACATTTCGATTTGCCTGCGAACGGCAATTCGATAACAATGATATGAAGGATGCCTCGGTACCTTTAATCGGTTACCGACGACGAAGGTGAGAAATGAATAAGCCAATGCCTTTAATCGGCGTGTACAGTTTTAATGACAATCCAAAAAGGAATAACAATAAATATTTGGCAAAATTGCCGAAAGGTATCGTATCGAACGATCTCTTAATATCAATGAATTCATGAAGAGACTAAGTCTCGGAATGATACAACACATTTATACACATATATGATGACATTAATCTCATTGACTAGTACAAGTATAAAACTTGCCTCAAACCGAAGGCGAGAAGGTACTTCCACGATCAACGTCCTTAATGAAATTATCTGCCGCTCTAACAACCTTGAACAACATAAATAACAACAATTCTCTTAATACTCTAATCAAGCATGATCACAACCAACTCAAAAGTCGATACAAAAATACCCGAAACTCATTGGGGGATTAAAACAACGCGTTGTAAACAATCTCCAATTGTTTACAACCAAAACTCAATTACATCGAAACCAACTTCCAATGAATGATTCAAACCCACAAAACCCCATGAATACTATCAATAATCCAAAATGAATATCCGAAAACGTGATTATAACGACAATTAATCGAAAACCCCCAATTTGAACTCGATATTCAAAGTGTTCTTGAATAATCCCTCAATAATCCAATGAATCCTTATATAAACTCATAATCATATACATGTCCCTTCATATAACATGATTATAACGTCAAAACATCATATCTCAACATAGAATCGAAATCACGGTGTTGAAGAATATTACCTTTGAAGATCCAAGTACTTTAATCCGAAGAACACGCGTTAAATTGATTATCCGGGCTTCACGATCGAAAGGAGATGAAGAAAATCAAACACCCAAATGATTTGTGAAGGAAAAACCTTCCCTCAAGCTTTCTCTCTCGGTTGAAGGTGATGAAAAGGGAGAAAAATGGCTGAAAGCAATGAAAAAAATGAATTTAAGGAGTTGGTGCTGCCGACACGGCCGTGCCGATCGGCGCGGTCGTGTCGCATACCGGCGGTGGCGCCGACAGGGACTCGACCGTGTCCCGCTTGACACGGTCGCGGCGGAGGGCCTTCCGACGATGACCGTCCGGCAATGACTTCGGCATGACTCGGCCGTGTCTGGGACACGGTCGGGCGTGTCAGCGATCGGTTACAGCTTAACCGGAAGAGTTCGACTCGGCCGTGCGAGGCGACACGGTCGGGTCTGAGGCGTAACTTCCGGCATTTTCCGGACGAAATGCAGCCGGGCCGTGTCGGACGACACGGCCGAAGTTCGCTCGCGGTGATCGCCAATAATCGAAAAGTGAGCGGTTGAGCTAAAACGACCATAACTCTCTCGTCCGGACTCCGATTGACTCACCGTTTGAACCATTGGAAAGATAACTCGATGCTCTATAATATTGCGAAGATTTAGAATTTTTGGAGTCACCAAAAATTAATGGTGATCTAACAAAGTCGAGCTTATATGAGGAAAGTTGAAACAATGAACAATAACGATACACAACTCGAAGTTTTTCCGAACGGTGAACACGGTGAATGAACATGATTGATGAATGATTACAATCGAGTGAAAATACACTGAGTGACAATCACTGAATGAAATTACTGAATGATAATGACTGAATTACAACCGGGTATTACATACACCCCCCCTTAAAAGGAGTTTCGTCCTCGAAACTCAGGGTAAACAACTCGAGATATGAACTATCCATCAAGATCTGAAAACAATAATGCACATCTAGTCCTCGGGACCAAATCAATCGCACGCTAAAGTCCCCAAGACTTGACGTCTCGAATCTCAGTGAATGATTTCCCAAATTATCAAAAAATCTTGAGCACAACGCCGAAGGGGTGAACTCCCAACAGTTGACCCAAATCTCAAGATTCTCAAATATGATCATAATAAAATAGATCAAGAATAAATGATCCACAGTCACGATACATTACTACGGATTGAGTTACACAGTCATCCAAAAACAAGGTTACATCTCAAATGTAGTCAACATCGTTATCCTTCCATGTCATCGATCTCCTCTATCTCAACGATTTAAGGTATATCCGCAGATGAACTCGCCGCTAAATATGATCTCGGAAGGTCACGAGAATGAAAGTGACTAAAATGAATGATGAATGATAAATGGCTACAAATCCGACAAGGATTTGGAATGACTCACCAAGGTGAATTAATAACGTCATGAGTGATAGCTCTCTGGAGTGATTGGAACTGCCGTTCCTCGTGAATTGAATGATTAATCGATAATTATGAGTCCCACCATGATTGATATATATGATGAATGAATTAGATGAATGAGTGAACGACAATGAAATGAATGATTGTCCTACTACCGAGCAATAATTAACTTGTTCAAAATCGGTGATGAATGTCTTTACCTCGGGTTCTCGAAGCCTGATAGGACCCCTTGGATGAAGTACGGACTGGAGTAACAAAATCCCTCGAGGCTTGTGAGCCCTCTCGATATTTAGCGGCACTGAACTCCCGCAGATTTCAAGGTGTCCGGGTTCCCACGTAAAACAAACAATAGCCGGCACCATACCGAGTATTAACGTGTCTCCGAATCACGATTAAAGCAAACAACGGTCGAACTCGTCCCGAGAGGAAGAAGCCTTATCGGCACGAAGACGATCGGAAAACGACCTCTTGGACGTCGGAGCCCGATGTCCCTGCGACGAATCGGCATCCTAGTCCTCTCACCCAAGGAATCAAGGATGTTTCCGAGTAAGCTCCTTGATCAAAAGCTCTGCTCCAAGAGCCTTCCCGATGAACTCACTAAGTGAATTACAATTGTGGTTGAACAATCGCATCCTCAGCTGATTTAGCCTCTTGCTAAAATACTTGATCTTATCCGCTTGATGCGGATAATCGATGAAGCAAATCAAGTAGTCCTGAAACTTCTCAAAGAATGACAATAACACCCTCGTCCTCGGATTCGGGTTCAAAACCTCTGATAACTTGGCTTCCCGAAGTGGGGCCGGATAATACCTCTCTATCATGAGAGTCTTGAATTCGCCCCAAACACAATCTCGATCGGTGGGTTTCACAGAAAGCCACCAAGAATAAGCACCCTTACTCAAGTAGTAAGTTGCTACCGCCACTTTACTCTCCTCCGGACACTGAACCATGTCGAAGAGTTTATCAAAATGCTCAAGCCAATGAACAATATCAGCTGGTTCCGACGAACCCTCAAAAGTAGGCGGCCTCTGACGAGAGATATCGCCAACAATCTGATTCACTCTCCCAGTCTGTCCATTAAACGGCTCCTGGAATTCCTATTGCGGTGGACCACGAACCATCGAGGTCTGCATGGTCTCCATCATCTGCGTCATCTGAGTCATCTGGGCCATCATGCCCTGCATAAATATGAATGGGTCAACCCGAGCACCTTCCGAGTGAGATGCCTCTCGGGTACGACTCCCTGACGGCGGCGGGATTATCTGCTGATGAATGAGTAGCCTCGCTATTTGATGAATTAATGATACCACTCGCATTCGCACGGGCATGCACACGAGATCCCGGGTTTCGGCCCGCACCGCGGCCTCCTCCCCCGCGTCCTCTGACAGCTCTATCCATACTGAAGCAGGAAAGCCACATGATGATTACAGATCTCGCATGAAGATCACATTATGATTATATTACTGAATGATAATGATGAACATACACGCTATACAAAAATGAACGCATTAATTATGCAATAAAATGATCGTCGACATGACGTCGGAATATGATATGATCGCATGAAAGATCGAGTGAGGCAACATGATTATCTGATGAAATTCCTGAAATAATTACCTTGGACAAGTTTGCAAGGTTGAAAATTCGATCCACAAGGTCAACAACTAAACCGTGAGGTGGACTGGATGATTAATGAATTAACTGAACAATGAGATTAACTGAGTGATAATGAATTAACTGAGCGATGGGATTAACTAAGTGGTGAATGAATTGACTGAGCAATGAGATTGACTGAGTGATGAAGGAATTGACTGAGTGATGAATGAATTAACTGAGAAATGGTATTGACTGGGTGATGAATAAATTAACCGAGTGATGAATGAATTATCTGAGTAATGATATTGACTGAGTGATGAATGAATTAACTGAGTGATGAATGAATTATCTGAGTAATGATATTGACTGAGTGATGAACGAATTAACTGAGTGATGAATGAATTATCTGAGTAATGATATTGACTGAGTGATGAACGAATTAACTGAGTGATGAGATCAAAATGATGATTGAGGATTATTAACTGATGAATGAGTTGATCCTTAATGCTTACACAAGTCATGCGTGCTCCAAAACAATTAGTCATGAATCAATCATAACACTAATATCACATATATGTTTCAACAAGCATGAAAAATTAATAACATGATGAATGTATGAACACAAAGAGAATCGAGTCCTTACACAGGTCATACGAAGCTTCGAGGTCTCGCGATACTAGTCCTCACTGACGACGACTCGATGAATGAATGACTCGTGCAGTCGCACTAATATTACGACTCACAAAACTTGACTGACTAGATTGTCATAACCTGACAATCCCACTACTACCGCGTCGGTAGGACCACATAACTCACATCTCAGGGTATTTCACAACCCAAAGCTCTGATACCATTTTCTGTAACACCCCCAAATCCTATTGGGTTATCACAGTGCCGTAGACCCCACGCCAGGAGATCCACCAGGCGAACATGACTAAAATACATTAAATTAAACAACAAGGGAAAATCATAGTCCCTACCATGATATCCGACACAATATTCCGAGAAGGAATTTCAACGACAACGATGGGCCTACATGGCCAAGAGTAAAAATACAACATCCACGAGCATCCGCCGTAATACAAAATGACAAAGACTGACAACTGAAGAACACTCCAACCGACTGACCAACATGAACGACTCGGACTAGTATCGCTCGAATGCCTCGTCGCCATCATCATGCCCCTGTGTCTCAACTCTCTCCTCGCAAGCACCTAAAACATGAAAACATGTTCCGCCCCCACGGGGTCAGTCATCCAGATAATGAACATCAAATACATGTATAACATTATATGCATCTAAAGGCGTAATGAAACGGTATAATGATGATAATAATACGAGATGCTCACAAACCAAGGTAAGAACCGAGCATTCGTGAAATACTATGCCCACGGCATACTATTAATACATTGACGAAGTTAGAACATAAGTGCCCAACGACGAATCATAATCACGAATACCACAATGAATTACGACATGAACCAAACCAGTAACGATTAAATATGAATCACAATGCCCGGAGGCTCCAATGAAATTAACAAGACAATCACAAGGCCTAAAAACCACTCACCAAATCGCCAAATATCACAATCACATGAAGCCGAAACAGCCCGAAGCTGTTATTGATTAGGGCCGAAGCCACGGCATGAAAGTCGTATCACAATTAGGGCCGAAGCCACGGCATGAAAGCCGTATCACAATTAGGGCCGAAGCCACGACATGAAAGCCGTATCACAATTAGGGATGGTATGCTGTCTTGAGTCGGCCAGCACCATCCTCGACAGTCCCAACTCAACACCTCGATTGCCTTAGAACGGCTAACCGATGAAAATGATGCAGCGGATGATTCCATGAATGCTTGAGCTTCGATTTCCTTATAATGGCTAATCGATATGAACGATATGATGAATGATTGAATACCTCGATTGCCTTAGAACGGTCAATCGATACAATAATATAGTGAATGATTGAACATTTCGATTTGCCTGTGAACGGCAATTCGATAACAATGATATGAAGGATGCCTCGGTACCTTTAATCGCCATCGATTTACGAAGGTGAGAAATGAATAAGCCAATCCCTTTAATCGGCGTGTACGCTTTAATGACAATCCAAAAGGAATAACAATAAATATTTGGCAAAATTGCCGAAAGGTATCGTATCGAACGATCTCTTAATATCAATGAATTCATGAAGAGACTAAGTCTCGGAATGATACAACACATTTATATACATATATGATGACATTAATCTCATTGACTAGTATAAGTATAAAACTTGCCTCAAACCGAAGGGGAGAAGGTACTTCCACGATCAACGTCCTTAATGAAATTATCGGCCGCTCGAACAACCTTGAACAACATAAATACCAACAATTCTCTTAATACACGAATCAAGCATGATCACAACCAACTCAAAAGTCGATACAACAATACCCGAAACTCATTGGGGCATTAAAACAAACGCGTTGTAAACAATCTCCAATTGTTTACAACCAAAACTCAATTACATCCGAAACCAACTTCCAATGAATGATTCAAACCCACAAAACCCCATGAATACTATCAATAATCCAAAATGAATATCCGAAAACGTGATTATAACGACAATTAATCGAAAACCCCCAATTTGAACTCGATATTCAAAGTGTTCTTGAATAATCCCTCAATAATCCAATGAATCCTTATATAAACTCATAATCATATACATGTCCCTTCATATAACATGATTATAACGTTCAAAACATCATATCTCAACATAGAATCGAAATCCAAGGTGTTGAAGAATATTACCTTTGAAGATCCAAGTACTTTAATCCGAAGAACACGTGTTAAATTGATTATCCGGGCTTCACGATCGAAAGGAGATGAAGAAAATCAAACACCCAAATGATTTGTGAAGGAAAAACCTTCCCTCAAGCTTTCTCTCTCGGTTGAAGGTGATGAAAAGGGAGAAAAATGGCTGAAATGCTGAAAAAAAACGAATTTAAGGGAGTTGACTGCCTGCCGGACACGGCCCGTGCCGATCGGCACGGTCGTGTCGCACATCTGGCCGACAGCTGGCCGACAGGGACTCGACCGTGTCCTGCTTGACACGGTCGCGGCGCGGAGGGCCTTCCGACAGTGACCCGTCCGACAGCGACTCGGCATGACTCGACCGTGTCCTGGGACACGGTCGGGCGTGTCGGCAGTCGCTTCTGGCTTAACCGGAAGAGTTCGACTCGGCCGTGCCAGACGACACGGTCGGGTCCTGAGGCAGACACTTCGGCATTTTCCGGACGAGTACGGCACGGGCCGTGTCGGACGACACGGCCGAGTTCGTTCGGCAGTGATCGGCCAATAACTGAAAAGTGAGCGGTTGAGCTAAAACGACCATAACTCTCTCGTCCGGACTCCGATTGACTCACCGTTTGAACCATTGGAAAGCTAACTCGATGCTCTATAATATTGCAAAGATTTAGAATTTTTGGAGTCACAAAAAATTAATGGTGATCTAACAAAGTCGAGCTCATATGAGGAAAGTTGAAACAATGAACAATAACGATACACAACTCGAAGTTTTTCCGAACGGTGAACACGGTGAATGAACATGATTGATGAATGATTATAATCGAGTGAAAATACACTGAGTGACAATCACGGAATGAAATTACTGAATGATAATGACTGAATTACAACCGGGTATTACAGTGCTGCTGTCCCATCGCCGTCTGCATGCGATCAACGACCTGAGCGAACTGGTTTATCTGCGCCACCACCTGTTGAAGCACTCCCGGCATGTTAGGATTTGCGTCATCATTCGCTGATCCTTGCTGCCCTCCAGAATGGGAATCGGTTCGACTAGCCGATATTTCTGGGGTAGTTGCGGAATCCTCATGTCTCATGTTACCACGTCCGCATCCACGACCGCGTCCGCGTCCACGTCCTCCTCTCAACATACTATAAACGCAATTTCTCAATATCCAGAACAAAATTTTTGAAATAAAGTCCGTCAATACTCACAAAACAGTAATTAAGTAAAACGGTAGTATAAGAGATTAAGAGACTTACAACCACGGTCCACATGACGACTTCGACTGAACAGTGATGTTACAAACGACCCGTAAATTAAATAACGTAAACAGACCCAAATAAAACCCGACTGCCAAGATATCCATGAATCTTAGCTCCGATACCATATTATGTAACACCCCGAGATATTCGGAATAATTACAGCGCCGTAAACCCTTTAAATAAGGATTTACAAGGCTAATTAAAATGGAAAGTAAATATAAGACATCAATACTGCGAAAATTCAAGTTTATGAAACCGTACAAAGGGTTCAACGAGTAATTAATACAACCATATCGAAATTATATCAATAAGACATGCGTACTAAATCTAAAACCAAACCAAGAAAACAAATCACCAATAACCACAAACATCATCGAACCCCTTCGTCGTCACGTCGGTCGTGGTCGTTTCCCCACTCCTCGGCTACCTGAACATCAAAACAAATGTCCACCCCCGAAGGGGTTAGCAAAACGATGCTAGTACAAGTATCATATTAAACAATTCGAATATGCATCAACAATACATAACAAGATACACCACACGGACTTCCGCTACCGGAATCCGACAATGCGAATCTACAAGATTCCATTACACAGCATGGGTATTCCAATGATCCAGCGCCCTCAGCATAGATCCCAAGATGATCCCGTCGGACCAACACGAGGTGGAAATAACCCGTCCAATGATCCAGCCCTCGGCTAGATCCCAAGATGATCCCGTCGGACCAACACGAGGTGGACATCCGATCCAGCGCCCTCAGCATAGATCGTACAACGTATACAAACACAACTCATGCATACACATATGCCAAATCATTATGTTCATCAACATGAACATATAAACACTATATAATGAATATCATGGCAAATCAACGAAGTAAATATCATGTTCAGCAACATGAATAATCATACGCATGCTCCAAAAATACCGATATTAACATATCACGATACTTGCCTCGAAGATGGCAAGAACGATATACTTCAATGATCTCAACACTCTCGAAAGTCGCCTCTTTCGATCAACGTAGCAAGCTCGAACCTTAAAAAAAGAATGATATACAAATCATCTCAAGTCGAACGATGGCCTAACAATTCGGTCTACGGCCGAAAAGCTCAAAATAAACAATCTGCCTGGACTGCTTAGCGCGCGCTACGTACTCAACGTAACGTGCGCTAAGCCGATATTAGCGTACGCTATCGTATAAGACTAGCGTGCGCTAGCCACGGACTGGCAGTCTGACTCGGCTGGTCTCATAACGTACGCTACGTACGTTTCGTGCGATAACCGAACCTCGATAGCGCACGTTAACTCACACATGTTAGCGTGCGCTAATCTTGCATGGCAGAATACTGCAAACCGAAAACTGGTTTGAATGTTGAAGAACTCATGGATTCTTCCGTGATAATACAAGTTATCCTCGGGCATATCATGCTAATAAGGTTTGTGGAAGTTCTATGATTATGAGATACAAATATACGGATAGTTATCTCAATATCATAATTCCTCTACGATCTTCAAGAAATAATCTAAGTTCCATTCGTTCTACGTTCCAACACATGATTCCAACGTGTAAAACGTAGCAACTGGGTAATATCCGATTACTGACCATAAATCGATTTGAACATGCTTAGGAGTCCTTATAATAAGATGGTTCAAAGGCTCATACGATATATAGTGCCGATACGTCAAAAAGTATCCTTCTAACATGTGATGACCGATTAAAAACGAAATAACTTGCTATCTAAACATGATCAAACGGCCCTTAGAACACTACTAGTATTGGTGAAGGATCACCTACCTCAACGTAGTGAAGAACACGGAGGAAACCGAAGCAATCCAACGTCGAAGGCTTGAACACCAATCTCCAATGATATACGATCTTCAATCTCGAACTAGGAGGTTGATACGAAGTGTTTAGGACGGAGGGAGTTATGTTCTAAGTGTAAGAGTTCAGGTTATGGGAGGAGAAAGAACTGAAATCACGAATAGGATGCTGTCCTATTTATAATAAATGGTTATTAGCGCGCGCTAGTCCACCTCGTGGCGTGCGCTAACGGCCCTGACTTAATCAAGTCGGCACTTAGCGTGCGCTACGCATATGCATGGCGTGCGCTAAGGCGTTGACTTGGCTTTTCCCGAAAGCCGTCGTGTTCATTCGACACAATCCGACAAGGGTCCCCCGGCCAGATCTCACCTACCGCACGTCTCAATCAATTTGACCACGCATAGCGTGCGCTAATTACACTCTGTAGCGTGCGCTATGAAACCATGTTAGCGTACGCTACCCTTAGCCTGTAGCGTGCGCTACATGCACAGAATTTCAACCTTTAAATCACATACACGAAATTATACGCTCGACAACATCGGATTATGAAATACGGAGAATAGTACTCAGACAAAAGTACAATCATTACAATATCACAAGTTCCAATTACATGACAGAAATCTCGGGTATTACGATAATACACGATCAAAACATATCAACCTATTGCAATAACCGATTAACACACATTCGATAAAAATTAATAACCGACATACTCAACCAACAAACTCAACGGTTCAACGAAACCTCGATCATATACATAATACCAAATAATCCAACTCAACAAATACGAACCCATATCCACGATACAAGCCGTAACTCGATGATCACAAATAACAATCAATAACCGATCAACAAACATAACGATTCTACAATATCCCGATTAAATACAAATCCAAACAACCCAAACCAATCAAACACGAACTCAAAACCACAATACGATTCCACAATCCGAAGATCATATCAATAATAAATTTAAACCAACAAGGGTCTAACATTACCGATTCCAAATTCAATCTTAAATACGGATACAAGTTTCCTCCTTGTAAATTCATAATATAAACCAATTACCGGTTATCATCATCAATCCGGACAATTCGATCAATCCAACATTATAGATAACCATATTCCAAAGGTTTCAAATAATTCCATTATCCGAATTGAACACTTATTCAATAAGTATGAATTTCCAAATTCAAACATGAATAATAATTCTCATCAAACTCGAAATCATATTCGTATTCCTATACGAATATTGTACCAAAACACATAACTTAGTTCTAGATATGAATATTCCATATTCATATCTAAAACACCAAGATCTCTTAAACATGTTCAACAATTCATATAATCCAAGAGTTCCTTAAGAACACAACTAATTCCGAAATCATATTCAAAATCTCCAATACGACATAATCCGATGTGTTCTAACATCTAAACAATCCTTATTCACAATTCAAGGTGTATATAATCATGTCCTTCAACATATACTTCTCATAACATCATGAATCGCAACAAACCACCAAGAACATCGAGAATACTACGATTCCATAATCATAACAACATAATCGAATCATTTGATCACCAATTCATTATCTTCCTTTAACAAAATTCCCATAATTACCAAGAATCATCACGACAATATCATTTCCATCACCATTCATACGAAAACGTGTAGAATTTTCCAAGTTCTACTCATTGAGACATTTCATCGAACACTTTGAAGGCATAGTCCAATTCAATCGATTATTCAAAGAAATACTCGAATTCTTTCCACAAAACTTCAAGAGTATTGAATGATTACGAGTATACAATCAAGTTCTATCAATAATCTGAGTTAAAACGAATCAAATCGGCCAAAACATCAAGAAACTCCAAAAATATCCAAAACCAAGTGTTTAGGTGTTCTTACCTTCGATCCGGGTGGAAGATGATGTTAATCCATGATTCCAACTTCCAAACATGTTGCTAGATGATGATATTACTCAAATCCATCCACTTTGATGAAGAAATCGCGAAGAAACGAAGAGAAAACATGAAAATAGCCGGATGACTCGGTCCAGGCCTTTTATAGGCCGAGACCTGCCGGCACGTTACGTACGTAACCGGCGGGTCCTTACGTACGTAGCCGGCCGCGGCCGACCCTACTGCCCAATTCTGTCGGAACCCTTACGTACGTAACCGGCAGCTGGCTTACGTACATAACTGGCCCTTACGGCCGTAACCGGCCACTGCCTTACGTACGTAATCGGCCAGTCCTAGCCATCCCTGCGAGTCACTTCCGACCGTGATCGGACACCCCCACGAGTCACTGTCGACCATGCCCGGCCATTCCAACGAGTCACGACCGGCCATGCTCGGCCATCCAGGTCATCTCGGCCACGACTTGGCCAGCCGCCCCGTAACGTACGTAATACTTATTCCGTTGCGTACGTAATACCTACGTTGACTTGCTACAGTATTATACTCGTATTACGTACGTAATACACCCTGTATAACGTACGTAACTCCATCCGTTGACTCAGCTGTCCATATCTGCGCCGAAAGCTGCCGACCACGGGCCCCACTGTCCGATTCCTCTTGTTACGTACTTTATGTACACTATATAACGTACGTAAGCTAACACATTTTACGTACGTAAGCTCCAAGGCTTAACGTACGTAATGGCTTTTATACTTAGCCAAAAATCCAACTGTTCCTGTCCAACGTCTCGACGTACGAAATACAAACATACGGCATACTGAATACACATACTGAATCCAAAAATATTCTCATACGGTATACCTGATATCCAAATCAGTTCAACCTCATACAACATATCCTGAATATATCTGTCAATCCAAAAACAATAATCACACTAGTATAACTGTCTCGATTCTCAATTTATTTTATCCATACTGTATAGATACCAAACTATAAAGTATATCTCAGATAAAATAACGCGAAAAATTTATACTGAAAATCCGGGTATTACATACTACCCCCCTTAAAATAAGTTTCGTCCTCGAAACTTGCAACCCGTCACCAACAACAGATCAATCCCAAACTTTACAACTCATCACAAAACAATCAAGCGTCGCCACAAGCGAGATAACCAAACCAATATACTTACAGGTGCGTGAAGCCGATGATTTCCCGTGATACTAGCACACGACTCCCACATGAAGTCTTAAAACAATACCAACACACGCCAATATCACACATAGCAGTTTGAAAAGAATCTCAAAAATTTTGGAAACTCCAAAAATCGATTCGACTCAAAAGTCAGATAAACTCATTTTCAAAAATCACGCTACTACCGTACCGGTAGAGCCACATAACACACACGCCTGGGTTCACAAAACCCAAGCTCTGATACCATCTTCTGTAACACCCCCAAAACCATCCGGGATATTACAGCGCCGTGGGTCCCACGCCGGAACCCACCAGGCTAAAAACTGTTTACAAAACCAATTCAAAAACGTTCAAAAAGCCAAAGAGGCCGATGACGGTAATATTTTGCAAATACTCAAATATTTTCAAAAACAAAGTTCTCAAATACCGTCATAAAATACCATTTGAAAATACAAGGCGAAGTGCCAAATCTCGATAGTTCAAAATGTACGTTAAGCTACCACTTAAACGTACCGAGAAATAATTGGGAAAAAGCATTTGACGAAAATAACCCAAGTTCGCAAAGTGCCAAAAGGGCCATTTAAAAATACACACACGCAGCGGATAAAGATACCGAAAAGCTATTTTGAAATATACACATGCAGCGGATAAAAACACAGTTTAAAATACACATTTGCAGCGGAAATAAAACAACCAGAAATAAATACTCAATACTCAAAAACATGCCACCGCCAGTATCGCATCGGGAAGCTCATCCCTTCACGACCGCTACTAGCTCGATCTCCGAGTACCTAAAAATAAAGCCCACGACGGGGTCAGCCACAATACTCAATAATGATACCGATCACATCATCATAAATAATTACATACCAATGTAATAATACTGTAAGAATACTACCAACGTAATCTTACCGTTATAACCTTACCCATCCATAATAATCCAATCCTTACCATAATCCACATTTCGCATCCTCGAATGACGAAATGAACTTAACAACAATTATCTGTATTGAATTTCAAAAATACCAACAATCCTCAAAACATCATCGTAACTCATAATCATGAAATAATTCATCCGTGCCAAATCCTGTCCATCGGATTACACAATCAAAACTCAACTCGATAAACCAACAAGACACAACATATCGTAGATCAACTACCATATGATAATGATAACAAATCCCGAACATCGACGTACAGTCTGAATGCTTATACGATCAATAACCAGATCAACCAAAACATCACTGAGAATATCATCGACATGATAACTCCAATACGACCAATAAAGGATCACGATAATTGAGAATACCATCAACAAGGTAAATCTCGAACGCAATCAATGAAGGATCAACAATAACCGAGAATACCATCAACAAGGTAAACTCCAAATGATCAACAAAGGACCAACCATAACCGAGAATACCACCAACAAGGTAAACTCCAAATGATCAACAATAATGGATCTCAAGAAATAACTCCGACTGTCGAACATACCCCTCGGGCGTATGAACAACCAGTCACAAACCGTCGAACATACCCAACCATAAATGGAGGATGAACGACCAAACAATATGGCTCAAAGATGGACGTCATAGCACGCCCGATCCGGAAATGTGTCCGTTCACAAGCCACCCCGGGTATCGATCAAATACACGTGTGGTCTTGTACCTAATTAGCCTCACGAACTACGTCTTGTGTGCACAGTTCAATGTGGAACTATCAACATATAACCATCATGTGCCCGGCTAAAAATCCTACACAATAACCAATCGGCACGCAGATATGACTCCAGATATGTCACGATGCAACATGACAACGAAACTCAAAGAAACACATATCCAATAAGGATCAAAGACTCACCGAAGTGAACAACAATAGACTGACAATGAAAAGTCGACATGACTAATCAATATCCAAAACATCAATCCTGGGATCATCATCCCCAAATGAATGACCAACACGATCTACGATCTCAATACAACAGTCCTGGGATCAACATCCCTCAACGAATAACCGATACGAAACTCATTACACGAAACCTCAACATATACAACAACTCAACATACTAATTATCCACATGACTGAACAAATACTTAGATTACCTCAAAGCCGAGGACCATATCCATCAACATCCCCCAATAAGACGATCAACATAACCATTAATACCAACAATAGTCCTGGGATCAACATCCCTCAACGAACAACCAAGATTTAATCTCAATATACGAAGCCTCAACATACAACATATACAACAACTCAACATAATAATTATCTCATAACTGAACAATACATAAATTACCTCAAAGCCGAAGACAACATCCTTTCCACGAACAACATTCCTGAACGAATACATAGTTATACAAATAATCTCAAATAAGGTACCATCCATTCAATACCAATAACCCTTTATCCCGATACTTATGTCATCACGATAACTATCCTCGATATACGATATTCTATATCCTTGACCAAAAATAAATCACGTCTTCGTTGAACACAATTAAATCATATACCTTATGATTTATTACAACCAGAGTACGATATACAAACCACTATCCCGACAACTTACATTTCTAACAACATTGCTATACGAATTATAAATGAAATGAAAACGAAACCATTCATCAAATATTATAAACTGAACAAGTATAAACTTGCCTCGATACCGATACCACGAAGCCGTTACCAAAATTCATTGCCTTTGTCTACGAGCTCCTTAGCCCCGACCAAAAGCAATCTACGAACTCTTTAGCCTCAACCGCAACTCAACGGTTATAATCCACGATCAAAACATATCAACCTATTGCAATAACCGATTAACACACATTCGATAAAAATTAATAACCGACATACTCAACCAACAAACTCAACGGTTCAACGAAACCTCGATCATATACATAATACCAAATAATCAAACTCAACAAATACGAACCCATATCCACGATACAAGCCGTAACTCGATGATCACAAATAACAATCAATAACCGATCAACAAACATAACGATTCTACAATATCCCGATTAAATACAAATCCAAACAACCCAAACCAATCAAACACGAACTCAAAACCACAATACGATTCCACAATCCGAAGATCATATCAATAATAAATTTAAACCAACAAGGGTCTAACATTACCGATTCCAAATTCAATCTTAAATACGGATACAAGTTTCCTCCTTGTAAATTCATAATATAAACCAATTACCAGTTATCATCATCAATCCGGACAATCCGATCAATCCAACATTATAGATAGCCATATTCCAAAGGTTTCAAATAATTCCATTATCCGAATTGAACACTTATTCAATAAGTATGAATTTCCAAATTCAAACATGAATAATAATTCTCATCAAACTCGAAATCATATTCGTATTCCTATACGAATATTGTACAAAAACACATAACTTAGTTCTAGATATGAATATTCCATATTCATATCTAAAACACCAAGATCTCTTAAACATGTTCAACAATTCATATAATCCAAGAGTTCCTTAAGAACACAACTAATTCCGAAATCATATTCAAAATCTCCAATACGACATAATCCGATGTGTTCTAACATCTAAACAATCCTTATTCACAATTCAAGGTGTATATAATCATGTCCTTCAACATATACTTCTCATAACATCATGAATCGCAACAAACCACCAAGAACATCGAGAATACTACGATTCCATAATCATAACAACATAATCGAATCATTTGATCACCAATTCATTATCTTCCTTTAACAAAATTCCCATAATTACCAAGAATCATCACAACAATATCATTTCCATCACCATTCATACGAAAACGTGTAGAATTTTCCAAGTTCTACTCATTGAGACATTTCATCGAACACTTTGAAGGCATTGTCCAATTCAATCGATTATTCAAAGAAATACTCGAATTCTTTCCACAAAACTTCAAGAGTATTGAATGATTACGAGTATACAATCAAGTTCTATCAATAATCTGAGTTAAAACGAATCAAATCGGCCAAAACATCAAGAAACTCCAAAAATATCCAAAACCAAGTGTTTAGGTGTTCTTACCTTCGATCCGGGTGGAAGATGATGTTAATCCATGATTCCAACTTCCAAACATGTTGCTAGATGATGATATTACTCAAATCCATCTATTTTGATGAAGAAATCGCGAAGAAACGAAGAGAAAACATGAAAATGGCCGGATGACTCGGTCCAGGCCTTTTATAGGCCGAGACCTGCCGGCACGTTACGTACGAAACCGGCGGGTCCTTACGTACGTAGCCGGCCGCGGCCGACCCTACTGCCCAATTCTGTCGGAACCCTTACGTATGTAACCGGCAGCTGGCTTACGTACGTAACTGGCCCTTACGGCCGTAACCGGCCACTGCCTTACGTACGTAATCGGCCAGTCCTAGCCATCCCTGCGAGTCACTGCCGACCGTGATCGGCCACCCCCACGAGTCACTGTCGACCATGCCCGGCCATTCCAACGAGTCACGACCGGCCATGCTCGGCCATCCAGGTCATCTCGGCCACGACTTGGCGGCCGCCCGTAACGCACGTAACACTTATTCTTGCGTCGTAATATGTATGTTGACTTGCTACGATGATTATACTCGTATTACGTAATACACCCGTATTACGTCGTAACTCCATCCGCTGACTCACTTGCCCACATCTGCGCCGAAAGCTGCCGACCACGGGCCCCACTGTCCGATTCCTCTTGTTACGTACGTTATGTACACTATATAACGTACGTAAGCTAACACATTTTACGTACGTAAGCTCCAAGGCTTAACGTACGTAATGGCTTTTATACTTAGCCAAAAATCCAACTGTTCCTGTCCAACGTCTCGACGTACGAAATACAAACATACGGCATACTGAATACACATACTGAATCCAAAAATATTCTCATACGGTATACCTGATATCCAAATCAGTTCAACCTCATACAACATATCCTGAATATATCTGTCAATCCAAAAACGATAATCACACTAGTATAACTGTCTCGATTCTCAATTTATTTTATCCATACTGTATAGATACCAAACTATAAAGTATATCTCAGATAAAATAACGCGAAAAATTTATACTGAAAATCCGGGTATTACAGCGCCGTATGTTGTATTGCATATTGACGAATGTTCAGTGATGTTCTAAAAGGATTAGAATGCACAGTTGATGATTGTTGAGATACTTGGACAATCTTGGGAAGATTGTAGTATTCGGATATTGTTTATGTCATTTTGGATATTCTTGGTCTGTGGTATGCATTCCGGAAGGAAGTCCGGATTATGGTAATCGTACATAGAGGATTATGTACGAGAAAGTATTCGGTATTGAGGTATTTTATGGTATTGTTGTGATACTGGGATTTTTATGGTATTATCGTGTTATTGGGATTTTGACGAGAATCGTTGGATTACCGGAAGTGGTAAGGTTATCGTTGAGGTTATTATTCTCATGATGCATGGCATGTGAATATTTATGTTTATGTACTTGCGGGTATTTGTCGGGCATTATTGCTGACCCCGTTGTGGGACTTGTTTTTCAGGTATTGAGGACTTTGATGGTAGCAGTCGTGAGGCGAGGATTCCGGATGATACTGGCTATGGCATATTGTTGGGAATCGTGTATTTTGTTGTGTATATCATTATTGATGTATATGTATATTGGACTGTATTTCTTTTATCCGCTGCGTGAGTTCTTTTTAATGGCTTTCGGTATTTTACCAACTGAGTTTTATTTCGAAAACCGATTCCCTTCACCGAGTTTTTGGCATTATGGCCTTGATCATTTAGGCGAAATTCTTATGACGGTATTTAGTATTTTTGTAAATGGCTTTTGTGAGTTTTTGAAATATTACCGTCATCAACCCTTTTGACGTTTTTGTAAATGATTTTTAGCCTGGTGGGTTCTGGCGTGGGGCCCACGACGTTATAATGTTCCATGTAATTACCTGAAATTTTTGGGCATTCTAGCCCATTGAATTATCTTTGAAAATCTTGAGTATCTTAGAAAATAAATTTCGAGACGTACTTTTAAAATGAATTATTTTCTCGTGGTACATCCAAGGTGCCACAATATATTTCAAAATTCTTCTAACTCGAGGACCAAAATGTTTTGAGATATTTTCAATGTTTTATAAACACTTTTACTTAGACCCGAGGGTCGAATATTATGAAAGCTTTTCACTAAGAGGAGGTGTCCTCATTTTTGTTCAAACGCAAGATGATTTTCAAAGTCTCGAAAATGATGTTTGTTCAACTTTTTGTAAAATGATACTCACGATCAACTGGTGTTTCCAAACTGTTTTCAAAAAGGTGGTTTTCGTTTTTAAAAACCTATCAATTCCCGTTTGCGGTCCGGGAATGTATGTATGATGTTCGCATTGTCGTTATGATGTTAGCTCCCGAGTATGATCGAATTGGTGGCATGAATGTTGAGGCGTTGCCACGCAATTGTTATTCTAGCCCTCTGTGAGAGGTGTGAACTGATATTTACTGTTTATCGCCTCGTGGTGATTTGCGTGTTGACACGCGAGTGTGAGCTGTTGAAGCTTGGGTTGGTATGTTC
This sequence comes from Orobanche coerulescens, assembly GCA_033398695.1. Taxonomy (NCBI): domain Eukaryota; kingdom Viridiplantae; phylum Streptophyta; class Magnoliopsida; order Lamiales; family Orobanchaceae; genus Orobanche; species Orobanche coerulescens. The sequence continues at coordinate 16,268,644 of CM065804.1, forward strand.
GTGTATATGTGTGATTATTCCATGATGTTCTGTGATTATGTGCTGGTTATCGTTCGGGCCGTTGAGATTGCTGAACGATACCATCGTTGCTATGATTTTAGTATGCATGTTGCTTTACGATGGAAATTGTTGTATGTGGTATATGTTATGATTTTTCTGTTGTGCTGAGTAATTACTTATTCAGTATGCCGAGGGGCCGAGGTCGTAGTCGTGGCAATCAGACGCGTGGTCGAGATCATGCTGCCGGTGATGATGCCAGATCGGTGTCGCTACTATTTTACAAGTAGCTACACAGATGACTCGATTGACTCAGCGATTCAGCGCATTACGATGTGACTCGAACACCGGTGCAAACCGGTGGCTTCGGAGGTAATTCGTATGAATCCCCTCGATTCGCCGGTGTTGCGGATGCGTTGGGTCGATGGTTGGCTTTTCCACTGGGAAAGATATTTGAGGTCGATTGTCCTGAAGAGCGGAAGGTACCTATTGCGCAGTACCTTCTTGACAAAGATGCCGCTAATTGGTGGGAGGCTGTTAAGCCTCATGATCGTGATGTCACGTGGGCGGAGTTCCAGGAATTTATGGAAGCTGAGTTCTGTCCGAAACCGATTAGAGAGCAGAGGATTCACGAATTTTATTCGGCAGAACCGCAAGATGTTTCAGTGTCACAGGCTATCATCGACTATAGCAAACAACTCAGTTATGTGCGAGATCGGGTGAGAATCGAGGAAGAGAGGATCTTTCATTTTGACAGACGAATGAAGCCAGAGATTCGCGTGTATATGTCGGGACTCACTTGCACTTCGTTGAGGGACTACCAAGATCGAGCCTTGTCCCGTGAACTAGCTTCATTATCGTCGGAGCGTGTGCCCGATTCGAAGAAGCAGAGGAAGTCCGATGACCTTGTGGGCAGTGCAGGAGTTGGTGTTTATAGTTCGCAACGTCGTAGTATTTCGACAGTTAAGCTCACACGCTCGTTGCGTGGGACTGAGAGTTCCAAGTCTTCTGCTTTGACTCCTGGTAAAGCCAGGAGGTGTTTTAAATGCAATGTGGCGGGGCATGTCCGTGCAAATTGCCCTTCTCCGCTAGTAATGTGTTACAAGTGCGGGCTTGAGGGACACCGAGTTCAGTTTTGCGAGTTGGTCACCGAGCCTTCCAAGGCACGGATTTGAGCACTGAAATCAGGACCAACTCCGAGGAGTCCCTGAGGGGCGTGGTCTATCAGTTGTATGTTATGTTATTTCCTTACCCGGTTGTTTCGAATCTCGGAGATTAAGTTCTTTTATTCGAAGTGGATCGTTTTGTGTTTATTTTTCATTTTCTCGACTGTGCACGGTGCTTACTGTTTTGTGATTGTTCGGATAATTGACTTGATTGTATTATCTATTTGATGATGTTTGTCACTTGTTGGTTTTACTATGTTTCTACCGGTGGCGTTGTGTTGGTCGTCGTGGAGCGTGTTTTCACACCGTATATTCCTTTGCGTTGTTTGTAACGTTTCGCCGTTGGGCGTTAGTTACGCACTTCTTGTGTATCTCGTTGAGTTTTTCCTGACGGGATATTTCTTCTCCCTACTTCTTTTAAGTTTCGGGACGAAACTTCTTTTAAGGAGGGTAGAATGTAATACCCGTAATTTCGATTTCCGGTAATTTCTTTTTTTTCGGCGGAAGTCCGTTTTGACGACTCGCTCATGACCGTTTCGTCATTCCGAGAATGATTAATTCTGCACTTTTTATCATCCGAGCTCGTTTCAGTGTCATTTTGTTGAGTTCCGTGCTTTTTAGCGGTTTTTCCGCACTTGAGTTCGATTCTTGCGAATCTCGTCCGAAACTGTTGTTTCGACTTTCTCGTAAGTTCATTTATTGTTATTATTCATGTTGCAATCTTCGTCTTGGTTTTTCGATCATGTATCGTGTATTTCGGGCGTTTTGGGCCATTTTCGTAATTTCCCAAAGTTTGGGGTAATTACTTTCCGTTGTCGAATTTCGAGCCTTCGGGTGGTCGGAATCGTGTGTTCTCTTAGTGCTCGGATTCGTCTTTGCAAGTACTTCGTAACCGTATCTTCGATTCGTATTCAGGTTCGGGTTTCGGGGTCGTTCGGGCCTTCGGAGTTGGCCCCGACCGAGTCATGGCCGGCGATGCAGGCCCAGACCGCCGAAGTTACGGCCGGTAGTGCTCGGCCGTTACGCACGTAAGGCGATTACGTCGTAAGGCCCCGGCCGTAACGTGCGTAACGGGCGGCGATTTGGGGCGATGACTTCGGTTACGTCGTAAGCCTTGGCGATTACGTCGTAACCGGCCGATCGGCTATTTAAGGCCTGGCAGCGTTTTTCTTCAGCCATTTCTCACTCATGTTCTTCCCTTCCGTGGCTGGAGATTAGTTCATCATGGAGAGATGTTGTTGGACAATAAATCCATGAAGTCTTGGAGTTCAAATCATCAATCATCCCTCCTATAACATCCTCCGATCTACCGAATCAGGTCAGATTTCCTAGAAATCTAGTTTTGGAGAATTTGGGTATTTTGGTTGTTTTCGTCCGATTAATCCGATTTAACTTAGGATTGTGATGGATTGATTATTATTTAGATGTTTTATATCTTTTCCCTTGTTATTCCATGGTTGGATCGTATCGATTCGTTGTTTTGGTCGAGTTCTTGATCGACGCCTTGAAGGTGTCCGGTAAAATGTCTTAGAGGGGTTTTCGGGCGTTCTACGATTATTCCTCATCGTATGATCATTGATTTATTAATTATATGATGTTAGGGTCGAGTTTCTTATGAAGAAACCGAGTTGAACCCTTCCGTTCGTTGTCGTCTTCCTTTTCAATAGCATCGGGCGTTTCGAAGCTTTCCGGTTGAGCCGTGTTCGTCGGAATACTTGCGTACCGATTTCGAGGCAAGTATCTTGCCCATAAGTTTCATGTTTCATAGGCATAATTGTTGATAAATGATTTGTATACGAAATCCAAATGTTTAATGAACGTAAAAAGGGATCGGTATGTCCTCGATAAATGTTGTCTTTCAACGATAATTCGTATACTTCGTGAATATGTGTTCTCGTAATATGTGTGTTGGTTTTGTATGTTTAAAGATAATATGATCACTTCGAGTGAGTTTGATAGACCGTAATCCTTTGCCGGGGATTACGTATTGTTATTGTGTACTTGTTCGGTAAGAACGTAATGTGTGTGATATTAGTTGTTATTCCTTGAAAGGAGGTTGTGATGCTTAATGTTGTTTGGCTTGATAAGTGATTATTGTTGTGTGCTTGATGTATGTGATGTGCCTCCGGGTAGGATTGTTGAATCTCCGGGATCCATACTTGCTAGTATGGGTCGGGCGTGACCGTAGGGTTATCCAATCCGGGTATGTCTTGCGGGGACTCCGAGGTTCGTGGCTTGTTAGCCCGATGCCGAGATAACTTGTGGGGTTATCATCGGGTATGTCTTGCGGGACTCGACTCAGGGTTCGTGGCTTGTTAGTGCGATGCCGGGATAACTTATGGTTGTGGTTTGATTATGTACGTATATGTGCTTGTAGTCACGTGACTGCGGTTACGGTGACATATGATTTGATATAGTTTCCCTGTGGGTTATTCACTCAGGTTTGTTCTACGGGAGCATCTGAGGTCCGTGGCTTGCTAGCACGGGACGCGAATAATCTGTGGAAACAGGTTGTTATGGTATGATCGGGTCGTGGACCCCATTTGTTGTTATCGAATTCATTTTTTGGGAAAATGACTTTTGGGCTGTGTCCCTAAATGTTTTTGAAAGGTTTGAGAATTCTTAAAATCCCAAATGTTTTCAAAACTCCCGAAATCGTAAAATATTTTCACAAGATGTATATTGGGTTTACCCCTATCTTTCGATTTAACCGTTTTGATTAAGTGATTTACCTCGGGAAGTATGTTTATGATTAACATGTTCCGTGGAGTATGATATGTATGGCTCGTTTTCGTATTTTATACTTGCACTAGCAAAACAGTGGAGTTTTGCTAACCCCCGAGTATTCGGGGGGTGGATGTCTGTATTGCATTCAGGTTTTGGAGCAGGGCACAGGGTCGGCATGAAGGATGATGAAAGATGAACGATACTAATCACACGAGGAGCCGTTGATGTCGTATTGGTTTAGTTGTACTTTATTTTCCGCTGCTATATTTTTCCCGTTGTACGGGTGTGGTTGTATTTTGACCCCTGCGTGGGCATGAGTTGTATTCGAGTTGTATGTATTTATTGAAAGACCAAATCGGTCTACTGAGTCATTTTTGCCTTGAAGGCATTGTCGAGATGTTAAATGTTGTTACCAGCCTGGTAGATCCTCGAGGAGAGGGTCTACGGCGTGTAATATCCCTGAGTGGATTGGGGGTGTTATAACACCCCCAGATTTAACCGGAAATATTACAGTGCCGTGGGCCCCGAGATGGAACCCACAAGGCTAAAAGAATTCTCACAAAACATTTACAAATGCCCAAGAGGCCAATGACGGTGTTATCTTTAAAATTCACAAAGACTTATAAAATCCATTTATCAGAAACCGTCGTAAAAACTCATTTGAAACAGCAAGGCCAAACAGCCGACACTCAAAAGTTTAGAAAACGATTTCCAAAGTAACCTCAGTTACCAGATACCAAAAGAGCGTCTCAAAATACTCATGCAGCGGAAAAAGACCAACCAAAAAGATACTCTAGCGGCGGAATACAAGAACCAATCAAGAAACTCAATGCACACAACATGTCCTAGCCAGTATCCTCCGGGAAGCTCATCTCTTCACGATCGCTACAAGCTCGATACTCCGAGAACCTAAAAAGAAATCCCACGACGGGGTCAGCCATAATATCCAACAATGATAACCGTCACATCACATTAATAATAACATACCAATGAGAATACAACATAAGAATACGACCAGCGTAATCTTACCGCCATAACTTTGCTTACTCAAGTAATTCTCATCAGAATAACCATTATCACATTTCACATCTCGTACTCGATTAACCAATAAACTCGAACATAATATCTGTATTGTACCTCAAACAATACTCAAGATCCTCGAACTATCACCACCAACTCACGATACGGAAATATACTATTTCTGACCAATACGATCCATCGAATAACATCATCAAATCCCAAAACGATAACCGATTGTCCATCAAAGACGAATACCGAAGGAAATACGGAACTTACCTCAAGATATGAAGTGCCACGACAATCATATCAGTCTAATCCGAGATCATAACAATGCAATACGGACACGGTCCTAACACAAGACCTACAATTGCATACTCATATGACCACGTCAATATGATCACAACAATAACAATCATGTATACTCAATGGAAATCCGACGATCCAGCGCCCTCAGCATAGATCCCTTTGTTGATCCTATCAGATCAGCATAAGGTGGATAACCAACCATACACATATGAACAATAGCACATGATAAAATCAATGATGCGAATTCACAAGATTCCATCAACACAATACTGGTAATCCAACGATCCAGCGCCCTCAGCATAGATCCCCATGATGATCCCGTCGAACCAACGCATGGTGGAAAACCTGTCCAACGATCCAGCACCCTCAGCATAGATCCCCATGATGATCCCGTCGAACCAACGCATGGTGGACATTCGATCCAGTGCCCTCAACATAGATCCTCATAATCCCATCGGATTATTTACACAACATAAACAACACAATATGCATACACATATGCAAATCAACATGTTCATCAACATGAACAACATAACATGCACGACAACATGACAATTTACTAGGACTACTTCATGTTCAACAACATGAAGGAAAATGTACGAGACCAAAATAAATAACACTAAACCATAATCAATATGGAATACTTGCCCCGAGTCCTTCGGGAGCAACCTCGATGTCCAATCATCACCAACGATTATCCTCAATGCTCGGCGATCCAAACGTACAATGAACTATAGATACTCATATCCTCGTCTTTACCATAATGTAACCTCGATACTCGAATGTACCAATAACTGAGATAAAGCATATACATTATGATTTACCTCCCAGAATCGAAAGAACGATATGCGATCCGAATACCCAAAGTTCACAATAATAATCATCGCCATATGCATTATAAACGAAATGAAACTGAAACCATTCATTAAATATTATAACTGAGCAAGTAATAACTTGCCTCGATACCGATACGATGATGATGAATCCGCTACCAGCCACAATGCCTTCACCTACGGGCTCCTCGGCCCCGACCGAAGCAATTCACGAACATACTCGAACATGACCGCAACATACGGTTATACTCACCGATCAATAATCTCAACCTATTGAAATAATCGATTAACATACAATCCGATAACAATCAATAACCGATATAGCCAACCAATCAAACTCAACGGCTCAACAATACCTCGATCATACACAAAACCAAACAATACAACTCAAACCAATCAAACACGAATTCAAGACAACACTACGATTCCACATTCAATCTTAAATACTTACAAGTTTCCTCCTTGTATATTCGTAATAAAACCAATTACCGATTATCATCATCAATCCGGACAATCCGATTAATTATAGATAATCATATTCCAAGAGTTCCACAACTTATTCCGAAATCACATTCAAAGTCCCCAAACGGCATAATCCGATGTGTTCTAACATCTAAACAATCCTTATTCACAATTCAAGGTGTATGTAATCATGTTCTTCAACATATATACTTCTCATAACATCATGGATTACAACAAACTATCAAGAACATCGAGATTACTATGATTCCATAATCATAACGACATAATCAAGGTATTTGATCATCAATTCATTATCTTCCCTTAACAAAATTCCCATAATTACCAAGAATAATCACAACACTATCAATTTCATCACCATTCATACGAAAACGTGTAGAATTTCCCAAGTTCTACTCATTGAGGCATTTCATCGAACACTTTGAAGGCATAATCCAATTCAATCATTTTAACGAAGAAATACTCGAATTTGTTCCACAAAACTTCAAGGATAATGTATAATCTCAAGAATACAACAAGGTTCCATCAATAATCTGAGTTAAAACGAATCAATTCGGCCAAATCATCAAGAAACTCCAAAACTATCCAAAACCAAGTGTTTAGGTGTTCTTACCTTCGATCCGGATGGAAGATGATGTTAATCCATGATTCCTACTTCCAAAACATGTTGCTACATGATGTTCTTACTCAAATCCATCAACTTTGCTGAAGAAATCGCGAGAGGAACGAAGAAAAATGAAAAATGACGAGGGTGACTCGGTCCAGGCCTTATATAGGCCGAGACCTGCCAGCACATTACGTACGTAACCGGCGGGTCCTTACGTACGTAGCCGGACGCGGCCTAACCTTCTGTCCATTTCGTTCGGCAGCCTTACGTACGTAACCGGCAGCTGCTTACGTACGTAACGGGCACTTACGGCCGTAATCGGACACAGCCTTACATACGTTATCAGCCAGTCCTTACGCCCAGCGAGTCACTGCCGACTGTGATCGGCCACCCCTGCGAGTCACTGCCGACCATGCTCGGCCACTGCAGGTCCTCTCGGCCACGACTCGGCCAGCCGCCCCGTAACGTACGTAACACTTATTCCGTTGCGTACGTAATACGTACGTTGACTTGCTACAGTATTATGGTCGTGTTACGTACGTAACACGTCCTGTATAACGTACGTAACACGTACGTTGACTCACCTGTCAACATCCTCCGCCGAAAGTTGCCGACACCGGGTCCCACCTGCCGACCATGACTCGGTCTTGTCCGATGCCCTCGTTACGTACGTAATACCTTAGCCTTAACGTACGTAACCGTGCCAATCTTACGTACGTTAGCTCACCTTGTTAACGTACGTAATAATTTCATACTTAGCCAATTTCAACTGTTACCGCCTGTCTCGACATACCGAAAACACATACAAACATACTGAATACATATACTGGATCCAATAACCTTCTTATACGATATACCCTATATCGAAAGTACGATAATTATACCGATACTGACATCTCAGTCCTTTATTTATTTTATCCATACTGTACAGATTCCACGCTGTACAATATAACTCGGATAAAATAATACCAAACAACAATAGTAGAAATTCCGGATATTACATTCTACACCACTTAAAATAAGTTTCGGCCTCGAAACTTGCAATCCGTCATAAAAACAAACAAACATACGGTTCAACCAAAATATCCCAAAACCATCACGACAACGATCAATCATCATCGTTCTGAATAGCCAAAACCGCATACTTACAAATACGCAGGTCGACGATCTCCGGAGATACTAGCAAGCGATCTCATTGTATAGCCTCAATACGCTTACAATCACAATTCCATGAGTCTCAACAAAATTATATCATTGTCATATGAAATAATCCATTCGTGACAAATCCTGATTGCCTGATCGCATGATCAAGTTCCAATTTCGATAAGACAAATAATATCCGATATATCTGTGAAACAACTGTCCAAAATAATGAATTATTTTCTCGTGGTACGTCCAAGGTGCCATAATATATTTCAAAATTCTTCTAACTCGAGGACCAAAATATTTTGAGATATTTTCAAATGTTTTATAAAAACTTTTACTTAGACCCGAGGGTCGAATATTCTGAAAGTCTTTCACTAAGAGAAGGTGTCCTCATTTTTGTTCAAACGCAAGATGATTTTCAAAGTCTCGATAATGGTGTTTGTACTACTTTTTGTAAAATGATACTCAAGATCAACTGTTGTTTCCAAACTGTCTTCAAAAGGTGGTTTTCGTTTTAAAACCCATCATTTCCTGCTTGTGGTCGGAGAAGGTGTGTATGATGTTGGTATTGTTGTTAGGGTGTTAGCCCTCCGAATTGTGATTGAATTGGTGGTGTGAACGTTGAGTCGTTCGCCACGCATATGTTTTTGTTGTCCCTTTGTGGGAGGTGTGATGACGATCTTTAATGTTGTCATTTCATGGTGACTTGCGTGTTATCGCACCTGTGTGAACTGTTAAAGCTTGGGTTTGTACGTTTGTGTACATGTGTGATTGTTTCATAATGTTGTAATTATATGCTGGTTATTGTTCGGGCCGTTAAGGTTGCCGAACGATACCGTCGTTGTTGTAGTGTTTGTGTGTGTATTACTTTACGATGGTAATCGTTGTGTATAATATGTGTTATGATTCTTTGTTGCGCTGAGTTGGCATCTCCGGTTTGTTGTTTTGTGATGTTATGTTCCATTGTACCTAGCATTTGTATTTTCGGTATGCCGAGCCGAGGCATTTCAACCGTGATGTGTCGGGGGAATGTACGTGCAAATTGTCCTTCTCGTCAGTAACATATTTCGAGCGTGGACTCGAGGGACACCGAATTCAGTTTTGCGAATTGGCTACCGAGACTTTCGGAGTTTGCGCTTCAGCACAGTTATCAGAATCGTCTTTGAGAGGCCTTCGAAGGATGTTTCTGTCGGTTGCTTGTTGTGTCGCCACCTTGATTTCATTGTTGTGAGTTTCGGGGACGATTCTTCTTTTAGAAGAAGTCGAATATAATACCCGTATTATTTTTGGCTTCTGCATTTTTCTCTTTCTCAATTCTACCGACTCGCTCATTTTCGTTGATACTTTATGAACTTGTTCTGTATTTCGGTTTCATCGTCCGAACGAGCTGTGATCTTGTTGTGGGTCGATCTAGTTATCGCTGTGACTTTTTCAAGTTCGGTTCGATTCTTGTGAACCTTGTTCGGAAGTGACATCATTTGGTTCTATTAAATCTTCCATTCGACGTGGATCGGATTTTGAGTTTCTGTATTTTCGACTCTGTAGACTCGTTTATGCTCGTTAACATTTTCTGAACTTTCCCTATCCCTTGATTTTGTTGATCGAACGAGGGTGGTATTGTTTCGGAATAACTCGTTTGTCGTTGTGACTTTTCAATCGCTATTCCCTTTCCTGTGGATCTTATGGGAATGCATGTCTTGTAGTTCTCACCAGATCATCCTAGGAGTTGTTGTTTGAATTTTATTATCCTTCGTGTTTCGGACATGATTGTTCGATTTTTGTTGTCTCGATCGTTTGTTTGTTCGGTTTTTGTTGATCTGGTTTCGTGATTGTTGAGCGTTCAGACTCCTTCCTAATTTCCTTATGTTCGGGAAATTAGTCTCGTTTTCGATCTTCCAACCCTTGGGCGGTGGAATTCCGTATTTCTTCAGCGATTGGCTCGCGTCTTGATTGATGTATCGTTGGGGTGGTCGATCATATTGATTTTCGTTCGTTGTGTTTTGTGATTGCTCGGATAATTGACTTGACTATATTATCCGTTTGATGACGCTTGTCATTTGTTGTTTTATTACATTCCTAACGGCGACGTTGCATTGGTCGCCGTGGAGCGTGTTTTCACACCGTATTTTCCGTTGCGTTGTTCGTAACGTTTCGCCGTTGGGCGTTAATTACGCATTTCTTGCGTATCTTGTTGAGTTTTCCTGGCGGGATATTGCTTCTCCCTACTTGTTTTAAGTTTCGGGACGAAACTTCTTTTAAGGGGTGTAGAATGTAATATCCGCAATTTTCGATTTTCGGTAAATTTCTTTTTTTCGGCCGGAGTCCGTTTTGACGACTCGCTCATGACCGTTTCGTCATTTCGAGAATGATTAATTCTTCACTTTTTGTCATCCGAGCTCGTTTCGGTGTCGTTTTGTTGAGTTCCGTGCTTTTTAGCGGTTTTTCCGCACTTGAGTTCGATTCTTGCGAATCTCGTCCGAAACTGTTGTTTCGACTTTCTCATAAGTTCATTTAATGTTATTATTCATGTTGCAAGCTTCGGCTTGGTGTTTCGATCATGTATCGTGTATTTCGGATGTTTTGGGCCATTTTCGTAATTTCCCAAAGTTTGGGGTAATTACTTTCCGTTGTCGAATTCCGGGCCTTCGGGTGGCCGGAATCGTGTGTTCTCTTAGTGCTCGGATTCGTCTTTGCGAGTACTTCGTAACCGTATATTCGATTCATACTCAGGTTCGGGTTTTCGGGTTGTTCGGGCCGTCGGAGTTGGTCCCGGCCGAGTCATGGCCGGGCATGCTGGGGCCAGGCCAGGCCTGGCCGAGTAACGTACGGTAGTGCTCGGCAGTTACGTACGTAAGGCCGGTTACGTATGTAAGGCCCTGGCCGGTAACGTACGTAACACTTCCGGTATTTCCAGGCAGTGAGTTCGGCCATGGCCGGTTACGTACGTAAGCCATGGCCGGTTACGTACGTAACCCGGCCGGCAGTCAGCCTATTTAAGGCCCGACAGCGTATTTTTCACCCAGTTCCTCATTCTTCTTCTTCCCGTACGCGGCTGTGGGTGTGTATATCATGGAGAGATGTTGTTGGGCAATCAATCCATGAAGTTTTGAGGTTCATATCGTCAATCATCCGTCCTATAACATCCTCCAATCTACCGAATCAGGTCAGATTTCCTAGAAATCTAGTTTTGGGGAATTTGGGTATTTTGGTTGTTTTCGTCCGATTAATCCGATTTAACTTAGGATTATGATGGATTGATGATTATTTAGATGTATTATATCATTTCCCTTGTTATTCCATGGTTGGATCGTATCGATTCGTTATTTGGGTCGAGTTCTTGACTGACGCCTTGAAGGTGTCCGGTAAAATATCTTAGAGGGGTTTTCGGGCGTTCTACGATTATCCTTCCTCGTATGATTGTTGATTTATGGATTATATGATGTTAGGGTCGAGTTTCTTGCGAAGAAACCGTGTTGAACCCTTCCGTTTGTTGTTATCTTCCTTTTCGTTAACATCGGGCGTTCCGAAGCTTCCCGGTTGAGCCATGTCCGTTCGCGGTTCCGTGATCGTGGTATCGAGGCAAGTACCTTGTCCATACATTTCTTGTTTTGTGGATATGATGATTGGTGATCGTCTTGGTATGTGTGTGTGTTTGTTTGAAACGAGTTTTTCAAAAGATTCGACTAGCCTCGTTAAAGGCTCACTTTCAAAACGCGTGTGTTTTGTAAATTGTGTGGGTTGTAAGTGACTATATGAATCCTATGTATATGTTTGGTGTTGATGTTGCGCTTGATAACACGTGTGTGCATATATTATCTCATTTTTTGTGCGTTGTGATTTGATGATTATGTCGTGCTTTGTGTTTGTTGCCGTTGGTGGATTGTATGAATATCCTTGTTGTGACGTGTTAATTGTGTGAATGTATTTCGCTCACCTCGGGAGAGTCCGACGGGATCACGGAGGGAGTCCAATGGTATAGCCCTGGATTCTCGAGTGCGGTTGTTTGTTTTGTGAATGTATTTGCTCACCTCAGGAGGGTTCGACGGGGCCACGGAGGGAATTCCAATGGTATAGCCCTGGATTCACGAGTAAAATTTCACGAGTGCGTGTGTATGTTTGGTGAATGTATTTGCTCACCTCGGGAGGGTTCGACGGGGCCACGGAGTGAATTCCAATGGTATAGCCCTGGATTCACGAGTAAAACTTCACGAGTTGGTGTATATGGTTTCGAAAATGCATTCTGCTCACCTTGGGAGGGTCCGACGGGGCCACGAAGGGAATCCAATGGTATAGCCCTGGATTCACGAGTTGATGTTGTATTTTTGGTGACCAAGGTTTACGTATCTTTGGCGATTATATTTTATTGATTTTATGTCCGCCGAGGACACGTGACGTGGGTTTTAACCCTGTGAACTGTTGTCGGTTTTCTATTTGCGAAAATAAAACCTTTGGGCTGTGACCCTGTTGATTTTGGAAAGATTAGGATTTGAAAATCCTAAATTGTTTTCTATTAAAACTCTCGATGGCATTTTAAACTGTTTTACAAATTGTTTCCTCTTAATTGTGGTCTTTCGCTTTCGGAATGTTTTACCCAAACTCTTGCCTCGAGAAGTACTTTTCATTATGTTTGGATCTTTGAGGATTCCTGGTTATTGTTATTCGTGGAATGTGAATTGTATGGCTCGTATTTTTGCACTTGTACTTGCACTAGCAAAACAGTGGAGTTTTGCTAACCCCCGAGTATTCGGGGGGTGGATGTCTATTTTTGCATTCAGGTTTTGGAGCATGGCACAGGGTCGGCACGAAGGATGATGAAAGATGAACAATATTAATCACACGAGGATCCGTTGATGTCGTATTGGTCTAGTTGTATTTTCTTTTCCGCTGCAGTATCTTTTTCCCGTTGTACGGGAGTTTATTGTATTTTGACTCCTACGTGGGTATGTGTTTGGAATTGAGTTGTATGTTATTATTGAAAGACCAAGTCGGTCTACTGAGTCATTTTAGCCTTAAAAGCGATGTTTAGATGTTTGATTTTAGCTATCAGCCTAGTAGATCCTCGAGGAGAGGGTCTACGGCGTGTAATATCCCTGAGTGGATTGGGGGTGTTACAACAAATGCGTGGAAAACAACTCAATGCTCCGATACCATTTCTGTAACACCCCCAATCCACTCAGGGATATTACACGCCGTAGACCCTCTCCTCGAGGATCTACCAGGCTGATAACTAAAATCAAACATCTAAACATCGCCTTTAAGGCTAAAATGACTCAGTAGACCGACTTGGTCTTTCAATAAAAATATACAACTCAATTACAACATATACCTGCGAGGGTCAAAATACAATAAGCTCCCGTACAACGGGAAAAGATCTTGCGGCGGAAAAGAAAATACAACTAGACCAATACGACATCAACGGATCCTCGTGTGATTAGTATCGTTCATCTTTCATCATCCTTCGTGCCGACCACGTGTTATGCTCCAAAACACGAATGCAAAATAGACATCCACCCCGAATACTCGGGGTTAGCAAAACTCCACCGTTTTGCTAGTGCAAGTACAAAGTGCAAATACGAACCATACAATTCACATTCCACGAATAACAATAACCAGAATCCTCAAAGATCCAAACGAAACGAAAAGTACTTCCCGAGGCAAGAGTTTGAGAAAACCTTTCAAAATCGAAATATCATAAATCAATGGAAATAATTTATAAAGCGGTTTAGAATGCCATCGGGAGTTTTAATAGAAAACAATTTAGGATTATCAAATCCTACTTTTCAAAATCCAAAAGACAAAAGGGGTCACCGCCCCAAAAGTTTACTTTCCGTAAAATAACCTTTACCAAACCGTTGGGATTTTAGCCCCAAATCCGTCAAATGACCTTTACAAAAACGTTGGGATTTTAGCCCCAATCTCATCAACTCACAGTACACAAGAACGACCACAAGGTTCGTCTCCCAACATCAAAATCCACAAATAAAGGATTTAACACAAACAACAAAATACTCTAGTGCCATCCTAGCCAAGTAAGCCAAACGAACAACTTACCTCTTACACACTTAGTCAATGCATGCAATCATGAAAACCGTTCAAAAGCACTCATTTCCGAAAATGCCATAATCAAATCACATTTGCAAAATGCACCACAATTAACCGTGGATCCACCCCTCCGTGGACCCCTACCGAGACCCCGTCGGATCTAACCCATAGTGGTTAAAAGCAAGCTCGCGGATCCACCCCTCCGTGGACCCCTACCGAGACCCCGTCGGATCTAACCCGTAGTGAGCATACACACACACACACGTTACTCATGCAATACTAACATGCTAAGAATGTAAGCTCATTAAGAATACTCACTAGAGATGGCCATTAACTCGACACCATTATCAAACTCTTCAAAACACAATAACAAGATTAAATACGGAATACACGATTCCATAACTTTAAACAATAGGAGTATCATCATCAAATCCTTAAACGTTCAAAATAACCAAATCATAATCAATTCCCAAAACACGCCGTTCACAAAACACACACGCATTTTGAAAGAAAGCCTTTAACGAGGCCGAACCGAAATCCTTTGAAACGTCATTTCAAACAACCAAACAAACACACCAAGACGATCACCGATCATCATATCCACAAAATAAGAAAAGTATGGGCAAGGTACTTGCCTCGATACCACGAGCACGGAACCACGACGGATACGGCTCAACCGGAAGCTTGGGCGCCGATGCTAACGAAAGGAAGACGACAAGCGGAAGGGTTCCACACGGTTTCTTCACAAGAAACTCGACCCTAACAACAATATAATCAATAAATCATCGATCATACAAGGAAGGATAATCGTAGAACGCCCGAAAACCCCTCTAAGACATTTTACCGGACACCTTCAAGGCGTCGGTCAAGAACTCGACCCAAACAACGAATCGATACGATCCAACCATGGAATAATAAAGGAAATGATATAAAACATCTAAATAATCATCAATACATCACAATCCTAAGTTAAATCGGATTAAAACGGATGAAAACAACCAAAACACCCAAATTCCCCAAAACTAGATTTCTAGGAAATCTGACCTGATTCGGTAGATCGGAGGATGTTATAGGATGGATGATTGATGATATGAACTCCAAGACTTCATGGATTTATTGTCCAACAACATCTCTCCATGATGAACTAATCTTCAGCCGCGGAAGGGAAGAAAATGAGTGAGAAATAGTCAAGAAAACGCCGCTGTGCCTTAAATAAAGCTAATCCGGCCGGTTACGTCACGTAATCGCCATGGCTTACGACGTAATCGCCATGGCCGAACTTCATCACTGAAATGCCGGAATCGCTGCGACGTTACGGACAGGCCTTACGACGTAATCGCCTTACGTGCGTAATCGCCGATCACTACCGCAGATGCTACTCGGCCGTGGCGCTCGCCTCAAAGATGCCCGGCCATGACTCGGCCGGGACCAACTCCGACGTCCCGAACGACCCCGAAACCCGAACCTGAGTACGAATCGAAGATACAGTTACGAAGTACTCGCAAAGACGAATCCGAGCACTAAGAGAACACACGATTCCGACCACCCAAAGGCTTGAAATTCGACAACGGAAAGTAATTACCCCAAACTTTGGGAAATTACGAAAATGGCCCAAAACGTCCGAAATACACGATACATGATCGAGACACCAAACCGAAGTTCACAACACGTATAACAAAGTTAAAAGGACTTACGGGAAACTCGAAACAGCAGTTTCGGACGAGATTCGCAAGAATCGAACTCAAGTGCGGAAACGAGCTCGGATGACAAAAAGTGAAGAATTAATCATTCTCGAAATGACGAAACGGTCATGAGAGAGTCGTCAAAACGGACTTTCTCCGAAAAAAAGAAATTACCAGAAATCGAAATTACGGGTATTACATTCTACCCTCCTTAAAAGAAGTTTCGTCCCGAAACTTAAAACAAGTAGGGAGAAGAAGTATCCCGCCAGGAAAAGCTCAACGAGGTACACAAAACCGAAAACTCGCGCCCGACGGCGAAACGCTGCAAGAAACGCCAAGAGACATACGGCGTGAAAATACGCTCCACGGCGACTAACACAACGCCACCGGTAGAGACATAATAAAACCAACAAGTGACAAGCATCATCAAACAGATAATACAACCAAGACGATTATCCGAATAATCACAAAACACAACGAACAAAAATCAATATGATTGACCACCCCAATGGTACATCAATCAAAATGCGAGCCAATTGCTGAAGAAATACGTAATTCCACCACCCAAGGGTTGGAAGATCGAAAACGAGACAAATTTCCTGAATAAAAGGAAATTATGAAGGAGTCTGAATGCTCAACAATCACGAAACGAGATCAACAAAAACCGAACAATCAAACGATCGAACCACAACGGTCGAGACAACAAAAATTGAACAATCATGTTCGAATCACGGAGAACAATAAGGTTCAACCGACAAACTCCGAAGTTCACATATCAACTCGAGACAAAACATGATCCGGTGAAAACAACAAGATGCGCACTCACATAAGATCCACAGGAAAGGGAATAGCAATTGAAAAGTCACAACGACAAACGAGTTATTCCGAAACGATACCACACTCGTTCGATAAACAAAAACAAGGGGCAAGACAAGCTCAGAAATGTCAACGAACATAAATGACTCGACAAAGTAGAATATACAGAAGTTCAAAATCCGATCCGCTTCGAATAAAAGAACTAGTAGAACCAGATGATGTCACTCCCGAATAAGGTTCACAAGAATCGAACCGCACCCGAAAAAGTCACATCGATAACCAGATCGACCCACAACAAGATCACAGCTCGTTCGGACGATGAAACCGAAATACAGAACAAGTTCATAAAGTATCAACGAACATGAGCGAATCGATAGACTGGAGAAAGAGAAAATACAGAAGTCAAAATAGTACGGGCATTACCTCCGACCTCGTCCACGAAATTCACAAAAACAGGAGCAAGGTAACAAGACATTAAACAACTGACACATAACGGAACGATCACCGATGCACACGGCCATACCAACCCAAGCTCTAACAGCTCGCACATGCGCGACAACGCATAAATCACCACGAGGCGACAATATTCAATACCAACATCCCACCTCTCACAGAGGGCTAACACAACAAATGCGTGGAAAACAACTCAATGCTCACCGTTCTGGTGGAATGATATGAAGGAGGAGGTCGCACAGTTTGTAGCGAGATGTTTGACTTGTCAGCAGGTCAAAATCGAGCATCAGCGACCGGCTGGGTTATTGCAGTCACTTCCCGTTCCGGAATGGAAATGGGAAGATATATCGATAGATTTCGTTACGAGTTTGCCGAGATCGGGGTCGGGCATGAATATGGTATGGGTGGTTTTTGATCGTCTGACCAAGTCGGCACATTTTCTGGGCATCAAGGACACTTGGGGCCCAGAGAAGTTGGCTCGTGTGTTTATCACGCAGATTGTGAGACTTCACGGTACTCCGAAGTCTATTGTTTCGGATCGTGATGGCCGTTTTGTATCGCACTTTTGGCAGGCGGTGCATAAGGCGTTAGGTACCCGTTTGCATTTGAGTACCTCTTTTCATCCCGGTGATGGATGTCGAACGCACTATCCGGACATTCGAGGACATGTTGCGTGCTTGTGCCCTCGATTGGAGTAGCGATCGAGGAGCATTTGCCATTGATCGAATTCACGTACAACAATAGTTGGCACGCGTCGATTCGGATGGCACCGTATGAGGCACTTTATGGGCGGCGATGTCGATCGCCGATTTGTTGGAATGAGGCGTCCGATTTGGTCGGGACCGAACCGGATGTCGTTTTAGAGACAAGGTGGAAGATAGAGTTAATTCGGGAACGGATGTTGACTGCCCAGAGTCGACAGAAGTCATATGCCAATGTCCGTCGTCGACCTTTAGAATTCGAGGTGGGAGACCACGTTTTGCTGAAGGTGTCGCCGACGAGAGGAGTTTTCTGTTTCAGGAAGAAGGGGAAGTTGAGTCCGAGATTTATTGGACCCTTCGAGATTCTCGAGCGAGTCGGTGGGTTAGCATACCGTTTGGCATTACCCCCGGCCCTGAGTCATGTTCATAGCGTTTTTCATGTTTCCCAGCTGAGGAAATATCTCCCGGATCCTAGTCACATCATCGACTATGGGGAGATTGACGTTGCCGAGGATATTACTTTTGAGGAGCGTCCTTTGAAGATTTTAGAGCATCGGGAGAAACGACTGAGGCATAAGACCATTCCCTTGGTCAAAGTGCAGTGGTCGAGACATGGTGTCGAGGAGGCGACTTGGGAAACCGAGGATAGCATGCGTGCTAAGTATCCCGAGTTGTTTATTTCTTAAGTTTCGGGACGAAACTTGTTTTTAGAGGGGTAGAATGTAATATCCGCATTTTTCCCTTCTCTTATTATTCTCATTTTGGTGCTTTTTCGTTTTTTTTAGCAACTCGCTTGTAACCGTATTGACATTTTGAGGATATTTAATATTGAACTTTTGTCGTTCGAGCTTGTTTCGGACTCGTTTTACTCGAGTCGGTGTTTCATGTTGTTTTCGTCGCTATTTGGTGTGTTATCATAATTGTCGTTCGGAACCGCCGTTTCGGGGTTGTCGAAGATCGATCTCATGTTATTGTGGGCGTTGTGAGCTTTTGTTGGTGTTTCGACCATGTATCGTACATTTCGGAAGTTTGGACCGTTTTGTAAATTTCCCAAACTTTTGGGAAAATTACGTTTGATGTTGCTTTTCTGAACCTTTGAGTAGTCGGGATATGTTTTCCTTCGGCACTTAAGTTCGTCATTTCAGGCCCCTTACGTCCGTACCATCGTGAATTGTTCACCGTTGTATTTCGATTCTTTTTCGGTACCTCCCTCTTTCATTTCTGGCCTGTACTCCACAGAAAGGAATGTTACGTACGTAACACCCTTTTGGTTACGTACGTAACGTCCTAGTGTAATTCGGTACAGGCACTTCTGCCTTTTGGTTACGTACGTAACGTCCTAGTGTATTTCGATACAGGCTTTCCTGCCTTTTTGGTTACGTACGTAAGGCCCTTATGGCTTACGTACGTAATACAACTTACGTACGTTAGCATGTGGTGGCTAACGTACGTAACGAGGCCTGGGTTTATAAACCCAGGAGTTGACCGATTTCGGTCATTTTTCATCCTTCTCCCCTCCTCCGACTCGTGGGCGATTTCCTTGGTGTCTTCCGGCGATTTGAAGCTTAGCAACTCCGAGCCATCATCTTCTTTGAGTTTTTGGAGTATTTTATCAGCATCTAATCGTGTTCTTCGTCTTTAATTCGAGGTAAACTCCTAAAACCTTCTTTTAGGTAAATTTGGGGGTTTTCTTGTGTTCGTCCGATTCATTCCGAATGATAGATTAATTCATAGTGAATATGATTAATCTTGTTGATATTGTCGGTTCTCCTACAGATTCATGTATATTTTCATAGTTTTGCGGAATCGAGAGGGTTTGGTTGTGGTACGCCCTCGTTGTTGTTTATATACGAATATACATGAATCGTAGGCGGGTTTTCGGGTGTATTCCATTTCCGTATTCGTCTAGAGTTGGTTGTAATTATGTTCTTCGAATCGTTAGGTTCGGTTCCGTTGATTCCTAGTGTTCGTCGGTGATTATCCTTTCCGTTCGTTGCGTCGTCAATTATTCAAGGCAAGTATTTTTGGAAACCTTTATGCTTAACGTGAAATGGTAATGTATATTGTGTGTGGTTGCTCACCTCGGGAGGGTCCGACGGGATCACGGAGGGAATTCAATGGTATAGCCCTGGATTCACGAGTTTGTTTCGCTAGCCAGCTCGGGAGGGTCCTTAGGGATCACGGAGCGGGATCAATGGTATAGCCCTGTTCCCAAGGCGATGCGTGTGCGTGATTTGTTTTATAATATGGCCAGCTCGGGAGGGTCCTTAGGGATCACGGAGCGGGATCAATGGTATAGCCCTGTTCCCATGGCAAATTGTTTGACTGTTTATTTCCGGAAAGGACATGTCTGGTTTTGGTTTTCGAAATGATATCGGTGCATGTACTATGAATTGTGTAAGCGATTGGTTTGCCTTGATTACTTGTACTAGCGTAATTGCTAACCCCTTTGGGGGACCCGTTTTGGGGAAATTCTTGTTATGGATTTCAGGTTATGATCATCCCGAGACGACGGCCAGGGACGATACGAGGATCTTGGCTGTGGTCGTTGACATGTGCACTTGGGTTTACTTATTTCTTTTGTCCACTTCGATTTGGTTATTTTCTATATTTATAAACTGATAGACGGTACTCGCGAGTACTTAGGCTTTTCAATTCAAACCCCGTGTTGTATTATTTTAAATTGCTACATTGTCGATGGTTGCTCATTTCGTCGGTTGCTTCGGGTGTATTTTTCACATGATGTATTATTTGATTGTGTATCCTCGCTAACCGATATGGTTAGTCGAGGGGTACCCGCTTGTTGTAGCCTGGTGGGTCCCATGTAGGGGTCCATGGCGCTGTAACATACTCCGAATATCTTGGGGTGTTACAGATCTGGGATCTTCGTTTGGTAGGTGTTCTGTGGCTCATTTGACTCTGACTCAGTCGCTCGGCCCTTACGTCGATCGACGTCGAGATGTGTTAATCGCGACACAACAATTGCCCCCCAGCTCGCTCCGATGCTGAAGGCATTGGGTGAGGTGGTGTTACCGGCGATCGTTCGAATTATGGACGAGCGACTCAACTCTTTATGGACCAGACAATCATTTTCTTGAGCGGACTGATTCTTGGTTCATCTATTTGCGTTCTTTAATTTTGCAGATTCCTCGAGGAAGGTTGATCATCTCGGTCTTGAGGAATCGTGCACGGTCGCGGAGTTCGGTGGACCGACCTCCATGACCATGTCTTGTGTGGGAGTGACATTCCACCTGTAGGTTTGTCTGGCGACTCACTTTATTGTGAGGGTCCTCCGTTATGATGCGCCCGCCTCGTATTTAAACGAAGGGCGACTGGTCTTGGTCTGGAGGGGTCCTTGCACGGGGCGTCGTCGGATTAATCGACTCCACGACCGTGGCTTGTTAGCACTTTTCTACCTCGGATCATCATGTTAGATGGCGATCCTTGACGGTATACGTTGTGACGGGGGTAGGGATGCGTCGCATTGTCCGGGTCCACCATGTTAGATGATGAACCTTTGAGAGCGGGCGAGCGTGTCCACATATTTGTTTAGAGGGTCCTTCGGCTACGCCCGCCTCGTATTTAAACGAAGGGCGAGCGATCTTAGCCCAAAGGAACTTTGCATGGACGAAGATGTAGGTTCCATCGACCTACAGGACCATGGCTGCACTCTTCTACCTCGGATCGTCATGTTAGATGGCGATCCTCGATGGTATACGTTGTGATGAGGGAGGTGATCTCATGCCTAGGTCCATCTTGTTAGATGATGAACTTTAGATGGTTAGCGAGTCCTCCATTTTTAGAGACGTTGCTTTGGGCAGTGGCCTTTAGTTTGACATGGTGGATACTGGGGAAAGACCTCCGAAGTTTCCACCTCTTGGTTGAAGCATAAATATCTGGCCGCCAGGGTTGATCGGGAAGATCGACTCGTATGAATCCGCTGGCTCGCCGTGTTTGATTCTGGCGATCGGATCGGGAGACTGGTGATCGTCGTTCTGATGCCGATCGCGGCACTTGATCCTTTCCGCCCGGGGCTCCAGCTAAGTTACTAGACTGTCCAGCTTACCCTCCTCGAACAATCTCCAGAGTTGTCTGAGTAGGTCGCGGCATTGATCGGTGTTGTGGCCGGGACTCTTGTGGTAAGCACAAAATTTGTTGCGGTCCAGATGACCGTGGTACCTTACCGCCTTCGGATTGCTTAGCCGCTCGCGCCCCTGGATGGCATAGAAAATATGAGCCGGAGATAGATTGAGGTTGTGGTAGAGATGGGCTTCCACATCCTCGATGGTCCTGAAATCACCGGGTGGCTTGGCGACCGCCTTGTTGGACTTGGCGATCGCCATCTCTGCCCCCTCGCCTTGGCGAAGGGCAAGCAACCTCCGCCTGGCCAAAAAGTCTGCGGCCTTGGCACGGAAGATTGCGTAGGTCGAGGAGATGTCCTTCGTAAGGTGCCTGAACATGGGCGAAAGACCATTGAATCCCCCTAGGACCGAGTAGAGGGCGATCTCGTCGCTTACGGGCTCGCCGTTGAGGATTATATCATCCACCCGGTCGATGTAGTCTTCGTCGGACTCGTCTTCCCCCTGCCTGATTTTCATCATGCGGTGGGGACCTTCTGGTCGGGCGACCTTGGCGGCAAGTACGATGTGAATTCGCTCACCAGTTGTTCAAAGGAACTGATGGATCGCGGTGGCAATGAGATGTACCACCTATGGGCGGTGCCGGTGTTAACGGGAACATTCGGTACCTGGTCGCGTCTGATGCCCCGCATCCGGTCATGTAGATCCTGAACTTGCTCAGGTGAGTCTCGGGGTCCGACCTCCCCTCGTACAAAGGTGTTTGAGGAGGAGCGATCCTTGGCTGCACGGGGCAAGTTCGATCTGGACCGCGAGCGGCTCGCTCGGCCCAACGATCTTTCTCTTGGCGCCTGCCCCAGTTTCTAGGAGCGCCTTCATGCCATCGAGCTGGCGTTGCATTGCGGCCATCGCCGTAGCTTGGTCACTCGTGGCTTGGCTCTCGGAGCGGGAGCCGAGGCGATCGTGTACCGATCTCCTGGCTCCGCGATAGGCGATGAGGTCGTCGCCGCCGATCTTGGTTCTTCGGCGAGGGGGAGCCAAGTGGCCGACCTACCTTTTGGGAGTTGGGTATGTCGAACTCCTGGTGACGGATTCGGGCTCCGTCGTCTCATGACTGGGGCCATAATGCCCCGGTCGCCATGATGGATCGCTTCCTAGGCGGCTGAAAACGGAACCGTCCCGCCTCGCGAGTGCTTCTTCTCGTGAATCGGGGCTTCCTGACGATTGCTCGACAAGTAACCCCTTGAGCTTCCGTTTGCCCGCGTGGCGGATGGCTGATGGGGTAATTGCGGGCGTACCGCATGCTCTCCGTCGCTCCCGTAGGATGGCCATGGCCTCCTCGATGCTCCATTGTTTGGGCCGATCGAGCGAGCTAGGGCCGTCCACGAGGCGGGATCGAGAGTCAAAAAGGAAAATATTCATAGTTCCAGTTGAGTAATAGCTTCAAACTATGATTATTATTTCTTTCGATAATTGTTTATTTATTCTTAATATATGAGTTTATATTATTTTATATACCTAATCATGTAGATCTAGAAATTTTTATATCATATAATTTTTTTTATGTGTGATATTACTTTATATGAAAAAGAAAATGAAATTATTCCTAGCTTTTAGCTAAATAATAGTTTCAAACTATGAATACCTTACTCTTTAGATACATTTATGTATTCTATACTTAATATATGAATTTATATTATTTTATATACATGAATCATGTAGATCTAATTATTTATGGATTCTATAATTTTAAATATACTGTTTAAAGTTAATTGAGAACAAATATAAGAAGAATCTTCGATAGATCTCTTTCTTTTCAATTTAAACGGATATATGAAGGATTGATTCATTTTTACACACGATTATTTCGGTTGATAAAAAGATGAGTAATAGTTTCAGATTAATTTTTTTTACCCGATTATCTTCGATTCATTTTTTAACTCGATTATTTCAGATTAATACCTGAAAATGAATATTATTCAGCTGAGTAATAGCTCCAAACTGTGAGTTCAATTTTTCGTCCAATGCAGATATATTAATTTGTCATTTACTTCTATTGTTCTAAGTTACTTTAGAACTAAAATACCAGCAAAATCTTGGATGCATTGTTATGTTTTTCATTAGGCCGAATAATAATTAATATTTTTGTGTGCATATTTTCCACATGAGAGGGATAGATCGAGTAGATACAATTTATATAAATAAATCTGATGAAATATAATTTTTGGAAAACTTAATATATCTTCGACATGAGAGGGATAGATCGAGTAGATACAATTTATATAAATAAATCTGATGAAATATAGTTTTTGTAAAACTTAATATATCTTGATAGATCTTCTTTTGACATGATATTCGAGTGTGAACTCCATCCTTTTTCCTCTCTCTGTTGCCACAAGGGGAAGCTGGCATGAAATAATCCTGCCAATTACATCTGACCAAAACATATTACAATTTACTAATATTTTAGATAGTAAACTGTAAAAATATATGAATATATAATGCAAAAAAAAATCTTAACAAAAAGAAGAAATTGAGAACTTTCCTTATCCTTTTAAAACTGAGTAAAGGTTTTACGGTTGTAGATAGTTTCAGTAAATTTTTCATCAAATATTTCTTCCATTTTTATTTTCCGTAGGAAATTAGTCTTATAAGGGTGCACAGTTGTCTTGAACTTGCTCCGATTTTCTAGTACAACGAAATCTAAGATGACCCTCAACTGGTATTGCTTTCAAAAAATTTATTGCATGACCTCTCGCTGAAGCATGCACTCGATCGCCCTTAAATATATTACACAAAACAGTACAAGTATCTAAAGTATAATCTTAATAAGTAAAGTATATTTTGAAAACTAACCTCCTTGTCTTGAGAGATGAATTCAAAGCTTGCAACTTCATTTTTGTTTTTATATGCAGGAACATCAAAACTTCTAACCAGACGAAGCCGCATTGCCCATAGTGTGGTTGATGGCTTAAAGATCCTTCACCAAACTGAAAAAATAAGGCATTAATTTTACTCTGTATATTCGTATGTTAATTTACCCATAATGACTTAGGGGGTCGTATTCAATTGAGGCTTCAAATGAGTTTTAAAGACTTTTCTAGAATTTGATGGATTTGAAAAAGTTTAGGTGTATTTAATTGAGACTTTTAAAAGTCAATTAGATTTTTGTGGTATTCAATATAGAATTTAATGGAGTTCTTAAAAGTCAATTAAAGTCATGAGGTATTAAATGAGAACTTTTATAAATCTTACGAAATTATGAGGTATTCAAATTTATTTTGGATTTTAAGGATTTTAATGGAATCATCTAGGTACTCATCTTTAAGCACAAAGTACAAACATAATTTGTCTTTTAGAATCTTTCCTACACCCCTAAGGTTTTGGTGGATTTTTATTCGTCACCACCACCCACCATCACTGACGCAACAATAACTATCGGGTTGAAAAGTACACATTGATGTATTTATTTAGGTTCTCCATTGGTGGAGTTCTATTTTTAATCGATGTGCGATTCAAGACATTGAATTCTATTTATTTAGGTTATTCAGCATTTAAGTATCATTTTAAATTGATACGGGATCCAAGAATTTAGATAAATAAGAATCCAAAATTAAGAGAATGCCATATAGGAGAGAGAGTTAATGTTGTGCTTCAGATCCGAAACGCTATTATTATAATAGATTCCATTGAAATCAAAGAGAATTTATGAAAGTCTATTAAATTCCATTAAAATCTATCAAATCCATCAAACTCTAAAATCTATCAAATTCTATTAAAATCTTAATTAAATATACCACCTCACACTTTTTATTGTGTCTTCATTTTGTTTTTTTTTTGAACGAATTGTGTCTTCAATTAAGAAAAAAAAACGAACTGCAATTATTAAAAGAAAAAAGAAAAAGAAAAAGGAAGCAAAAACGCGTGAAAGGAAGAAAGGGAAAAGAAATTACCGGGAATCGAAATTACGGGTATTACATTCTACCCTCCTTAAAAGAAGTTTCGTCCCGAAACTTAAAACAAGTAGGGAGAAGAAGTATCCCGCCAGGAAAAGCTCAACGAGGAACACAAAACCGAAAACTCGCGCCCGACGGCGAAACGCTGCAAGAAACGCCAAGAGACATACGGCGTGAAAATACGCTCCACGGCGACTAACACAACGCCACCGGTAGAGACATAATAAAACCAACAAGTGACAAGCGTCATCAAACAGATAATACAACCAAGTCGATTATCCGAATAATCACAAAACACAACGAACGAAAATCAATATGATTGACCACCCCAACGGTACATCAATCAAAACGCTAGCCAATTGCTGAAGAAATACGTAATTCCACCACCCAAGGGTTGGAAGATCGAAAACGAGACAAATTTCCTGAATAAAAGGAAATTATGAAGGAGTCTGAATGCTCAACAATCACGAAACGAGATCAACAAAAACCGAACAATCGAACGATCGAACCACAACGGTCGAGATAACAAAAATTGAACAATCATGTTCGAATCACGGAGAACAATAAGGTTCAACCGACAAACTCCGAAGTTCACATATCGACTCGAGACAAAGCATGATCCGGTGATAACAACAAGATGCGCACTCACATAAGATCCACAGGAAAGGGAATAGCAATTGAAAAGTCATAACGACAAACGAGTTATTCCGAAACGATACCACACTCGTTCGATAAACAAAAACAAGGGGCAAGACAAGCTCAGAAATGTCAACGAACATAAATGACTCGACAAAGTAGAATATACAGAAGTTCAAAATCCGATCCGCTTCGAATAAAAGAACTAGTAGAACCAGATGATGTCACTCCCGAATAAGGTTCACAAGAATCGAACCGCTCCCGAAAAAGTCACATCGATAACCAGATCGACCCACAACAAGATCACAGCTCGTTCGGATGATGAAACCGAAATACAGAACAAGTTCATAAAGTATCAACGAACATGAGCGAATCGATAGACTGGAGAAAGATAAAATACAGAAGTCAAAATAGTACTGGCATTACCTCCGACCTCGTCCACGAAATTCACAAAAACAGGAGCAAGGTAACAAGACATTAAACAACCGACACATAACGGAACGATCACCGATGCACACGGCCATACCAACCCAAGCTCTAACAGCTCGCACATGCGCGACAACGCAGAAATCACCACAAGGCGACAATATTCAATACCAACATCCCACCTCTCACAGAGGGCTAACACAACAAATGCGTGGAAAACAACTCAATGCTCACCGTTCTGGTGGAATGATATGAAGGAGGAGGTCGCACAGTTTGTAGCGAGATGTTTGACTTGTCAGCAGGTCAAAATCGAGCATCAGCGACCGGCTGGGTTATTGCAGTCACTTCCCGTTCCGGAATGGAAATGGGAAGATATATCGATGGATTTCATTACGAGTTTGCCGAGATCGGGGTCGGGCATGAATATGGTATGGGTGGTTGTTGATCGTCTGACCAAGTCGGCACATTTTCTGGGCATCAAGGACACTTGGGGCCCGGAGAAGTTGGCTCGTGTGTTTATCGCGCAGATTGTGAGACTTCACGGTACTCCGAAGTCTATTGTTTCGGATCGTGATGGCCGTTTTGTATCCCACTTTTGGCAGGCGGTGCATAAGGTGTTAGGTACCCGTTTGCATTTGAGTACCTCTTTTCATCCCCAGTCAGATGGACAGTCGGAACGCACTATCCAGACATTCGAGGACATGTTGCGTGCTTGTGCCCTCGATTGGAGTAGCGACTGGGAGGAGCATTTGCCATTGATCGAATTCACGTACAACAATAGTTGGCACGCGTCGATTCGGATGGCACCGTATGAGGCACTTTATGGGCGGCGATGTCGATCGCCGATTTGTTGGAATGAGGCGTCCGATTTGGTCGGGACCGAACCGGATGTCGTTTTAGAGACGAGGTGGAAGATAGAGTTAATTCGGGAACGGATGTTGACTGCCCAGAGTCGACAGAAGTCATATGTCGATGTCCGTCGTCGACCTTTAGAATTCGAGGTGGGAGACCACGTTTTGCTGAAGGTGTCGCCGACGAGAGGAGTTTTCTGTTTCGGGAAGAAGGGGAAGTTGAGTCCGAGATTTATTGGACCCTTCGAGATTCTCGAGCGAGTCGGTGGGTTAGCATACCGTTTGGCATTACCCCCGGCCCTGAGTCATGTTCATAGCGTTTTTCATGTTTCCCAGCTGAGGAAATATCTCCCGGATCCTAGTCACATCATCGACTATGGGGAGATTGACGTTGCAGAGGATATTACTTTTGAGGAGCATCCTTTGAAGATTTTAGAGCATCGGGAGAAACGACTGAGGCATAAGACCATTCCCTTGGTCAAAGTGCAGTGGTCGAGACATGGTGTCGAGGAGGTGACTTGGGAAACCGAGGATAGCATGCGTGCTAAGTATCCCGAGTTGTTTATTTCTTAAGTTTCGGGACGAAACTTGTTTTTAGAGGGGTAGAATGTAATATCCGCATTTTTTCCCTTCTCTTATTATTCTCATTTTGGTGCATTTTCGATTTTAGCAACTCGCTTGTAACCGTATTGACATTTTGAGGATATTTAATATTGAACTTTTGTCGTTCGAGCTTGTTTCGGACTCGTTTTACTCGAGTCGGTGTTTCATGTTGTTTTCGTCGCTATTTGGTGTGTTATCATAATTGTCGTTCGGAACCGCCGTTTCGGGGTTGCCGAAGATTGATCTCATGTTATTGTGGGTGTTGTGAGCTTTTGTTGGTGTTTCGACCATGTATCGTACATTTCGGATGTTTGGACCGTTTTGTAAATTTCCCAAACTTTTGGGAAACTTACGTTTGATGTTGTTTTTATGAACCTTTGAGTAGTCGGGAATATGTTTTCCTTCGGCACTTAAGTTCGTCGTTTCAGGCCCCTTACGTCCGTACCATCGCGAATTGTTCACCGTTGTATTTTGATTCTTTTTCGGTACCTCCCTCTTTCATTTCTGGCCTGTACTCCACAGAAAGGATTGTTACGTACGTAACACCCTTTTGGTTACGTACGTAACGTCCTAGTGTAATTCGGTACATGCACTTCTGCCTTTTTGGTTACGTACGTAACACCCTTTTTGGTTACGTACGTAACGTCCTAGTGTATTTCGATACAGGCTTTCCTGCCTTTTTGGTTACGTACGTAAGGCCCTTATGGCTTACGTACGTAATACAACTTACGTACGTTGGCATGTGGTGGCTAACGTACGTAACGAGGCCTGGGTTTATAAACCCAGGAGTTGACCGATTTCGGTCATTTTTCATCCTTCTCCCCTCCTCCGCCTCGTGGGCGATTTCCTTGGTGTCTTCCGGCGTTTTGAAGCTTAGCAACTCCGAGCCATCATCTTCTTTGAGTTTTTGGAGTATTTTATCAGCATCTAATCGTGTTCTTCGTCTTTAATTCGAGGTAAACTCCTAAAACCTTCTTTTAGGTAAATTTGGGGGTTTTCTTGTGTTCGTCCGATTCGTTCCGAATGATAGATTAATTCATAGTGAATATGATTAATCTTGTTGATATTGTCGGTTCTCCTACGGATTCATGTATATTTTCATAGTTTTGCGGAATCGAGAGGGTTGGGTTGTGGTCCGCCCTCATTGTTGTTTATATACGAATATACATGAATCGTAGGCGGGTTTTCGGGTGTATTCCATTTCCGTATTCGTCTAGAGTTGGTTGTAATTATGTTCCTCGAATCGTTAGGTTCGGTTCCGTTGATTCCTAGTGTTCGTCGGTGATTATCCTTTTCGTTCGTTGCGTCGTCAATTATTCAAGGCAAGTATTTTTGGAAACCTTTATGCTTAACGTGAAATGGTAATGTATATTGTGTGTGATTGCTCACCTCGGGAGGGTCCGAAGGGATCACGGAGAGAATCCAATGGTATAGCCCTGGATTCACGAGTTTATTTCGCTAGCCAGCTCGGGAGGGTCCTTAGGGATCACGGAGCGGGATCAATGGTATAGCCCTGTTCCCAAGGCGATGCGTGTGCATGATTTGATTTATAATATGGCCAGCTCGGGAGGGTCCTTAGGGATCACGGAGCAGGATCAATGGTATAGCCCTGTTCCCATGGCAAATTGTTTGACTGTTTATTTCCGGAAAAGACATGTCTGGTTTTGGTTTTCGAAATGATATCGGTGCATGTACTATGAAATGTGTAAGCGATTGGTTTGCCTTGATTACTTGTACTAGCGTAATTGCTAACCCCTTTGGGGGACCCGTTTTGGGGAAATTCTTGTTATGGATTTCAGGTTATGATCATCTGGACGAGCGAGCGCTGGGACAGTACGAGGATGCTGGCCAGGGTCGTTGACATGTGCACTTGGGTTTACTTATTTCTTTTGTCCACTTCGATTTGGTTGTTTTTTATATTTATAAATCGATAGATCAGATCGCGAGTACTTAGGCTTTTCAACTCAAACCCCGTGTTGTATTATTTTAAATTGCTACATCGTCGATGGTTGCTCATTTAAATCGGTTGCTTGGTGTATTTTTCACATGATGTATTATTTGATTGTGTATCCTCGCTAACCGAGATGGTTAGTCGAGGGGTACCCGCTTGTTGTAGCCTGGTGGGTCCCATGTAGGGGTCCACGGCGCTGTAACATACTCCGAATATCTTGGGGTGTTACAGATGGATCCACAAATATATCCTTATATTCAGCGTAAGAATAGAATGCTTGCTTTTGTTTCTTTAGCGTAAGAAGGTCTCGGTCCTACTTTGGCTAAAGAGCAGGCTTTGGAACATTAAGTGGTGGGCATTTGATATGCATCCAGTTCTTTGGATGATATAATACGATTAACATCAACATTGTTCTTTATGTTGAGTTGTTGCCACATTTTCGCTCGAAAAGTAATGATGTTCGCACAAGTTCTTTAGTATACGGATCATTATACTTCGACCAGGATTACCTAGTCTATCGTGCCAAAGCCTATATGAGTCTATGTCCCAAAGTACATTGTTGGTGACAACATAGGATTTTAAAAACCTAATAATAGTGAGGTACATCCACTAGATCGACTCATCAGTTATTCTAAAATGCGTTTACGTCCACATTCATTAGAATTAATAAAAAAACTCTATTCCATTCTCATAGTGGGTTTCAATCTGGAAACCATTGCTACGTATATTGTTGAAGCTAAGTAAGGTTCGAAGGGCTCTAGGTGCATACAGAGTATTAGTAACTTGTAATTGAGTGCCATTTAGGTATCAAAAATTGAGCATTACATGACCCTTTGATGAGTTGGGAGGACCCAATCATCGTAGATACCGAGGTTTGGCAGGCGACTTATTCGATGAATAAAAGCCTTATTCTAAGAACATTCAAGTTCTACTCGATTCATTCCTTAGAAGAGAGTGAAATTTCAAACCATAAGCATTCAAGCAATATTCAGTACTTCGAAATAAAGCTAAGAATCTAACGTAAGCAATATTAATATCTTGTTCGTGAAACAACGTTGCATCACGCCATTATTGAAAAGAAAACACCAACACAGTCGTCTTGAGGCAACTATACCAAATGTAAACGAGAAAGTAAATATAATACTATGATTCAGTCTATAGACTGTGGCTCCTATGACTCAATTTGACGATTGGTGAATGTGAAATTGACATAGGGGGACTTGTCTAGATCATATTCTTCCAGATAGTGAGTTCTCCTTTCTTTGGACTCTCTATATTTCTTGTAGTGAGATGCGACTTGCTTGCTGATAAGTGTCAGTTTTATACACTTATCCATGGTTTGTATCGATAAATATCACCCATAATTTAGCAAGTCTACTCATTTTTGCTTAGAATTTATTAGCTTTTAATAATTTTATTTTTATCGAATGATGATGTAAATCTAGTCTTAATCGGATTGAATTACTGATTTACTCAATAAATAACATGTTTATAAAATATTCTCTTTGTTGAGTTTTTACGTATTCATGTTGTAGGGCTTTCCGAGACGAGTTCGACAGTCTTTCCGGATTCAAAATCAGAGTTATATATAAAAAATTATCATCCGAAGAAGATTTGGGGCAAAAATGCAAAGTCTGAGAAATTCTGGGATGAAAACATAACTCACAAAGCAACCAGTGAGCAAATTTACGAAGCCATGTTACGGCCATAACTACTGAATGTTACGGCCGTAAGTCATCCAAGTTACGGCCGTAACTACTGAATGTTACGGCCGTAACTCTTGACAGATTGTGATCATTTGTCTAATTTTTTATACTTTTTGTGTATTATTGAGGGGATGGCTTGCATTGATCCGATCTATTGTAATAATGCTGGAGTTTTGGAGCTATTAGATGACTTTAGGTGTATAAATAGACCCCTTAGATCAATCATCATTCATCATTCATCTTATAATTTTCCACTTTTTGTAATATTTTATTTTTGTGTGAAGAACACACTTGTGTTCTTGAGTGATTTGTGTAATAGTGGTATAGCATATGTTGTTTAGAGAGTTTATTGCTTCTTTCTCCTTTATCTACTAAGGGAGTTAGGATCAATTCTTTCTCTTGTTCAACTAATAATGACCACTCAAGCTTGTATTATGTATATTAAACCCTTCATGAGCTAAGTTACCTTAGTTGGGATTATAAACAAGGTTAGTCATGTTATTTAAGTTTGTATAAAGATCTATTGTGAATTACTTATTATTGTGTGTGATTTTCATTGTTTTAACAATCTTTATTTATTTGGCCAATAAATGACGATATTTATGGTCTTCATATGTTTCGAAAGAAAATATGTTTGATTAGATCAAATGATCTTCACTCTAAGTTGTTCTAGGGGATAAAAATATACCTCTGGACCTTGGATAGTTCTTTGAGTTATTTTCATAAATCCTAATGCTATGTATTGAAGCCAATCAACATAGAAATATAGTGGATTGATTCAATATATAAGGGGCGTTTTATAGTTCGAAAGAGAAACCGGCTTTTTAAGGAAAATCGAATCTACACAACATAATAAGTAAATTCATCTTATGATCTCCTATACATCTTCTATAACTAATGATGAACTAAGTTTGTAATCCCAACTATTTCATTTTATCTTTAATCAATCTATTATTAGTGCAATCTTTTTATTTCCTTGAATATTAAAACTATTATTGTATTTTCTTTGCAATTATTAAACCAAACTCTTTAATTGTGTGTTTCACTCATCTTAGTATCTATAAAAATAGACTAATAGTGTATAACAAATTATAACCAAACTTCCTCGTGGGATCGATAAACCGGAGTCAAAAAGTCCACTTACTACTTGATACGATATCGTGCACTTGCGATAGTTACACTAAGAACGTGTCAAGTTTTTGGCGCCGTTGCCGGGGAAGTATAAGTGTTATATTTGAAATATAACATTATTAACTATTGTTACAAATACAATTTTTTCTTTGTTGTAGATTCTCTTGTCTATGCGAAGAACGTACAATCGCGATTTAGTTTCACTAGATCCCGAGATCGAAGCCACATTCAGAAGAAGGCAAAGAGAACAAAAGAAGGGCATTATTTCTTCACCATCATTGGCGAACGAACTAAACCCACGTCTCCCCCAAGGAAACGATAACGAAAGAATTCCTCCGGTAGGGGGAATACCTAATGTTCAAAACATTCAACATCAACAATATCCTATTGTTCCGGAAATAGATGAAGACAACATGCTCTTTGGGGAATTCATGAACCCCCCATCTTTGAGCGTGCAATCAAGTGTGATCTATCCACCATTTGGAGTGGACAATTTTCAAATTCGCCCCGATGTCATCAATCTCTTCTCCAACAACAACTCATTCTATGGAAAAACCGACGAGAATCCATATCTCCATATTAACCGTTTTGTGGAGATTTGTGGAAATTTCAAATATCCAAATGTAAATGACGAGGCGATCAAAATGAGACTTTTCGTGCACACTTTGAAGGACAGATCAAGAGAGTGGCTAGATACTTTGCCACCACGAAGCATAACAAATTGGCCCGAGTTTGTCCAAAAATTCACCACTAAATACTTTCCACCAATAAAGTGGCGAAACTCAAATACGAAATCTCTACATTTCGTCAACAAGATTCAGAGTCATTCCACGAAGCATGGGAGAGATACAAAGATATGCTACGAAAATGTCCTAACCATGGTTTCAATTTGGGAGCACAAGTCAATTACTTCTATTCTGGAATTTTACCTACATGATGAGCCAATGTCGATTCATCATCAAATGGCTCACTTGGCAAAAAAACTATGAAAGAGGCTTATAATCTTTTTGAGGTTATAAGTGAACAAAGTGCAAGATGGCCAGACAGAAATATCCAAAAGAAACCAAATGGTGTTTTTGAAGTGGATTTATATTTACTTATGTTGGCAAAAATTAAAGCTCTATCAAAGAAAGTCGAGGATATGTCTTTTTCAACTCCTCAATCTGTGAAGACGGTGCAAACTCCACAAGTTTCAGCTTTTTCATGTGAAATTTGTGGAGCAACTCACAACAGCACTATCTGTCCCTTAGTGAAACAGGAGCAGTCACCACCACCACCAGAACAAGTGATGCTCAGAATTTCCAAAGGCAAGCATACAATCCTTACGGGCCAACATACAATCCAGGGTACAAAAATCATCCAAATTTTTCTTATGCAAACAACATCAATGTGTTGAATCCAACGCATCAAGAAAAGAAGACCGGATGGGAAGAAGCAATCACGAAGCTAGCTGAACAACAATTGAAGTATCAACAACACAATGATGCTTCAATTAAAAATCTGGAGACACAAGTTGGCCAAATGGCCCAAATACTTTCAGAAAGATCTCATGGCATGTTACCTAGCAATACTGAGGTAAATCCAAGGGAAAATGTCCAACCTATCACAACAAGAAGTGGAGTGCAGTTTCCAGAAATTTCTATGGAAAATCATCTGGAAAAATAAAAAAATAAACAAAATCAAGAATCAGAAAAAGAATCTGAATCAGGACCTACATCTCAAAAAGGTCCAGTTGCTACAAAATCTTATGTTCCACCTATCCCATTTCCTCAACGGTTGAAGAATCACAAGCTCGATGCTCAATTCGGGAAATTCTTGGAAATTTTCAAAAAGCTACACATTAACATTCCTTTTGCCGATGCTCTAGCACAAATGCCAAGCTATGCCAAATTTATGAAAGATATTCTTTCCAACAAACGAAGGCTTGAAGAATATGAAACTGTCATGCTAACAGAGGAATGTAGCGCAATACTACAAAAGAAGTTGCCACCCAAGCTAAAAGATTTGGGAACTTTCACAATCCCATGTACAATTGGTGAAGTGAATTTTGGCAAAGCTCTTTGTGATTTAGGGGCAAGTATCAACTTGATGCCCCTGTCAATTTTCAACAAACTGAACTTGGGAGAAGCAAAAGCAACAACAGTTTCACTACAATTAGCTGATCGGTCAATCAAATATCCACGTGGGATAATAGAAGATGTGCTCTTCAAGGTTGATAAATTCATATTTCCAGCAGATTTTATCATCCTTGACATAGAAGAAGATCAGGATATTCCCATTATTTTGGGACGATCATTTCTCGCAACCGGACGTGCTCTTATTGACGTCTATGAAGGAAAGCTAATTCTCAGAGTGGAAGACGAACATGTCACTTTGATGTCCTAAAAACTTTGAATCATCCCTCCACAGATGAGTATTGTCTAAGAATAGACGCAATTGAAGCCATGGTAAACAAGTCTTTGGAGAAAATTCTATCTAAAGATCCTCTTGAGACATGTATAGCAAATTCTCTAACCAGCATGGAAGAAGAATATCACTTGGCCGAAACAGTTAACTATCTAGAAGCACTACCACCCTTAAGAAGGCATTCACATTTTGAATAATTGGGGACAAGCTCCGCTAAACCCCTCCCTTCTTTACAAGAAGCTCCAATACTTGATCTCAAACCTCTACCCACACATTTGAGATACGCTTACTTGGGCATTTCCTCTACACTTCCGGTCATCATATCTAACATATTGACCGAACTTGAAGAAGGGAAATTACTAAGGGTATTGAGGAATCACAAAAGAGCAATTGGATGGACTATTTCGGACATTAGAGGAATAAGCCCCTCTATATGCACACACAAAATTTTGATGGAAGATGACTGCAATCCTTCAATTGAGCATCAACGACGTTTGAATCCAAACATAAAGGAAATTGTGAAAGCAGAGATTCTTAAATTACTTGACGCAGGAATCATTTATCCAATCTCAGATAGTCCATGGGTGAGCCCTGTACATATGGTGTCCAAAAAGAGTGGAATCTCAATCATAGAGAACGAGCACAATGAACTTATACCAACACGACCCATCACATGATGGATAATGTGCATTGATTACAGGAAGCTCAACAAGATGACCAGAAAAGATCATTTTCCACTCCCATTTATTGATCAAATGCTCGATAGATTGGCGGGACATTCTTACTACTGTTTTCTCGACGGCTATTCAGGGTACAACCAAATCGTAATAGCCCCAGAAGACCAAGAGAAAACAACATTCACATGCCCTTATGGAACATTTGCCTATAGAAGAATCCCATTCGGATTGTGCAATGCTCCAGCCACATTTCAGAGATGCATGATGTCAATATTCTCAGACATGGTTGAAAAATTCATTGAAGTTTTCATGGACGATTTCTCAGTTTTCGGAGATACATTTGATAAATGCCTAAATCACTTAGGCATGGTCTTGGAAAGATGTGAAGACATAAATCTAGTTGTCAATTGGGAGAAATGTCACTTCATGGTCCAGGAAGGAATCGTACTTGGCCATAGAATCTCACAACATGGAATAGAAGTCGATAAGGCAAAAATCCAAGTGATTGCAAAACTTCCTCCACCAATTTCGGTGAAAGGAGTAAGGAGTTTTCTCGGGCATGCAGGATTTTATCGGAGGTTCATAAAAGATTATTCAAAAATAGCAAAACCTCTCTGTTCTTTGCTTGAGAAAGATACACCATTCCTTTCACAAATAAATGCCACATGACCTTTGCAACTTTGAAGGACAAGCTTACATCAGCTCCAATCATCATTTCTCCAGATTGGACTATCCCATTCATTATGATGTGCGATGCAGGTGATTATGCTGTAGGGGCCGTGCTGGGCCAGAAGAAGGACAAAACGATGCAAGTGATCCATTATGCTAGCCGGACTATGAATGATACACAACTGAACTACACAACAACTGAAAAAGAGATGCTTGCAGTGGTTTATGCCTTTGATAAATTTCGATCCTACTTATTGGGATCGAAAGTAATTGTCTACACTGATCATTCAGCTTTGAAATATTTAATGACAAAGCAAGATTCTAAGTCAAGGCTAATCCGATGGGTCCTATTTATCCAAGAATTCAACATAGAAATCCGAGACAGAAAGGGAACAGAGAACCAAGTGGCGGATCATCTCTCTCGACTAGACCAAAACAATGCTCAAGAGAAGGAAATAAATGAAGTATTTCCGGATGAACAACTGTTCCAAATCTCTAATATCCAGGAAAAACAGAATGCACCATGGTATGCAGACATCGTTAATTTCCTTGTAAGTGGAATAATTCACCCAAATTTTTCCCATCATCAAAAGAAAAAATTCTTCTCCGAGTTGAAATACTATTACTGGGAAGATCCTCTATTGTTCAGACGAGGACCTGATCAAATCATCCGGAGATGCATACCGGAAGAAGAAATGGAGAAGGTATTAGAAAGATGTCATTCCTCTCACTATGGAGGACATTTTGGGGCTTCAAAAATAGCAGTAAAAATTCTTGAAGCAGGATTCTATTGGCTCACTCTGTTCAAAGATGCGCATACACTTGTCTCTAAGTGTGACCGGTGCCAAAGACATGGAAATATGTCAAAAAGAAATGAAATGCCAATGAATTTTATCCTTGAAGTTGAAATCTCCGATGTTTGGGGAATTGATTTCATGGGACCCTTTCCATCATCATTCATCATTCATCTTATAATTTTTCCACTTTTTGTAATATTTTATTTTTGTGTGAAGAACACACTTGTGCTCTTGAGTGATTTGTGTAATAGTGGTATAGCATATGTTGTTCAGAGAGTTTATTGCTTCTTTCTCCTTTATCTACTAAGGGGGTTAGGATCAATTCTTTCTCTTATTCAACTAATAATGACCACTCAAGCTTGTATTATGTATATTAAACCCTTCATGGGCTAAGTTACCTTAGTTGGGATTATAAACAAGGTTAGTCATGTTATTTAAGTTTGTATAAAGATCTATTATGAATTACTTATTATTGTGTGTGATTTTCATTGTTTTAACAATCTTTATTTATTTGGCCAATAAATGACGATATTTATGGTCTTCATATGTTTCGAAAGAAAATATGTTTGATTAGATCAAATGATCTTCACTCTAAGTTGTTCTAGGGGATATAAATATACATCTAGACCTTAGATGATTCTTTGAGTTATTTTCATAAATCCTAATGTTATGTATTGAAGCCAATGAACATAGAAATATAGCGGATTGATTCAATATATAAGGGGCGTTTTATAGTTCGAAAGAGAAACCGTCTTTTTAAGGAAAATCGAATCTACACAACATAATAAATAAATTCATCTTATGATCTCCTATACATCTTCTATAACTAATGATGAACTAAGTTTGTAATCCCAACTATTTCATTTTATCTTCTATTAATCTTTTATTAGTGTAATCTTTTATTTCCTTGAATATTATAACTATTATTGCATTTTCTTTGCAATTATTAAACCAAACTCCTTAATTGTGTGTTTCACTAATCTTATTATCTATAAAAATAGACTAATAGTGTATAATTCAAATTATAACCAAACTTCCTCGTGGGATCGATAAACCGGACTCAAAAAGTCCACTTACTACTTGATACGATATCGTGCACTTGCGATAATTACACTAAGAACGTGTCACTTGCTTGCATGGCAGTTCTTGTACCATGTCCAGCATCTCCACAGTGATAGCACGGTTCATTGCCAACTCGAGCCTTAGAGGCGATAAGATGGGTAGGTGCTTTTTGGTTCCCTTGGCTAGCAGAGCCGGAAGCACAAGTCTTCACAATACATTGGATAGACCCCCACGTCCTTGACCATGATGCCTGCCATGTCGAGTCCCATGTTCATTAGGGTAGTTTCCATCCTTCACTTTTCCATAATTGGCCTTGGAAATTTTCTTTGTCCCAATCGGACTGGCATTACTGCTCACTAACACTTCGTTATGCCTCTCAGCTACTTGTAGTAGGTTGATTAGCTTACTGAAGGTAGTGATGTGTTTATTATCATACCCGAGCCTATACTGGTTCGTTAGTATAAGAGCGGACGTAGGGAAGGTGAAAAAAAGCTTTATGGATCATGTCATCTTCTGTGATGTCATTTCCACATAAATTCAGGCGCTACCTTGAGAGAGCATATCTTTGTTGAAGTCGTTGATCCATTTATAATCAAGCAACCAGATTTCATTCCACTGCACGGTCAGTTCTGGGAGCAAAGTATACATGTTCCCAAATCGGCCCTTAAGGGCATCCCACAGTTCTTTGGGGATTTCAACTGTAGATATTCCATCTCATGCTTGGGTCGATATGTCACCTAAGGAACATTAATGCACTAACTTTGATTTTGTCAGACGGTGCATCGCCTGCGGTATCAATGATTGCGGCACTATAGTCCTTAGCAACAAATGTGGTCTCGACGTAGGAGATCCATCTATGGTACTCAAGTCCTTCTAAGTCCATGATGTCAAATTTAGGACGAGTTGGATCATCCATCTTGAGACAAGAAAAAAAAGGAAAATGAGTTTTCACAGTATATCATGAGTACTTTTCATGATAAAATTTTCAATAATGTGGAGGATTATTAATTTTCAGAACTAAGATATTGTAACACCCTCAAGATATTCGAGGCATATTACAGTGCCGTGAATCCCTATATGGGACCCACCAGGCTGAACAGCATCATACTCATCGACTCACAGAAATGACAAAATAACACCTCGTCATAAAGACGCAAAACAGAATAATCCACCTGGCTCAACCGGTCAACGTAACATCATCATCCAACACAACATAATAGGCAACAATACAATCCGGACGAACAAGAACTCTTAAGTACTCGAGTACAACTATTAGTTCAAAAACCACAAAAGATGAAAAGATAAAAAGACATTAAGACGTCACTTATGCACAATCATCACGCATGGCCATCATCCGTGTACTGGTCGAGTGCCCGCTCGTCTCGATGAACCTGACCTGAAATTCATAAAACGAATTTTCCCAAAACGGGTCCCCAGAGGAGTTAGCAATTACGCTAGTACAAGTAACCAAATGAACGACTTACATCTTACACATATAGTAAATACATGCAATCAAGAAAACATAGTTCCAAAACACTCATTTCCGGAAATGCCATAATCAAATCACATTTGTAAAAATGCACCACAATTAACCATGGATCCACCCCTCCGTGGACCCCTACCGAGACCCCGTCGGATCTAACCCGTAGTGGTTAAAAGCAAGCTCGCGGATCCACCCCTCCGTGGACCCCTACCGAGACCCCGTCGGATCTAACCCATAGTGAGCATACACACACACACAAGTCTCATGCAATACTACTACGTTAAGATTGTAAGTTTATAAGGATACTTGCCTCGATTAATAGACGGTGACACGAACGGAACGGAAGAGTCAAGCGCGACCGCGAGGAACCGAACGAAAATGAACCTAACGATTCGAATAGCACAATCACAACCACTTCTAAACGATTATGGAAATGGAATACACCCGGAAACCCGCTTACGATTCATGTATATTCGTACAAAAATAACAACGAGGGCGGGCCACAACCAAACCCTCTCGATTTCACAAAGCTATGGAAATATACCATGAATCCGTAGGAAAACTAATGATATCAACAAGATTAATCATAATCATCATGAATCCACCAACAAAACGGAACGAATCGGAAGAAAATCCCAAAACCCCCAAATTATCCAAAAGTAGGGTTCTAAGAGATTTACCGTGGATTAGGATGAAAGATTCGTGTTGATGTTGTTATAATACTCCAAGAACTCAAGAAAGATGTTAGATGAGATGATTGGAGGAAGAAATCGCCAAGAAGATCGCCCCGGAATCGCCTTCGCCGTGGAGAGAGGAAGAAATGAGGAATTATGTTTATCTCGGTCAACTCCCTGGTTTATATAGCCAGGGAGTGTTAGCGCACGCTAAAACCTCAAGGTTAGCGTGCGCTAACGGGATAATATTCCAAACCCTACCGTTAGCGTCCCAGTCCAGTAGCCAGGTAATTGGCCGTTAGCGTGCGCTACTCGAAGCGTAGCGTGCGCTAATAACCTCTCGGTAGCGCGCGCTATCGACCCATAGCGTGCGCTACCTGGACATCAGTCGAGTCCAGTGACAAACTGTCCAGGACTCACCTGACCCGTTAGCGTGCGCTACCATACAAGCGTAGCGCGGCGCTAATCGCACTGACCGAATTCGTAATAAAGCTGCCCAAGATCGACACGCCAGCGCCGCCTTCAACAACTTAACGCGGCGCTAGTCTCCCGACATTAGCGTACGCTAGACAAGGTAGCGTGCGCTAATCCGATAGTCCGCAGGGCCGAGCCGAACCGCCACTCCTGTGGCTAACTCGCTAGCGTGCGCTACCATACAAACGTAGCGTGCGCTACAAAGGGACTTCTAGCATGCGCTATGCGGAAAAATTAGCGTGCGCTAGGTACGGAAAATAAACGGTCTACAACACCGGAATACGAACGAAACACCAAACGGAACACCTCACAACGCATCATAGCATAGAATGGATCCACGGCAACCCCGAAACGGCGGTTCCGCACAACAATTACGAGAATCAGATCAATAGATGATGGAAAAGTTTCACTGGAAGATACACGAGGGTCGCTACAATCGAGAAATACACCGAAAATAAAAATACAAGGGGAAGAAAAAAAATGCGGATATTACATTCTACCCCTCTAAAAATAAGTTTCGTCCCGAAACTTAAGAAACAAACAACTCGGGGTACCTAGCACGCATGCTATCCTCGGTTTCCCAAGTAGCCTCCTCGACACCGTGCCTCGACCACTGCACCTTGACCAAAGGTATGGTCTTATGCCTCAATCGTTTCTCACGATGCTCCAAAATCTTCAAGGGGCGCTCTTCGAAAGTAATATCCTCGGCGACAACAATCTCACCATAATCGATGACTTGACTAGGATCCGGGACATATTTCCTCAACTGGGAAACATGAAAAACACTATGAACATGACTCAAGGCTGGAGATAACGCCAAACGGTATGCCAACTCACCGACTCGCTCGAGAATCTCAAAGGGTCCAATAAATCTCGGACTCAACTTCCCCTTCTTCCCGAAACGAAAAACTCCCTTCGTCGGCGACACCTTTAGCAAAACGTGGTCTCCCACCTCGAATTCCAAAGGTCGGCGACGGCGTCGCATACGACTTACGCCGACTGGGCAGTCAACATCCGTTCTCGAATTACTTCTATCTTCCGCCTCGTCTCTAAAACGACATCCGGCTCGGTCCCGACCAAATCGGACGCCTCATTCCAACAAATCGGTGATCGGCATCGCCGCCCATAAAGTGCCTCATACGGTGCCATCTGAATCGACGCGTGCCAACTATTGTTGTACGTGAATTCGAT
The DNA here is from genome assembly GCA_033398695.1 of Orobanche coerulescens. NCBI lineage: Eukaryota > Viridiplantae > Streptophyta > Magnoliopsida > Lamiales > Orobanchaceae > Orobanche > Orobanche coerulescens. The sequence goes on from CM065804.1 coordinate 16,311,389, forward strand.
CAATGGCAAATGCTCCTCCCAGTCTCTACTCCAATCGAGAGCACAAGCACGCAACAAATCCTCGAACGTCTGGATAGTGCGTTCCGACTGTCCATCTAACTGGGGATGAAAAGAGGTACTCAAACGCAAACGGGTACCCAATGCCTTATACACCGCCTGCCAGAAGTGCGATACAAAACGGCTATCACGATCCGAAACAATAGACTTCGGAGTACCGTGAAGCCTCACAATCTGCGCGATAAACACATGAGCTAACTTCTCCGGGCCCCAAGTGTCCTTGATGCCCAGAAAATGTGCCGACTTGGTCAGACGATCAACAATCACCCATACCATATTCATGCCCGACCTCGATCTCGGCAAACTAGTAATGAAATCCATCGATATATCTTCCCATTTCCATTCCGGAACGGGAAGTGACTGTAATAACCCAGCCGGTCGCTGATGCTCGATTTTGACCTACTGACAAGTCAAACATCTCGCTACAAACTGTGCGACCTCCTCCTTCATATCGTTCCACCAGAAATTCCTTCTCAGGTCCTTGTACATCTTACTCGAACCAGGATGAACGGAATAAGGTGTAGCATGGGCCTCCCGTAAAATACTCTGCCTCAAATCTGAGTCGTTCGGCACACAAAGCCGACTCTGGAATCTCAAAATACCATCCTCGTGAATCACAAACCCAGGAGACTTTCCCTTAAGAACGTTCTCTCGGATTTGAGTAATCATCGGATCCTCTGACTGCTTCAGCTTAATCTCATCGATCAAAGACGACGAAATCTCTAAAGCACGAAGTTTCCCGACGGCTCCAGGCAACAAAACTTCAACATCTAACTCGATCAAAGCCCACCGAAGCTCAGACTGAGACGTAAGGATCTCAAGCGTTCGTAACGCAACCGGTTTCCGACTCAAGGCGTCGGCCACGACGTTCGCCTTGCCCGGATGATAAAGGATCTCGAGGTCATAATCCTTAATCAACTCTAACCACCTCCTCTGCCTCACATTCAACTCTCGCTGAGTAAATATGTACTTCAGACTTTTATGATCGGTAAAAATCTGGCATGCAGAGCCGAAAAGATAGTGACGCCAAATCTTTAGCGCAAAAACGACTGTCGCTAACTCCAAATCATGAGTAGGGTAGTTCAGCTCATACGGCCTCAACTGTCTCGACGCATAGGCAATGGTCTTGCCGTGCTGCATCAATACGCACCCAAGACCCTGACCCGAAGCATCGCTATAAACGGCAAAACCCTCGTTGCCACATGGCAACGCCAAAACCGGGGCTGAAGTCAAACGCGTCTTCAGTTCCTCAAAACTCAACTGCCTCTCGTCATTTCAGATGAACTTCTTGGATTTCTGGAGCAACTGCGTAAGTGGTCGAGCTAGTTTCGAGAAACCCTCGACGAACCTACGATAGTAGCCAGCTAAACCCAAGAAACTACGGAGCTCCTTCACATTCTTGGGCGGTGCCCAATCCAACACTGCCTCAATCTTCTGCGGATCCACACGAACCCCCTCGGCTGAAATCACGTGACCTAAAAACATCACTTCCTTCAACCAGAACTCACATTTCGAGAACTTTGCATAGAGTTGCTCGGTCCTCAAAATGTCTAATACTTCTCGCAAATGATGGTCATGCTCTTCCTCATTCCTCGAATAAATAAGAATATCATCAATAAAGACGACGACGCACTTATCCAGATACTCGATAAAAACTTTGTTCATCAACTGCATGAACACCGCCGGCGCATTAGTTAACCCGAAAGGCATAACTACGAACTCATAATGTCCGTATCTCGTTCGAAAAGCTGTTTTCGGTACATCGGATTCCCTCACCCGGAGCTGATAGTATCCCGATTTCAAATCAATCTTCGAGAACACCGCAGCTCCCTGCAACTGATCGAACAAGTCATCAATTCTCGGCAAAGGATACTTGTTCTTGATGGTCACCTTGTTTAGTTCGCGATAGTCGATACACAAACGTAGTGAACCATCCTTCTTCCGCACAAACAGGACCGGTGCGCCCCATGGCGAGGCGCTCGGTTGAACATACCCCGACTCAAGAAGCTCACTCAACTGCTTCTTCAACTCGGACATCTCTGAGGGTGCCATGCGATAGGGCGCCTTCGAAATAGGAGCCGCGCCCGGCTCTAATTCTATAGCAAACTCGACCTCACGATCCGGTGGCAATCCCGGTAACTCGTCAGGAAACACATCAGGAAACTCGCTAACGATTGGAATCGACGAAAGCTCGACTCCACCACTCTCTGCCTGCAAGGCGTAGCAGCAATAGCCTGTACACCCCTTTCGCAGGAGTCTCATCGCCTTCAAGGCGTTAACAACGAATTTCTGGTTTCCCCTCTTTCGCCCCGCGAAAGAGTGCTCGGTGCCATCCTCGGCTAACATAGTGATGATTCTCGTGTGGTAGTTCATGATCGCACCATGCCGCTCAAGCCAATCATCCCCAAGAATCAAATCCTCACCCTCGATACTCACAACAATAAGATTAGAGGGCCAAGTCCTCTCACAAATAAGTATGCAATGCCTCGAACCTCCTGATCACCAACGATCCTATCACCGCTAGGAAGCTTAACGATGAAGGGTTCACAAGGCATCAAACAGTCGAGACTCAAACGGCGCACACAATCCAAAGATATGAACGAATGCGTAGCACCGGAATCGAAAAGCACACTGACAGGATGAGAAAGAATATAAACGGTACCTGTCGCCACGGTAGCTGCTGGGTCTTCGGCTTTCCGCATCTCGTAAACCCGCGGATGGGCGGAGCCGACACTAGAAGCTCCCCCTCTGGCGGTCTGACCCCGACCTCTCCCTCGACTGGCACTCGGTGGGGACTGAGAAGCAAACGATCCCTGATTCACACTCGGTTCCCTAGGCGCCGGAATGGAAGTCCGGACACCCACGATTCTCTCCCTCTCGGCACAGAAAGCCGCCTTGTGGCCCGGTTGGCCACACTGATTACATGTCAACAAAGGACTCGGGCAATTACGGCTGATGTGGCCTGGCTGGCCACAGTTGAAACACTTCACCTCCCGAGAAGGGGCACTGGCAGCCCTGCGGGGAAATCCAGTAGTCGAGCTGGGCCACCACCGGCAGAAAAGTTAGCAGATTGGAATTTCTGCTGACCCCTACCTTTGTGGCCCGAAAAATCCCCGGCGGACTTCTGCTTCTTACTCTCGCGGGCCGCCTCACTCGCCGTCACAGACATATCGTAAGCAAGGGCCCTACTCTGGTAATATTTCAAGGTAGTACATACGAGCCCCGACATATAGTCCCGAATCGACAACTTCATCCGTCTGGAGAAATGGAAAATTTGGTCGCTCTCCTCGACAACTTGGGTCTTCACATAACCCAAATCCTTGTTAAAATCAGCAATAGCTTGAGATACGGGGATATACCGCGGTTGAGCATCATAAAAAGCATGTACCCGAGCCTGTCTGACCGGCCACGGGCAATATTCAGTCTCCATCAATTCTTGAAACTCAGCCCACGAAGCAGCATGATCTTTGGGCCCAACGGCCTCCCACCAGTCCGTAGCGTCCCCTGTGAGAAAGTATTGAGCAATAGGGACTTTATGGTCCTCGGGACAGTTGGTAGCAGTGAAGACTTTAGATATCTCTTTGATCCACCCTTCCCAGCCAATCGGGTCCGAAGCTCCCGAAAACTGAGGAGGATGCATCTTGATGACATCTTGGAGCCAACGGTCTGCTCCGCCCCGATTAACATGGGCCTGTTCCGGGTTTTGAACCGCCTGAGCTATTGCCACCATTTGGTTCACCATTTGTTGCATAACGGCCGCAATACCAAGATCGGCACGCTCCTAAGAAGAAGCATGGCTATGACGGTCTCCGGTACTGCCGGCTCCCGAAGACTGTGACGTGGCCGCCCCACCGGCTGCCCCACGTCCCCGGCCGCGTCCACGACCACGACCGCGACCACGACCTCTTCCAGCATCCATACTGGAGTTAAATAAGTAGCAAAAGCCATACGAGGATCAGTACAAGAAAAGGACAGTCACAAGTCGAGAATCAAAGGTACGATACAAGGAAATAATGAACAGAGGAAGGAAAACTTACGGACACTGGTAGTACCGGAATCATGGCAGCGTGACGATGATGTGCAAAACAAAACACCACAAGACCCAATAAACCGACAAGCCTAGGTATCCATAAACCTAGTGCTCTGATACCATTTTCTGTAACACCCTCAAGATATTCGAGGTATATTACAGTGCCGTGAATCCCTATATGGGACCCACCAGGCTGAACAGCATCATACTCATTGACTCACAGAAACGACAAAATAACACCTCGTCATAAAGACGCAAAACAGAATAATCCACCCGGCTCAACCGGTCAACGTAACATCATCATCCAACACAACATAATAAGCAACAATACAATCCGGACGAACAAGAACTGTTAAGTACTCGAGTACAACTATTAGTTCAAAAACCACAAAAGATGAAAAGATAAAAAGACATTAAGACGTCACTTATGCACAATCATCACGCATGGCCATCATCCATGTACTGGTCCAGTGCCCGCTCGTCTCGATGAACCTGACATGAAATTCATAAAACGAATTTCCCCAAAACGGGTCCCCAGAGGGTTTAACAATTACGCTAGTACAAGTAACCAAATGAACGACTTACATCTTACACATATAGTAAATACATGCAATCCAGAAAACATAGTTCCAAAACACTCATTTCCGGAAATGCCATAATCAAATCACATTTGTAAAAATGCACCACAATTAACCATGGATCCACCCCTCCGTGGACCCCTACCGAGACCCCGTCGGATCTAACACGTAGTGGTTAAAAGCAAGCTCGCGGATCCACCCCTCCGTGGACCCCTACCGAGACCCCGTCGGATCTAACCCATAGTGAGCATACACACACACACAAGTCTCATGCAATACTACTACGTTAAGATTGTAAGTTCATAAGGATACTTGCCTCGATTAATAGACGGTGACACGAACGGAACGGAAGAGTCAAGCGCGACCGCGAGGAACCGAACGAAAATGAACCTCACGATTCGAATAGCACAATCACAACCACTTCTAAACGATTATGGAAATGGAATACACCCGGAAACCCGCCTACGATTCATGTATATTCGTACAAAAATAACAACGAGGGCGGGCCACAACCAAACCCTCTCGATTTCACAAAGCTATGGAAATATACCATGAATCCGTAGGAAAACTAATGATATCAACAAGATTAATCATAATCATCATGAATCCACCAACAAAACGGAACGAATCGGAAGAAAATCCCAAAACCCCCAAATTATCCAAAAGTAAGGTACTAAGAGATTTACCGTGGATTAGGATGAAAGATTCGTGTTGATGTTGTTATAATACTCCAAGAACTCAAGAAAGATGTTGGATGAGATGATTGGAGGAAGAAATCGCCAAGAAGATCGCCCCGGAATCGCCTTCGCCGCGGAGAGAGGAAGAAATGAGGAATTATGTTTATCTCGGTCAACTCCCTGGTTTATATAGCCAGGGAGTGTTAGCGCACGCTAAAACCTCAAGGTTAGCGTGCGCTAACGGGATAAGATTCCAAACCCTACCGTTAGCGTCCCCATCCAAGAGCTGTAATCAAGCCGTTAGCGTGCGCTACTCGAAGCGTAGCGTGCGCTAATAACCTCTCGGTAGCGTGCGCTATCGACCCATAGCGTGCGCTACCTGGACATCAGTCGAGTCCAGTGACAAAATGTCCAGGACTCACCTGACCCGTTAGCGTGCGCTACCATACAAGCGTAGCGTGCGCTAATCGCACTGACCAATTCGAATAAATCGCCCAAGATCGACACCCACGCCAGCGCGCCATCAACAACTTAACGTGCGCTAGTCTCCCGACATTAGCGTACGCTAGACAAGGTAGCGCGGCGCTAATCCGATAGTCCGCAGGGCCGAGCTGAACTGCCACTCCCAGGGCTAACTCGCTAGCGTGCGCTACCATACAAACGTAGCGTGCGCTACAAAGGGACTTCTAGCGTGCGCTATGCGGAAAAATTAGCGTGCGCTAGGTACGGAAAATAAACGGTCTACAACACCGGAATACGAACGAAACACCAAACGGAACACCTCACAACGCATCATAGCATAGAATGGATCCACGGCAACCCCGAAACGGCGGTTCCGCACAACAATGACGAGAATCAGATCAATAGATGACGGAAAAGTTTCACTGGAAGATACACGAGGGTCGCTACAATCGAGAAATACACAAAAAATAAAAATACAAGGGGAAGAAAAAAAAATGCGGATATTACAGATATGGTCAATAAATTACTTTCGATGTTATTGAAGGTGGCCAATGAAATTACTTTATCATGGTTCGAGTTAATGTAGGCAGCAGATATAAGTTCTCTAAAAATCTACTAATGATGAAGCCTAATTTGCATGCCATATCTATATATGTATGCAGAATATATGTATAATTATAGATATAATCACATAACCCTATGCATATATCTATACACGGATATATGCAGTCAAAGTGGTGTCTTATGGCGCAATCCATGTTTAGTTCGTGTAAATTAATTTTAATTCGAGCTGTTTAAAGCAATTCACTTAAATTTAATTAAAGTTATTAATATATTATGCTTTTGGTTTAATTAAGCATAAATAAATTCGGGTATAAGTATGCAATCAAAGATATTTTTTTAAAAAAATAAATCTAAAATTGCACATTGCAGATAATAGGGTTCATATTGTGTACTTTATTTCGTGAATAGAGGTAGAAAACTGTCTGAAAATGGGACTGCCGAGCGGGTCGGGCCGGGTCTAGGTTAGCAACTAGGTTGAGTCTGCTTCTTCTGGGTCTGGATCGCGGGCCGAGTTCTGGGCTGAAGCGACGGGCTGAACAATCGGGTCGAGTTGGCTGACTGCAGCGACGGGTTGGAGTCGATCGACTTTGGTGGGAGACGAGCAGCGTCGATAGGAGGCAGGTCTTGGGAGTTTTGGATCGGGATTTGGATTCACGTTCCGGTCTGGTGCAGAGACAAGATACTACGATTGTGAATGAAATCTGGAGACGGGGGGATGAGTCGCGGCGGGTCGGGCAGGAGATGGTGGTTCGCGACGACTGGAATGAGAGGCGATTTGTTTCAATCGGGTTCGGGTCGCGATGATTTCTGGTCGAAGCGGAGGTGTTGCGTCGGTCAGTGAAGGAGATGACCGGTCAGGGAAGGAGATGCAGATGGGTGGCGGTTGCAGGGCAGGGAGTGTAACACCCCCAAAATCGTATGGGAATGTTACACGCCGTAGACCCTTTCCGCAAGGATCTACCAGGCTAAACATCCATAAACAACCAAATGCTTGCCCGGCCAGGGTCAAACAACATAATAATACAGACTATTAAGGTCACTTACACATAAACACACAGACCGATGAGGTCACACAACTCCATTAACAAAACTGACTAAACAACATTACCCACACAGGGGTCGAAACACAATACAGCGGAAGACTGAATCAACTCTAACAATACAGCCAAACTCTACCAACTCTCGACTCTTGATTAGTATCGCAGCTCGTCATCCCCTTGTGCCAATCCTGTGGATCGCTCCCGAACTCGCATGTACCGAACGCAGAGCAGACATCCACCCCGATTACTCGGGGTTAGTAAAACTCCACCGTTTTACTAGTGCAAGTATAAAGCGATACGAAATGCAACAAGTAAATAGCAACTACGAATTTAATACGGAAATCAATTATCAAAATGTTCTAGAAGTTTTAGAATTTCGAACTCAAGTAAGAGATATTTGAAAAGAAACACATCATCTCGGGGATTTTTAAAGCAGAAATTCTTTTGGACCTCGAGTCCCAATTTACAAAACCTTTTCGTAAACATTAGGGCCTTAGCCCGATTCTCGTTTCAAAGCACACTAAATAATATATCATTATGAGTCCGATATCCATATTTAAAATGTTACCCAAACAATCACTGCTACACGATCATTGTTCGTACACATCATGTACCAAACTCCGGAGGCCTCGACGGACCTTACCCGGACCACACACGCTGTTCGTACACATCATGTACCGAACTCCGGAGGCCTCAACGGACCCTACCCGGCCACACACATTGTTCGTACACATCATGTACCGAACTCCGGAGGCCTCAACGGACCCTACCTGGCCACACACATCGTTCGTACACATCATGTACCGAACTCCAGAGGTCTCGTCAGACCCTACCTGGATCACACACCTTGTTCGTACACATCATGTACCAAACTCCAGAGGTCTCGTCAGACCCTACCTGGATCACACACCTTATTCGTACACATCATGTACCGAACTCCAGAGGCCTCGTCAGACCCTACCTGGAACACAGGCACACACATCGACACGACACAACTCATAATCATCAAATGTCAAGCCATTCCACATTACACCGAAATTTACAATCAAGTATGTAAACTAAAACAACACAAATATCATGATCATCACAACGACTCAACAATGACCAACCACGCCCGGCACAAACTTAGATGATTTGCACATCCAACACAATTCCATGATGTTAACTAAGTGAAGGTATTATCGTTACCATCAATTGTTCGTAATAATCAAATCATACGAAGCATATACACGAAAGTAAACCAATGCATCACAACCATAATACGACGTCCCTATTCACAAGACACAATTCGTATAGTAAAATACTTGCCTTAATAACCGCTACCGAATACTCCGAAGAACACGGTTCGACCAGGAAGCTCGGACCCCGAAGAAGACAACGAACGGAAGGGTTCCGACTCGAGTTCTTCACAAGAATTTCGTCCCTAAGTCATACCAATGATAAATCAACAATCGTATGATGGATAATAATCATACAACGCCCAATCCCCCCTCTAAGACCTTTTGTCGGACACCTTCAAGGCGTTGACTAAGAACTCGACCAAAACAACGAATCGAAACGATTCAACCATGGAATAACAAGGGAAATGATAGAATACATCTAAATAATCATCAATACATCACAAATCTAAGTTATTACGGTTAAATCGGACAAAACGAACAAAAACCTCCAATTCAACCAAAAGTAGGGTTTCAAGAATTTACCTTGGATTAATGATGAAGAACAATTGTTGGAGTTGTTAATCCACACTAAAAACTTGAAGAATATGAATTTCTCTAGGATTGATGATGCAAAACACCCAAAAATCGCCCACAAGATCGCCCAAGAGGAGGAGGAATGAAGGAAGAGATGAAATGAGCATTCATCTCATAAAATCCGCAGAAATAGGCTAATCTGGACTGTGTGCCGCGGCCCAGCCTAAGTGTGCCGCGGCACAGGGTACAGGCTGCTCGGCCAAAACTGGAAAATGAGTGTCTGAGCTATTTCGACCATAACTCTCTCGTCCGGACTCCGATTGACTCACCGTTTGAACCATTGGAAAGCTAACTTTATGCTCTGTAATATTGGAAAGATTCAAAATCTTTGGAGTTTCCAAGAATTTATGGTGATTTTACAAAGTCGACTCATACTTGGGAAAAGTCGTTTAATAACACTGAACTCAAGAAAACGACACCGAAACCCGAACCTGAATACGAATCGAAGATACGGTCACGAAGTACTCGCAAAGACGAATCTAAGAGCTAAGAGAACACACGATTCCGACCACCCGAAGGCTCGGAATCCGACAACGGAAGTAATTACCCAAAACTTTGGGAAATTACGAAAATGGCCCAAAACGTCCGAAAATCACGATACGCGATCGAAACACCAAACCAAAGCTTGAAACAAGAATAATAACATTAAATGAACTTACGAGAAACTCGAAACAACAGTTTCGGACGAGATTCGCAAGAATCGAACTCAAGTGCGGAAAAGCGTCTAAAAAGCTCGGAACTCAGCAAAACAATACTGAAACGAACTCGGATGACAAAAAGTGCAGAATTAATCATTCTCGAAATGACGAAACGGTCATGAGCGAGTCGTCAAAACGGACTTACGCCGAAAAAATAAAATTACCGGAAATCGAAATTACGGGTATTACATTCTACCCTCCTTAAAAGAAGATTCGTCCCGAAACTTAAAACAAGTAGGGAGAAGCAATATCCACTGTCAGGAAGACTCGACGAGATACACAAAAACCGAAAACTCGCGCCCAACGGCGAAACGCTGCAAGAAACGCCAAAAGACATACGGCGTGAAAACACGCTCCACGACGACCAACACAATGCCACCGACTAAGATTCAAAACAATAACGAGCAATTAACGTCACATCACATGCACACATTTAATCAAAGAAACGCACGCGACAACAAGCCGCACCCGACTAAAACGGCTATGCGAAAGAAACAAATAGAATAACACGATAGAAATCACTCCGATACTCATCAACAAGAAAATGTCCGACGTCAAAACACAAATAATTTCAAGATAACAGAAAATGAGAATACCGGATATTACATTCTATCACACAAAAATAAGTTTCGCCCCGAAACTTAAACTAAGGTTATCACAGTGATACGAAATAAAATATAACGACACATAATAAAATACCATGCTCATGACCTCGTGGTCCACTAACACGCCTCCGTAGGTTCAACAACTAAACGGGAACTTACACAAAACAAAATATCATTCAACAAGTTCCAAATGTAAAAGCGTCACGAAACATCTCTACACGCGAAACAATCCGTGTAGCGGGTACCAAAAACACCATCACTAGACATCACTGGGCCCTCCAGAAGTAGGAATAGAATTCCGGTCCCTTATCATCTCGGCAACAATCTCGCAGTACTGAACTCGATGCCCCTCGTGTCCACAATTATAACAAGTCACTGGCGGTTTCTTACAATGCGCGCGTTCATGGCCTAGAACATTACAATTGAAACACCTAGGAGCATTACCAGAACTCAAAGACACCGACTTGGGTCTTTTGGGTTCTCTAACTGACCGAGAAGGTCCCATACTCGGCTGATACGAGGGTTGAGGTGTGGGAATCCCAATTCCCTTACTTCCCTATGCGTCATCGGAAATTTTCTGCTTTTTCGCTACCGACACGGACTCGGTAGACATTATAGCCATCTCAAACGCCAAGGCTCGATCCTGATAGTCCTTCAAGGTTGTACACATAAAAGGAGCCATACACTGCCGAATCTGAGGTTTCATACGCATATCGAAATAACGAACCTTATCTGCCTCACTTTTCACCTGATCCCGAACATAACACAGCTGTCGATTATAATCGACTATCGCCTGGGATATCGACACGTCTCGGGGCGTAGCCGAGAAAAACTCGACAATCCTACGCTCTTTAACAGGCGGCGGACAATACTCGGCCTCCATGGCAGTTTTGAATTCAGTCCAAGTAGCGGTACGATCACTAGGCGCTACGGCCTCCCACCAGTCTGCAGATTCCCTGTCGAGTAGGTATTGAGCAATATGCACTCTTCTCTCATCGGGGCAAGCTACAGCATCAAATGTTTTGTCCAACTGGAAGAGCCAATTCTCCCAGCCTAACGAGTCCGAAGAACCTACAAAACGGGGCGGGTGCATTCTCATCACATCTCGTAACCACTTACCAGCTCCGTTATCTTCATCCGGAATCCCGTCTCGATGTACGGTCTGATTCATAAGCGCCAACCGGTCAGTCACCTGACGAAGGATGGTGGCGGAGCCAATATCAACATTACCTATGAATGATTGCTGCTGATCACGACCACGACTACGACCACGTCCTCGGCCACGGCCTCTCGGCATACTGGACGGACGACCAATAAGAATAACACATCCAAACAAATATCACAACGTCAATATAAGACAATAAATAGCAGCACGTTAAAACATCAACTCCAAGTCATCACACAAGTGCACGAACTAACACTGTAATTTTATAACTTCATTAAAAAAAAAAATCCACACAGTCACATCAACAGAGATGTTTGGATTTTACCAAATCAAACACGGTCAAAACCACACACGTATCGCAGGGATCAAACACTAACAACAAAAATAAAATGTTTCTGGGGTATTATTCAAATGATAAAATTTTAAAATTCTCAAGTTTGAAAAAAAAATTGGTGAAATGAAATTTTTGAAAACACTTATAATACCTCGGTCATTTAATTAAAACCATGTATCTCATTATCAAAACTGTTTTGATTGAAGCTATTTGCAAAACAACACATTGAGGCTTCAATTTTTTCGCTAGACGATATCGTCAAAATGACCTTATCAATATATCATTATCTTTACTAGCGTTATACGGGGTACCAACATGTTACCACGCCATCCATCACTGATATATCAACAGAGATTAAATAACCATGGGGCACGGGTACAACTGTAATAACAAATTTCTACCGGGTCAGTCAAAAGTTTACGGCCGTAACAACATGCAGTTTACGGTCGTAACAACTCGAGCTTACGGCCGTAATGGAAAACATCTTACGGCCGTAACATCTAGCCGCAGGATCAAGAATTGCACAGGAGCCCCCAACACACAAACACATAACATTTAAATTCCGAAAATTAGGGTCGTTTTGCAAAACAAGATTTTTCCAAAAATTTTGATTTCCACCAAAAATGCTCAAATCAGTAGTCTTTAAGGAAAAATGTTTTCAAAGCTACCCGTAGCGGGTATAATTACAACAATCCAAAATAGTCGATATTAAAACCACATGCCCAAATGGCAAACAGGGTCGCCAATTCAATCACATACATCTCATGGCATCAAGTTTAAACACACAGCAAAATCATTCATCGGAGTTTCTCACAAACTCTACCGTAAAACCCATCAAGGTTCACAACTTTCACACCATACCAACCACGTGGTGGTTCAAGGGTCAAACATCAATACATCCGGTTCTATACACGTACAGCGTATCCAAGTATCGAATACAACTTCATTACACAACACCGTGTAAATAAAATTATGCACCACAAATATCACACATAAATGAAATCATGAACACAGTTATTATGCATAAAAGAGGAGACTTACGTCCACAAAGCCGCACGGAGACGGCCGCCACGATACTAATCTCATCCGCCAACATATCCAACGCGTTGTGACTACGCACAACTCAACTTGTCACCCGACGACTCGAACGACAAGACAACACATTACTCAACAAATCACGACTGACTCGACCCAATGTACCAGTTTCCGCAACCTAAGCTCGATACCATAAATGTAACACCCCCAAAATCATATGGGAATGTTACACGCCGTAGACCCTTTCCGCAAGGATCTACCAAAGCTAAACATCCATAAACAACCAAATGCTTGCCCGGCCAGGGTCAAACAACATAATAATACAGACTGTTAAGGTCACTTACACATAAACACACAAACCGATGAGGTCACACAACTCCATTAACAAAACTGACTAAACAACATTACCCACACAGGGTCGAAACACAATACAGCGGAAGACTGAATCAACTCTAACAATACAACCAAACTCTACCAACTCTCGACTCTTGATTAGTATCGCACTCGTCATCCCCTTGTGCCAATCCCGTGATCGCTCCCCGAACCCGCATGTACACGGACGCAGATCAGACATCCACCCCGATTACTCGGGGGTTAGTAAAACTCCACTGTTTTACTAGTGCAAGTATAAAGCGATACGAAATGCAACAAGTAAATAGCAACTACGAATTTAATACGGAAATCAATTATCAAAATGTTCCCGAGAAGTTTTAGAATTTCGAACTCAAGTAAGAGATATTTGAAAAGAAACACATTATCTCGGAGATTTTTAAAGCAGAAATTCTTTTGGACCTCGAGTCCCAATTTACAAAACCTTTTCGTAAACATTAGGGCCTTAACCCGATTCTCGTTTCAAAGCACACTAAATAATATATCATTATGAGTCCGATATACATATTTAAAATGTTACCCAAACAATCACTGCTACACGATCATTGTTCGTACACATCATGTACCAAACTCCGGAGGCCTCGACGGACCTTACCCGGACCACACACACTGTTCGTACACATCATGTACCGAACTCCGGAGGCCTCAACGGACCCTACCCGGCCACACACATTGTTCGTACACATCATGTACCGAACTCCGGAGGCCTCAATGGACCCTACCCGGCCACACACATCGTTCGTACACATCATGTACCGAACTCCAGAGGTCTCGTCAGACCCTACCTGGATCACACACCTTGTTCGTACACATCATGTACCAAACTCTAGAGGTCTCGTCAGACCCTACCTGGATCACACACCTTATTCGTACACATCATGTACCGAACTCCAGAGGCCTCGTCAGACCTTACCTGGAACACACGCACACACATCGACACGACACAACTCATAATCATCAAATGTTAAGCCATTCCACATTACACCGAAATGTACAATCAAGTATGTAAACTAAAACAACACAAATATCATGATCATCACAACGACTCAACAATGACCAACCACGCCCGGCACAAACTTAGATGATTTGCACATCCAACACAATTCCATGATGTTAACTAAGTGAAGGTATTATCGTTACCATCAATTGTTCGTAATAATCAATTCATACGAAGCATATACACGAAAGTAAACCAATGCATCACAACCATAATACGACGTCCCTATTCACAAGACACAATTCGTATAGTAAAATACTTGCCTTAATAACCGCTACCGAATACTCCGAAAAACACGGTTCGACCGGAAAGCTCGGACCCCGAAGAAGACAACGAACGGAAGGGTTCCGACTCGAGTTCTTCACAAGAATTTCGTCCCTAAGTCATACCAATGATAAATCAACAATCGTATGATGGATAATAATCATACAACGCCCAATCCCCCCTCTAAGACCTTTTGTCGGACACCTTCAAGGCGTTGACTAAGAACTCGACCAGAACAACGAATCGAAACGATCCAACCATGGAATAACAAGGGAAATGATAGAATACATCTAAATAATCATCAATACATCACAAATCTAAGTTATTACGGTTAAATCGGACAAAACGAACAAAAACCCCCAATTCACCCAAAAATAGGGTTTCAAGAATTTACCTTGGATTAATGATGAAGAACAATTGTTGGAGTTGTTAATCCACACTAAAAACTTGAAGAATATGAATTTCTCTGGGATTGATGATGCAAAACACCCAAAAATCGCCCACAAGATCGCCCAAGAGGAGGAGGAATGAAGGAAGAGATGAAATGAGCATTCATCTCATAAAATCCGCAGAAATAGGCTAATCGGGTGTGTGCGCGGCCCCTAAGTGTGCCGCGGCACAGTCTGTTACAAAACTGGAAAATGAGTGTCTGAGCTATTTCGACCATAACTCCCTCGTACGGACTCCGATTGACTCACCGTTTGAACCATTGGAAAGCTAACTTGATGCTCTGTAATATTGGAAAGATTCAAAATCTTTGGAGTTTCCAAGAATTTATGATGATTTTACAAAGTCGACTCATACTTGGGAAAAGTCGTTTAATAACACTGAACTCAAGAAAACGACACCGAAACCCGAACCTGGATACAAATCGAAGATACGGTCACGAAGTACTCGCAAAGACGAATCTAAGAGCTAAGAGAACACACGATTCCGACCACCCGAAGGCTCGGAATCCGACAACGGAAGTAATTACCCAAAACTTTGGGAAATTACGAAAATAGCCCAAAACGTCCGAAAATCACGATACGCGATCGAAACACCAAACCAAAGCTTGCAACAAGAATAATAACATTAAATGAACTTACGAAAAACTCGAAACAACAGTTTCGGACGAGATTCGCAAGAATCGAACTCAAGTGCGGAAAAGCGTCTAAAAAGCTCGGAACTCAGCAAAACAATACTGAAACGAACTCGGATGACAAAAAGTGCAGAATTAATCATTCTCGAAATGACGAAACAGTCATGAGCGAGTCGTCAAAATGGACTTACGCCGAAAAAAGAAAATTACCGGAAATCGAAATTACGGGTATTACAGGGAGGTGGCGGCTAGGGTTTCTGGCAGCCGATTTTTTATTTGTTTTCGAAATTTTGCAGAAAAGACGGGAGGGATTTTTTCTTGCTCAGTTGGGAACTACGTGCTGATAACGTGTTGAAGGGAAAATAACTGAGACAATAAAGTAGGGCAAAAGTGTGTATTATTCCATTGATGACATCCCTTTAAATAGGGAGAAATAGATACAAGCAGACCTAATCCTACTCTAACTAGGAAAGCCCTTAAACTAACAGACTTAGGCACACATTGGGTATTATTACTTTAACAACTACAAAAATTATTGTTGCTTTCTAAATATGATTTATTTTTTTACTTTTTATTAATATATGTTTTTTTCCATACAGTTATCTTTATAGGTATTAAATTAAATTCGGATATCTTTACGTGTCTATTAATATTTCAAAAATAATGTGTTGAGATATGGTATGTCAAGGACCATTATGCTTAATACCAACTATTTTCATCATTTAAATTGTGAAGATATTTGGTGAAATTGTAGCTTTATTGAATGAATTTTTGGTCCAGAGTATGAATCTCATAGGTTGAATTTTTTTATTTCAATTATATAGAAACATGTTTTTTTTTTACAAAATCAAAGATAAGCTATCAACCCCTGAAAGGGGATCTACGAATCCTGGAATGTACTGAAAAACTGTAAATATAAAGCGTATTCTAAAGATTGACATCAACGTCTTCCCAAAATGGGTCTTCCTTTGATAACTTCGAAAAATGTGTGATCCATATTAATAATTACTAAAATTTTCAATAAAAAAATTGACTATTAATTAATGGATCAAATTAAATTGGTGGTGCAAAAGATAACAAATAGTGTGCATTGTTTATAGATTGTGTAACAAATGAATTTTATATAAAAATAATTTGGCATATGATATATGTACTGATAAGATACTATTTTGATATGACTTGAAAAATTAGAAAAATGTCAAATCGATATCAATAATTAAAATTTTTAATAAAAAAAGGCTAAAATAATCAATATTTCATTTTGCACACGATCTTTGAATTTTTTTTTTGTAAATTTACCATCTTTTGAAATTTGTTCAATTTTTCCACAATGTGTAACTTTAGGGGAAAATTAAAGCTTATTATAATATTTTGAATGGGGCTTGCTTATTATTATTAGATTTTATATCTTATTTTTTGTTTTCTTCGCCCATATTTAGTCGCAAGTGGTACTTTCTTCCGGCAGGAAAAAGTACAACAAATTGACTTGATATTTTACACTATTTCCTGTCGGTAGGAACTTGTACGACAATCTGACTTGATATTTTACACCATTTCCTGCCGGCATGAACTAGTACGACAAACTGGCATAATGTTTTACACTATTTTCTGACGACCGGTAAGTGTTATATATTAGCATATTTAAATTGGGGCCCAACTTACGGCCCAACATCAATTTATTGACATACATTGATGATTAGAAAGTTGAACGAAATAAAGATAAGGCCCTACACTATTTTCTTCCGACAGGAAAAAGTACAAACAAATTGACTTGATATTTTACATTCTTGTATCTCCCAATTAATGGGGACGTTTTTACAAGAATCGTGTTAATAACAACGATTATATCTAGTATTCTAATATTTTATAATAAAAAATTATATAAACTCAAATATTGCCCTGTGGGGTAGGGTAGACAAAATCAATAACAACACCCTTGAAAAAATACTACTGCACCTACACCCTAGTATTCAATACTCTACTGCACCTAGTATTTGACTTTTTTTATTTATTTTCTGTGTAAAGTGACATTACAGTAACCTACTTTCATTTTCTTCCGGTTACAACACAATACTTGCTGAATCATCATTTTTTGCATTAGTAGGATGCTAAAAGAATAAACGAAAGAAGCATTGTTAATGACATCTGTTCAAAGTTAATTAATCTAGGTAAAAAGGAATTGGAAATTTTTGATAACAATCTTATGAAAAAAAACTGAAAAAATAGGAAACAATAATTTAAGCATGATGATATATTAATATTAGACATAAAAATGAAAATAAATTGTTATTCCTTGCATTTAGCCAAATCATGGTCTAACTACGATAAATAGCAATTCATTTTTATGTCTAATATAGCATATTAAATTGATTTCTATTTCGTGTTTTCAATTTAATTTTTTTCGTTTTAAGCATTGTACTTTGGAAGTGCAATGTTTTAATTGTGTGCTATTTTTATTATAAAATAAGGGCTCTGCTAATTCCTCACTTCTTTTACTCCCCCACCCGCTTGACATAAAAGTGCAAAATGTCATTTTTTTCCCCTCTTCAACTTATATATATATATATATATATATGTATATATATATGTATATATATATGTATAAATAAATATATATAAAGTAAAATAAAAATTCAAAGAAAAAAGAACAAATAAATTTAATTTCATAAGAAATAAATAAAGAATGCCAAAAAAAAACCAAATTACAAAGGATAAAATTAGAAAAGAAAAAGAAAAAGTGAGGGCGGGGAGACATCTGTCAGGAGGGGGGAAAGCATTCTCTAAAATAATAACAGATTGCACTAAGATGATTGATTGATGGGAATTGTACACAAATCTCTATGTGTTTCAGTAAAGAATGGTGTTAATAACAACACCTGTAATATCCGACGGAAATTCTTACTTACTGTTGTATTATTCGGATAATTCAATACTGTTGTAGTCTTGTTGCATTTGTGTAATGTTTATTGATCTTGGAATATATCATAAATAGACATAATAATAACGATCACTCGCACTATGATTGAATTCTCAACGTTGTATAGATAAGTGCATTTTTGAGCTATTAAACCTGAGCCTAATGTACGTTAATCCTTAGGCATAACGTACGTTATCTTAAGGCCTTTACGTACGTAAAGAGGCACCTGTTACGTACGTAACCAGTGTAATCGTATCCGATCTCAACTTTCGGCGTGTGGGGCCGGACGGGATTCGAATATCTGATATTTTGGAGGCAACCTAGTTGACCTACATTACGTACGTAATGCTTTAAGCGGTAACGTACGTAATGATGTTCGTATTTCAGTCCAGCAGCCTCTGGACTTAGCTTACGTACGTAACACTTTTTGCATAGCGTATGTAAAGATGTTAACGTACGTTATCCTCTTGTGATAACGTACGTAACAAACTGTGCTGTTATAAAAAGACAACTTGTATCTTTCATTTTGCACGTCCAACCTCTAATTTTTCACCCATATAATCATCCCCTTCATCCCTAGATCAAAATTACCTTCTTCCAACTTGTGTTTGAGCTTTACATTTTGATTTTGGAGCTTGTTGATTGGGAGTTGGAGTCATTCTTGAAGCCTAGATTGTGTTCCTGTGGTTTTGGTGTATTGTTCTTCAATTTTGAAGGTATGTTATATGATTTAACCCTATAATCTCGTAATTATAATGATAGTGATTAAGTATACTCCACCTAGTGACGAATTAATCAAGCTAAACATGTTTATAGTTAAGCTTCCAACAAACTTAATGATGAATATGATGATTAGGGGATTTGTAATGATGTGTTCTTGGTGTTTTGAATGATGATGATCATGTTTAGTGAAACCACACTCTCCTTACTAGAATAATAACACCATTGGAATAATAATAGTCCTTGTTTCATTGTAATGTAAATGACTTGTTGGAATAATTACCATAAAATGTTTTAAGAAACCCTTGTTGATCATTAGAAGAATGAAATGACCTTCTTGAACCTAAGCTAGGTAAATTCACAGGTATGATATTTGAATCTCCAGGTTAGGTAGAAGATTATAAGGATGGTGTTAAACTTGAGATAGTCTTCATGATCATGATATAGATTTATCACTAGTGATTGTGTGCAATGTAGATTTTTACTTGTAATCAATTGAGATGTTCTTG
This sequence comes from Orobanche coerulescens, assembly GCA_033398695.1. Lineage (NCBI taxonomy): Eukaryota > Viridiplantae > Streptophyta > Magnoliopsida > Lamiales > Orobanchaceae > Orobanche > Orobanche coerulescens. Next base: position 16,331,266 of record CM065804.1, read on the forward strand.
ATAAGTTTAAAGGGTAGGAGATTACTGTTTAACACATTATGGATCAATTCTTAATCCAGCAAACATTTGGTAAACATCTTGTAATCAATTGTAAGAATAGAATGGTATTGAATAAGGTTCTTGAAGTAACACTTCAATATCTTAAAGTTGAACTACTCAAATGGGAATTAGGGTGTTGTTTCGTTAGAATTTGGTATAGATGATCATATGAACGTATCATTGAGTAAAATATACTTCATTCAAGGTTGATTGTCCGAGTAACCGATTTTGAATCGAGGGCCGTTCGTTCGTTTGAGAAGGAAGGACTATTCTCACCTCCGTATTGAGGTAAGTTATCTTGCTTGGTTATAATGATGTGTGGATTCTTATGATGGTTATGCATTTCGTGTATATAAAATACTTATAAACTTGTGTCTTGTGATTTGAGGTTGTTCTTAACGATGTCCCGTTTTCATCGTGGGATTGTATTCCCAAGTTCGTCACTTTCGAACCCTTGATATCGTTGATCTTATTGTCATTTCGGTGAGTCCTCGATCTTTAATCGGATTTGTGAATTATTGAATTCGTTGTCATGTTACATCGTGACATATCTGGAGTCATATCTACGTTCCGATTGGATATTGTGTAGGATTTTTATCCGGGCACATATATAGTCATGCGTGAATATTTTCGGTGTTGGGCTGTGCACACGAGACGTAGTTCGTTGAGGCTAATTAGGTACATTGTCCCACGTATATCCTGGATTCCGTATACGGGGTGGACATGTGCACTGACACATATTCGGATCGGGCATACTGTGATGTCCCTCTTGAGCCGTACTATCTTAGTCGTTTATAGTCCATTCTTATATTTGGATGTGTTCGACGTTTTGTGACTAAACGTTCATACGCCCGAGGGGTATGTTCGTTAGTCGGGTTGTTATCCTTGAAATCTTATATATGTGAATTGTATAATATCTTGAGAATCATTTATCATGTATATCTGACCCTGTGTTGGGCGAAATACTTGTGTTGTATTTTAGGTCGAGGAAAGTAGGGGTGAGCAGAAAAACCGACAAAAACCGATAATACCAAAAATACCGAAAAAACCGAAACCGAAAAACCGAACCAATAAGATATTGGTATGGTACGGTTCTTAAAATTTTAAAAACCGAATTATGCGGTTCGGTTTCAGTTTTAGATATGGATCTCGACTTTAAAAACCGAACCGAACCGATAAAATAGATGACTATTCTGCAGACTTTGTTTTTTCTTTGTGCAGGTTGTTATGAATTGATGGACTTGTGCTGAGGAGGAAATTCAAGACTTTTGTTAAATCTGATATTGGACTTCTTGAATCCTTAGTTATTATCATGTTATTGAAGTAGATTTTATTTTTATTCAAGCTTTGAAGTGTATTAATTATGTCTAAATCCTTCTATTTGAACTTACAATTGTCTGATTTAGCCCTAGTAGTTCAATTTGGGTTTGGTGCAAGCCCAACTTAAGTGGCCCATTTAATCAGCCCATTGACACCGAATCGTTACCGAACCGACACCGAAACCGATCACACCGAGCCGATTTAAAACCGAATCATTTCGGTACTCAAATGCTAGATACCGATAAGATGCGGTTTGGTATCGGTTTTAGCTAGAAACCGTACCAAACCGAACCGAGCTCACCCGTAGAGGAAAGGGCAAGGCACGGGAAGATCAGGGTGATGACGAAGGGTTCGAAGGATACTAGTTCGGGAGCCCTAAGTCTTTTGAGTCTGGTCATGTTCATACCGTGTAATGTTATCTTTCCGCTTTATTTTAAATATGAACAATTGTATTGTTATTTAAGGTATATTCCATCTCCATAGGGATTATACTTATGTTTTGGATCCTGTATATAATAAGGCCGTAGGCCATACTGCTGTAAACTCCAAATCGGAGTAAGTACTATGTTTTGTGGTTCGGTATCACATGTATTGTGTAATTAATCTGTATTTTGGATATCGCCTGGTGGGTCCCAGTGTGGGGTCCACGACACTGTAATAGCCGCCTTATTGGGGTGTTACAGAAGATGGTATCAGAGAAAACTGTCATTTTTTTTAAGTCTTTGTGTATTGAACTAGTATCAAGAGACCTTCGTGTCACGTGTGACCCGTGCGAGCGCCTGATCCTACGAGCCAAATGCGGTACGTACTTTATGAACCATGATTAAATTACTGACACGATATTGATATCTGAATGGATCTCTTTGTTGATCTTGGCATTTTAAGGGTTTGTGGCAGGAATTATCTGATTGATGATACAAATAAAATTCTGGATTGATTATATGATTGAAATCATTCGACTCAAATGTCGATATGATATTCTGTGTGGCCCTCATAGTGACAATAACTCATTACGAACTGTTTTCTTGAATAAGTAATTTCTTACTGCCATTAACTTAGCATGAATTCTGATTGATATCATGAACTGTACTTATGGTTATCTTTACGAATTAATTCTTTCAGTATGGAAAGAAATTTGAGAGGCCGTGGCAGAGGGGGACGAGGCCGCGGAAGGGGCCGAATCCCGATACCACGAGCTAACAGGCGAGCGAATGCAGAGCATAGTTCCGCAGGCAGTGATTTGCCTTCTAGGGATCAATCGCACCACACTGGACGCGAGGATGCTCGTGTTGATCCTTACACTGTGATGCAGGGCATGATGGCTCAGATGACCCAAATGGGTCAGTTAATGGAAACTATGCAGAGTCACTCTGAAGATCGGGGCCACCCCCTGTACATGGCGGACCAGTGAGTCGGATAATCAGCGACATCTCTCGCCAGCGACCCCCGATTTTTGAAGGTTCATCTGAGCCGGCTGATATCGTGCATTGGATCGAACACTTCGAGAAATTGTTCAATATGGTAAACTGTCCAGCAGAGAATCGCGTCTCCATAGCAGCTTACTACTTGGGCAAGGACGCCCACACTTGGTGGCTTTCGGTGAGGCCAGCTGATGGCGTATGTACTTAGGAGGAATTTAAAAATCTCATGCTAGACCGTTACTATCCGGGTCCTCTCCGCGAGGCCAAACTATCAGAATTGCTGAACCCGGACCCGTCCGAAGATGATGAAGTACTATCTATCGCCGAGAAATTCCAGGCACTTTTTCCTTTTGCCGTGACAATTGTCCAAACGGAGGCAGATAAGATGAAATACTTTCTCAAAAGTCTTAAACCCCGAATGAGAATGCATATGTTGAACCATCATTGTGTGACCCTACCGGAGTTCATTGAGAAGGCTCTGGAGTACGAATTGACCATGAAAGAAATTTCTAAGAAGCAACCGCAGTCTAACAACAAGAAATTCAGGAAGCAGAACCAGTCAGACAGCAACCGGGGAACATTCAAGAGACCCCAACCAGTGCCAAATCCTTCTGAACGGCAACCTACGGTGTCGAAGCCAACTGGATCGCAACCTCGAGCGATCAGCCTATCTGTTGTGTGCAATAACTGTGGAGACCAGGGGCACATCAATTCGAAATGCCCAAGGCCAGCCGTGTCATGGCATACTTGTGGGAAAAATGGACATCGTGCTCGTTATTGCAGGAGTGGACCAGGACGTACTCCCACAGCACCTCATGCTCCAGTACATTCTTTAGTTCAGGACCGTGTACCTCCGTCTGCTTCTTATCAGACTACCGGGGCAAACAAAAGGATAGGGCGTGGAAATCAAGCTGGTACCTCTGGTGTCGGGGCTGCAAAACCCAGAGTCTACGAGATGAAGAAGGCTGAAGATCCCGAAGCCAGCATGATTGCAGGTACTCTCGAGATCCAATCTCAGCCTGTCTGTGTTCTTTTTGATACCGGTGCTTCACACTCTTTTTTATCTGTTTCCTGTTTGAGTCGTTTGCAATTAGAGCATGTTATCAATTGTGAACCTTATATAATTGGTCTACCTGATGGTAGAAGAATTGTTGGGAATCGTGAAGTTCAGGACTGCTCGATTCGTATGAACGACCGTGAGTGGTTGTCAAATTTAATTGTAGTCGATTTACCTAAAGATGATGTGATCTTGGGTATCGATTGGATGGACCGTCATGATGCCATAATTAGTGTCCGCAAGCGAACAATGACCGTCACATCTGACGATGGTGTTAAATGTACCTTCCAGGGTGACAATCCCAGCCGTTCCGGAAGAATCATCAGCGCTATGAAAACAGTGAAACTGCTTAATCAAGGATGTATTGGCTATTGGTGTTACATGACCAAGACAACGGATCGACCAGTTGAATTGATCAATATTCCGGTAGTCCGAGACTACCCAGACGTATTTCCAGATGAGTTGCCACGCTTACCTCCACATCGTGATGCAGAATTCAATATTGAGCTAGAGCCTGGTACGTCCCCGCTTTCAAAAGCACCATATCGTATGGCTCCGACTGAGATGCAGGAGCTGAAGAGCCAACTTGAGGATTTGACCGAGAAGGGCTACGTTAGACCTAGCGCGTCCCCTTGGGGAGCACCAGTACTATTTATACGGAAGAAGGACGGATCCCTACGTCTGTGTATTGATTATCGTGAGCTGAACAGGGTAACCATTAAGAACAAATATCCATTGCCGCATATTGATGATTTATTGGATCAACTTCAGTGGGCTGCTGTGTTTTCTAAGATCGACTTGAGGTCTGGTTACCATCAGTTGAGGATTCGTGAGTCTGATATTTCGAAGACCACTTTTCGTACACGCTATGGGCATTATGAGTTCGTAGTGATGCCTTTTGGACTGACAAATGCACCGGCAGTATTCATGGAACTGATGAATCGAGTCTTTATTAATTATCTGGATCACTTTGTAGTCATTTTTATTGACGACATTATGATCTATTCTCGTGACCATGAAGAGCATGAGCGTCATCTCCATCTGGTTCTCGAGGCGTTAAGGCAGGAGCAACTTTATGGAAAGTTTTCTAAATGTGAGTTCTGGATAAATGAAGTTATCTTTCTCGGACATGTGATATCAGCTGATGGGGAGCGAGTAGACCTACAGAAGACAGAAGCTATCCGAGACTGGTTACCACCAAAAAACGTTAAGGAAGTACGCAGTTTCTTGGGACTAGCAGGTTATTACCGAAAGTTTGTGGAAGGTTTTTCCAAAATTGCCCAACCAATGACTAATTTGCTGAGGAAGGATAAGAAGTATTTATGGTCAGAGGCATGTTAGCGGAGTTTTGATGAACTTAAGAGTCGTTTGATTTCGGCACCTATTTTAGTCTTACCGAAAGGAACAGAAGGGTTTGTAGTGTATAGTGACGCATTTAAACAGGGCCTTGGGTGTGTATTAATGCAGAATGGGAAGGTGATCTCCTATGCATCGAGACAGCTACGACCTTACGAGGTCAACTACCCCACCCATGATTTAGAGCTCGCAACCGTGGTCTTTGCTTTAAAAATCTGGCGTCATTATCTGTATGGAGTTACCTGTCAGATTTTTACTGATCACAAGAGCCTGAAGTATATTTTTTACTCAGAAGGAGTTAAACATGAGGCAGATAAGGTGGCTAGAACTCATCAAAGACTATGATATCGAGATCCTTTATCATCCGAGCAAAGCAAATGTAGTTGCTGACGCTTTGAGTCGTAAAACAGTACAGGAGCAGATGCTTGCACGCCTAACAACTCAGAGGGAATTGCAGTTAGAATTGGTGAGGCCGGAAATTGAAGTCTGGTTACAGCGTATTCAAGGACAACTCTGTACACTTGAGATTTCATCGTCCCTTGAGGATATAATTAGATCGAAGCAAGTTACGGACCCATTCTTATCTCGAGTTCGCGATGAAATAGCTCAAGGGAAAGCTCATGGATTTGTGATACACGAGGATAGATTGATATGCTTGAGGAACCGAGTTTGTGTACCCGCAGATGATGAATTAAGGAATTCTATCCTGAGAGAAGCTCATGCTACCCCGTACTCTATCCACCCGGGGTCTAGCAAAACGTATAAGGGTTTGAAACAATATTATTGGTGGGGAAGTATGAAACGTGAAGTTGCGGAGTTCGTTTCGAGGTGTCTAACCTGTCAACAAGTTAAGATTGAGCACCAGCGACCCGCAGGAATGCTGAAACTGCTTCCGATTCCCGAGTGGAAATGGGAGGACATATCGATGGATTTTATCACCAGTTTGCCGACAAGTCGCCGAGGGATGAATGCGATTTGGGTGATTGTGGATCATCTGACCAAATCAGCCCACTTTCTGGAGATTAAAGACACTTGGGGACCCGAGAGATTGGCCCAACTATTTATCAAAGAAATTGTAAGGTTACATGGTACCCCTAAGAGTATTGTATCAGATCGTGACGGGCGATTCGTGTCACATTTTTGGAAAGCAGTTCATCGTGCGATGGGTACGCAATTGAACTTTAGCACAGCATTTCACCCGCATACGGATGGTCAGACTGAGAGGACTATCCAAACTTTAGAGGATATGCTGAGGGCGTGCGTTCTCGATTGGAAGGATGATTGGGAGGCCCAACTACCTTTGGTGGAATTCACTTATAATAATAGCTGGCACACTTCGATTCAGATGGCACCTTATGAAGCATTGTATGACCGTCGTTGTAGATCCCCTCTATGTTGGGACGATCCATCTGAAACCTTGGGTACGGAACCCGATATGTTGTTAGCAGCCCGTGAGAAGATCGCTCTGATTAGGAGTCGTTTGTTGACAGCTCAAAGCCGACAGAAGTCCTACGCAGACAACCGACGGCGACCGCTTGAGTTCGAGGTCGGTGACCATGTACTAATGAAGGTGTCCCCTACTCGAGGAGTTTTTCGTTTTGGGAAGAGAGGCAAGCTGAGTCCGAGGTATATCGGGCCGTTTGAGGTTTTGGAACGAGTAGGCGATTTAGCCTATCGCCTAGCTTTACCACCAGCCCTGAGCCGGATTCATAACGTGTTCCATGTCTCCCAGTTGAGGAAATACATTGCTGATCCGAGTCATGTACTTCAGTTTGAGGAGATCGATTTAGCGGAGGATCATTCGTATGAGGAGCGCCCCGTACGGATACTTGAGAGGAGGATCAAACAATTGCGGAATAAGACGATTCCCCTACTGAAGGTTCAGTGGTCACGACACGGGGTCGAGGAGGCCACGTGGGAGATGGAGAGAAGCATTCAAGAGAGGTATCCTGAATTGTTTACCCCTTAGTTTCGAGGACGAAACCCCTTTTAAGGGGGGGAGTATGTAATATCCGATGAAAATTCTTACTTACTGTTGTATTATTCGGATAATTCAATACTGTTGTAGTCTTGTTGCATTTGTGTAATGTTTATTGATGTTGGAATATATCATAAATAGACATAATAATAACGATCACTCGCACTATGATTGAATTCTCAACGTTGTATAAATAAGTACATTTTTGAGCTATTAAACCTGAGCCTAACGTACGCTAATCCTTAGGCATAACGTACGTTATTTTAAGGCCTTTATGTACGTAAAGAGGCACCTATTACGTACGTAACCAGTGTAATCGTATCCGATCTCAACTTTAGGCGTGTGGGGCCGGACGGGATTCGAATATCTGATCTTTTGGAGGCAACCTAGTTGACCTACATTACGTACGTAATGCTTCAAGCGGTAACGTACGTAATGATGTTCGTATTTCAGTCCAACAGCCTCTAGACTTAGCTTACGTACGTAACATTTTTTGCGTAGCGTACGTAAAGCTGTTAACGTACGTTATCCTCTTGTGATAACGTACGTAACGAACTGTGCTGTTATAAAAAGACAACTTGTGTCTTTCATTTTGCACGTCCAACCTCTAATTTTTCACCCATATAATCATCCCCCTTCATCCCTAGATCAAAATTACCTTCTTCCAACTTGTGTTTGAGCTTTACATTTTGATTTTAGAGCTTGTTGATTGGGAGTTGGAGTCATTCTTGAAGACTAGATTATGTTCCTGTGGTTTTGGTGTATTTTTCTTCAATTCTGAAGGTATGTTATACGATTTAACCCTATAATATCGTAATTATAATGATAGTGATTAAGTATACTCCACCTAGTGACGAATTAATCAAGCTAAACATGTTTATAGTTAAGCTTCCAACAAACTTAATGATGAATATGATGATTAGGGGATTTGTAATGATGTGTTCTTGGTGTTTTGAATGATGATGACCATGTTTAGTGAAACCACACTCTCCTTTCTAGACTAATAACACCATTGAAATAATAATAGTCCTTGTTTCATTGTAATGTAAATGACTTGTTGGAATAATTACAATAAAATGTTTTAAGAAACCCTTATTGATCATTAGAAGAATGAAATGACCTTCTTGAACCTAAGCTAGGTAAATTCAGAAGTATGATATTTGAATCTCCAGGTTAGTTAGAAGATTATAAGGATGGTGTTAAACTTGAGATAGTCTTCATGATCATGATATAGATTTATCACTAGTGATTGTGTGCAATGCAGATTTTTACTTGTAATCAATTGAGATGTTCTTGATAAGTTTAAAGGGCAGGAGATTACTGTTTAACACATTATGGATCAATTCTTAATCCAGCAAACATTTGGTAAACATCTTGTAATCAATTGTAAGAATAGAATGGTATTGAATAAGGTTCTTGGAGTAACACTTCAATATCTTAAAGTTGAACTACTCAAATGGGAATTAGGGCGTTGTTTCGTTAGAATTTGGTATAGATGATCATATGAACGTATCATTGAGTAAAATATACTTCATTCAAGGTTGATTGTCCGAGTAACCGATTTTGAATCGAGGGCCGTTCGTTCGTTTGAGAAGGAAGGACTATTCTCACCTCCGTATTGAGGTAAGTTATCTTGCTTGGTTATAATGATGTGTGGATTCTTATGATGGTTATGCATTTCGTGTATATGAAATACTTATAAACTTGTGTCTTGTGATTTGAGGTTGTTCTTAACGATGTCCCGTTTTCATCCTGGGATTGTATTCCCAAGTTCGTCACTTTCGAACCCTTGATATCGTTGATCTTATTGTCATTTCGGTGAGTCCTCGATCTTTAATCGGATTTGTGAATTATTGAATTTGTTGTCATGTTGCATCGTGACATATCCGGAGTCATATCTACGTTCCGATTGGATATTGTGTAGGATTTTTAGCCGGGCACATATATAGTCATGCGTGAATATTTTTCATGTTGGGCTGTGCACACGAGACGTAGTTCGTTGAGGCTAATTAGGTACATTGTCCCACATATATCCTAGATTCCGTATACGGGGTGGACATGTGCACTGACACATATTCGGATCGGGCGTACTGTGATGTCCCTCTTGAGCCGTACTATCTTAGTCGTTCATAGTCCATTCTTATATTTAGATGTGTTCGACGTTTTGTGACTAATCGTTCATACGCCCGAGGGGTATGTTCGTTAGTCGGGTTGTTATTCTTGAAATCTTATATATGTGAATTGTATAATATCTTGAGAATCATTTATCATGTATATCTGACCCGTGTTGGGCGAAATACTTGTGTTGTATTTTAGGTCGAAGAAAGGGCAAGGCACGGGAAGATCAGGGTGATGACGAAGGGTTCGAAGGATACTAGTTCGGGGCCCCCATGTCTTTTGAGTCTGGTCATGTTCATACCGTGTAATGTTATCTTTCCGCTTTATTTTAAATATGAACAAATGTATTGTTATTTAAGGTATATTCCATCTCCATATGGATTATACTTATATTTTGGATCCTGTTTATAATAAGGCCGTAGTTATATCTTTGTAAACTCCAAATCGGAGTAAGTACTATGTTTTGTGGTTCGGTATCACATGTATTGTGTAATTAATCTGTATTTTGGATATCGCCTGGTGGGTCCCATTGTTGGGTCCACGGCACTGTAATAGCCGCCTTATTGGGGTGTTACAACACCCTTGAACTACTCTACTGCACCTTAGAGAATGGTATTTCTTTTGACTTTTCTTTAATTTTATGTCTGCATATACTTTTTCACCTCTTTGATCCCTAGTTCTTCTATAAATGAACCTCTTTGGTCCCTGGTTCTTATATAAATGAACCTATTTGGTACAGAAAATTACACATTTTTATTTCATCGTGAGCTCGACTCGAGGTTCAACTTCTCTTTATTGTCATGACCACAATATTGTTCGGGACATGTCTAGTCAAAGTTCATGCGATCCTTTATGTGATGAACGCACTGGCAATCACATGCCACAAATTAAAGTCAAGTAGTGGCAATTACATTCTCTTAAAGAAAAATAAATCCATTACTAAAATGTGATTTACAGTCGAGATAGTTGTGCTGCAAAATGACAAATCAAAATAAATCCATTACTAAAATTGTCGCTGAATAGGACTTGTGTGTATAATTTTAGTTACGAACAAGTTCATAACAATAGGTATCAAAAAGATTTCGTAAAATATAAAAGATAAATCGAACACAAAGTTATTGTATTATATTTATAACAAAGTAATTCATTAGCAAATGTAATAGAATGATGATCAGACTAACCATAATTTTTCGCGTCCACCACTCGTCTGAAACCTCAATTTTTCCTGAAAAGTTAAGAATGGTGGGTTTATTTGTAATATGTTAATTACTCAGGGGGTGTTTATGTAAAAAACCCTATGTTTTTATTTAGGTAATAGACATATATAGAGGGGGAACGGCTGGAGCCCTTAGGTAATGTCCGGGGATGAAACCATTAACCCTGCCCGGGCCCAGTAAGCGCGGGCCTGTAACCCAAGCGGGGGACAATGAGGCGATCAGGTCATGCTGGCAAACTTACCTCTAGATCGGGGGTGAGCTCGAGCCTCTTGAGGGGGGACTCAGGACAGGGGACGATCCTCCTTGTGTGCGTGTGTGAAAAAAAAAATATATAGAATATATATAAAGATGAGAAGTTAACTTCTTTTTTTTTTTCATAAGGTTGAAAAATTAGCTTATCAATTAGTTAGCTTATAAGCTAGTTAATAGTCAAATTTGAAAAACTAGTCATTTACGAAACGAGTTTTTTAGTCAATAGTCAAATAAGTTCCTGAACTTTATAAGCCAACAGATAAGTTTGTGTTACACGGCCAAGAAAAGAAATATTTCTTAGCGGTAATTAATCAATCCTAGCCCAACCTTCATATTGGGCTTATTTCATAAAATAAAAAAACGGGCCTACTTAGAGTTAAAACAAAGCAGGACCAGACCATTATCTCTTTCCCCTTTTGTGAACGGCAAAACCAGAAGGTTATCGCCCCTGCCTAACACCCTGCCCACCGCCGCGATTTCACTGCGCACCTCCGGTCCGATTCCACCGGCGATTCGACTAGCATCGCCGTCGTTGCGGTCTTATTCTCCGACTCTTCCCCATCAAAACCAGAAGGTTCTCGCCCCCTCCTAAATCCCTGCCCACCGTCGCGACTTCACTGCGCACCTCCGGTCCGATTCCACCGGAGATTCGATCAGAATCGCCTTCATCGCGGTCTTCTTCTCCGACTCTTCCCCATCAAAACCAGAAGGTTCTCGCCCCTGCCTAAATCCCTGCCCACCGCCGCGACTTCACTGCGCACCTCCGGTCCGATTCCACCGGCGGGTCGACCAGCATCAATTTCCACCGGTCCAATTTCAGCGGCACCGTCTTTGTTCAGGTAAATCAAATCTTTGTTCACCTGCATTAGGAAATTTGGTGTTTGAAATTTAGGCTGACTTCCTTTTGTTTACAATTGCTAGTTATACTGATGACACTGCACATATCAAATAGAGCTTGTTAAAGTGTTTATATGGCTGACTTCCTTTTATTTTATTTAAATTTGGTTTGTTTCCTTGGAATCTCCTTTGGTGGTTGAGTTAATGGAGGAATTTGCTCAAAAGGGACTCTTTCCCCACACTAATAACAACCAAACAGTATTGGATATAGGACCTTTTATTTTTTTTAACAATTCCACTTCTTAAAGATGAGGTTTTGATGCTTAATTAAAGGAATTTATAATCTAACTTTGGGTAACAAACAAATCAAACTTTTGGGATTTTCGTAATCTATAAGTGAAGAAAATAGAGTTGGACCAGTTTTTATGTGTCTTGGAATTTTAGCCATCCCAAATGAATAGTTCAAATTGTCTAAATCTGTCGTTTGTTGTGAATATATAGTTGTTATATATTCTCTAGTGTGATGATATATATGTGTGCAGTGTTTGGGTTAATTTTCTATCATCAGATGATGATAGTTTGTGGTTTTAGGTGCTGTATCTTTGTTGGCTGGAATCCTATGCTGTTATGTGGTCACCGTATATGGCATATTCGAATTGAAAATTATGATGTTTGAAAAAATATGCATGTTTATGTATTTCATTTGGTTGTTTTGAAAATAGCCAAGTTTCTATTTTTTTTCATGATACTGTACCATTTTGAGAACTTTGTAGTCATTTGTGAATAGTTCATACAACTGTATTATTAGGAGGATATGACTGAGTCCCGTGGCTCCAATAATTTCCCACATGCAGAAGGGGAAAAAACGTACTCGACAAGAAGTTGAAGACCCGAATGAATCTTTCTACGACCTAATATTATATGACCTCTCAACAACCATCTAAGGTGATAATTCAGTTTGGTGCTATTCTTGTTCCTATCTTTTGGTTACTAAAATTTATAATCTCTTTTTATGAAGTCTCTAGCAGCTTGATTGATATCCAATTCCAAGTTGGGAAAAGTCAGCTTTGGTAATTGTTTGATGATTTATTTTGAGAGTTATTTGTTGTTTAATAATAAGCTTATTTTTACCACAAATTTATTTGCTTAGGGTTTCTTCAATTGATTTTGAGAAGGATATGGTTGATTAATCCAATATGAATTAATCGAGCTGTTGTGTTTTAGGTCTCTTTTTGTGTGATTTACTGTGAATGCCTCGTTTCCTGCTGGTTTCTCTCATCAGGTTTTGTTTGTTTTGTTTTTGTTGGTGAAGTAGTATGTTTTTAACTTTGCAATTGTCTGTGCATTTGTAGCTATGATTTTTGTTCAGTTTAAGGGATTCAATTTGTCTTGATTTTGGGTTTTAGATTATTGATTGGTCCTGAAGATATAGAAATTGTGTTTCTTTTGAGTGAATGAAGTTTACTGTGGGTTGAAGACATTGTTTAGCAGGACTCTTCTTCCGTAAAAATGGATCTAGAAGCTGTGTTTGATGAATTGATAAAAGGAATGCGTGCACATAGACCCTTTCTCAACCTTGTGATTGGTGAGATGAATAATTTTGGGAGACAAGTTTTTTAATGCATACATTTGAACAAACATCGGTTTGTAATAATTTTTGGGGACAAGTTTTTTAATGCATACCTTTGAACAAACATCGGTTTGTAATATACATGATGAGCGGAGGCTAATTCTCCCTCAATTTTTAATATTGTTATTGCCTTAATCTTGTTATCTGTTTTGTTTTGCTGTTATTGTTAGGTGTCGAAAAGAAATAAAAATATCGTTGGATCTTCTGGAGGTATTATGTCTTGATCTTTTGAAGTAAGTATAATTTATAGAGTAATTATATTTCTAATTTGGATTTACAATGCTTTAACTCTTGCTTGTTAAACTAACTCTTTAACTAAACGAAGCATACTCCTCACAATGTCAGGAAACCGAAGTATTAGATTCACAAGTAATTGGAATACAAAAACTAAACACAATTATTGGAATTCCAATTTTACCAAATCCATATGTGGTTTTTATCACTTATTTTTCTTTACGATGCATGTATTTTAATTCTACCTTTTTGTCTCTTATTTTAGTAATTACCCACCTATATAAGCATGAGAAATGTGTCCTAAAATCTCAATTAAGTTTTGTTCTCATAAGCATAATCAAATTAATTCATTTTGCAGGCTAATCCAGATGTTCCCAACCGTGCTGATGCAGAACCGTCTCATAGACTGCAGGTGATTCTGTTTGCAATTATAGTGTACATAGTTAATGGAGAAATAAAAAAAATGCATAAAAGAAAAGCTAAAAAGAGGAAATTAGAGAAGCCACCAATATGACTCATAGTTTTGAATATCTCAAGTAAAATCTATTTTGTTATTATGATTGAATGAATTGATTGCAAAATGATCTGATCTTATATAAGGCCTAAGCATTTCGGTTCCAGGGAGATGTGTGTTCTTTTCCCTTTTTTTTCCCACTGATGTGTGTTTATATAAAGACAATTAAGGGAATAAGTCTTATTTTTCATTTGAATTTTATCAACAACTTACTATTTCCTTTGAATGGTGTGACACCCGGTGGTTAGACTATTGAATATTGTATCTATGTTTTCTATTTGACTGCTAAAATAGATATTGTGAAACAGTACACTTATTATTAAGCAAAACGAAATAGATATTTTGAGCATCGATGTAATACAAAGAAATTTCTTGATATTGCTGGATCTTCTAAAGTAAGTATAATTTATCTACGTACATGCATGCACCTGCCTTTAGGGTTTAGGATAAAATCAATTTTACCAAATGCATATGTGGTTTTTATCACTTATTTTTCTTTTCGATGCATATGTTTTAATCCTATCTTTTTGTCTCTTATTTTAGTAATTACCCACCTATATAGCATGAGAAATGTGTCCTAAAATCTCAATTAAGTTTTGTCCTTGTAAGCATAATCAAATTAATTCATTTTGCAGGCTAATCCAGATGTCCCCGACTGTGCTGATGCAGAACCGTCTCATAGACTACAGGTGATTCTGTTTGCAATTATAGTGTACATAGTTAATGGAGAAATAAAAAAAAATGCATAAAAGAAAAGATAAAAATAGGAAATTAGAGAAGCCACCAATATGACTCATGGTTTTGAATATCTCAAGTAAAATTTATTTTGTTATTATGATTGAATGAATTGATTGTAAAATGATCTGATCTTATATATAAGGCCTAAGCATTTCGGTTCTTGGGAGCACGTGTGTTTTTTCCCCTTTTTTCACTGATGTGAATGTTTATATAAAGACAATTAAGGGAATAAGTCTTATTTGACCATTCATTTGACTTTTATCAACAACTTACTATTTCTGTAGCTTTGAATGATATGACACTCGGTAATTAGGCTATTGAATATTGTATTTATGTTTTCTATTTGATTGCTAAAATAGATATTGTGAAAGAGTACACTTATTATTAAGCATAACGAACTAGATACTTTGAGCATCGATGTAATAGAAATAAACTTCTTGATATTGCTGGATCTTCTAAAATAAGTATAATTTATAGAATAGTTATATTTCTAATTTTAATTTACAATTCAGGAAATACAAGTACTAGACTTCAGCCTTAACCTTGTATTCTATTTTGCATGTTGCTGTTAGATGTTCGAAAGAAACAAACTTCTTGATATTGTGGATCTTCTAAAGTAAGTATAATTTATAGAGTATGTCATATTTCTAATTTTAAATCACAATTCAGGAAACACAAGTACTAGACTAGCATTAACCTTGTAATCTCTTTTGCATGTTGTTGTTAGATGTTCGAAAGAAACAAACTTCAAGATATTGCTGGATCTTTTAAACTAAGGGGGTGCTTGGTTGGGGGTATCAGGGGGTAGGGAATGGGAAAGGCAATGAATAAACATGCTTGGTTAGGAGTAAGGAATAAAATTATTGCTTAGTAGTGGGTAATGGGCCATTACTCAGTAAATTGGGAGGAAAGGTAATGATTACCCACCACCACCACCACCACCACCAGCCACCACCACCACCAGCCGCCACCACCAGCAGCCACCACCACCACCACCAGCAGCCGCCACTACCACCATCCACCACCACCACTACCACCAGCCACCACCACCACCACCACCAGCAGCCACCACCGCGACCACCACCACCACTTTGGAGGTTAATGTGTTTTTTTAAACCAAGCACTATCAAAGATAATGATAATCTCTATTCCATTCATTTATATTCCATTGTATTCCCTTTACCTTTGCTATTCCCATTACCCTCTTTGAACCAAGCGCACCCTAAGTATAATTGATAGAGTAGTTATATTTCTAACTTGAATTCACAATGTCGGGAAATACAAGTACAGGACTCCCAAGAACTGGCGAGAACACAAAAG
Organism: Orobanche coerulescens; assembly: GCA_033398695.1. Lineage (NCBI taxonomy): Eukaryota > Viridiplantae > Streptophyta > Magnoliopsida > Lamiales > Orobanchaceae > Orobanche > Orobanche coerulescens. The sequence goes on from CM065804.1 coordinate 16,347,297, forward strand.
CTGGACACGCTGTCACTGGAAATTTATGGAGTAATTATATTTTTGATTTGGATTTACGTGCTTTAACTCGTACTTGTTGAACCAACTCTTTACCTAACTGAAGTATACCCCTCACAATGTCAGGAAACAAAAATACCAAACTCCCAAGAAACGGATGGTCCCTTATTTGTCTTGTTATTATGATTGAATGAATTGATTACAAGATAGTTTTTATCCCCTATTTTTTTTCCAATGCCTACCTTTTAATCCTATCTTTATATCCTTTATAAACATGAGAATAGTTGAAAGGATAACATGAATAATGCATTGTGTAGATATATGTGTATAGATGACGGCGTTTGATATGTGAAACTTGTTCTTTGCCATATTCGTGACTTTACCATTAAGTATTATTCTTAACGAATTTGTTCTTTTTTTTAACTTTATGCACCAAGAATCTGACAATTAAAAGTAAACAACAAAGAACTGATTTGGAAGAACTAGCTATAGCAGAGAAGAAACTGAGTGGTGTTCATTTTGCAGGCCATGAATCCAGATGCCAAAATGTTATTTGTTTCTGGAGCAAATAAGCCCAATTTGGATCATCCGAATGTACCATATATTCTTCAAGTGGCTGTTACGAACAGTAACAGAGAAAGTGAGGGTTTCTTTACAAGATTGGAAGGTGAATATTTGGCGGAACAGATAATGAAACTCTATTCAATAAAGGTGAATGGCGATGAGGTACAAGTATATACTATATTTATTTGCATAATTTGGTCCATCATCTTGTGTGTGTGTATAATAGTCTATTATTATATATGAAAAATATATATCTTTTACTTCAATCGTATAAACTTTGTATTTCTTTGTAGGTTAAGAATATATTGAACTTGTTCCATATCAAATTTCAAGACTATTGCCTTTTGATGCAACGAGTGGTGAAGGGTATGAAGTTTAATTATGAAACTGGTATGGTTCACAGAGAAATAAAGTATATGGAAAATGAGGTTAGTTGCTAAATAAATTTTAATTCTTGGCTTTTCATCGCTTATTGCTATTCTTATTCTCAAATGTCATAAATTTGCAGGATCCAAAAATATACAACATAGAGAATTTTCACGAACATGTGATTGTGTATTTTTCCTCTTTGAAAATTATTTTTAATAAGGTATGGCAAAAATATCTGAAATCTAAGCAAAAGAGAAAAAAAAATAATAGTACTAGAAGATGCGGGGAACGAGTAGTAGTGGTAAAATGATGTCAATGAGTGACACATCTGGATCCATAAAGAAATCCATACTCAAACTCTCTATCACAACTGTCATGAATGAGTATGAAGAACTTTCTCCGGAGTTAGATCCTTTGAATGATAGGATAAATAGTTTATATAACACGGATAGTATAGTTGCAATGGATATATTCAATAAAATATTATTAAAATATTTTAGTAATAATAAAAGTTTATGTGATTATTTATACTTTATGATGATGCCACATTTAGAGAAAAAATGTTGATGCTAAAGAATACATTGTAATTCAAACACTTTTGTAGCTTGATTTTATATTGCTATCATAACAAGTATTGAATGTTTATTTATGTTACACTATATTTATCATCACCATCTGTAACTAAATTCATTATTTATTTGGTGGATCTTATGATTTATATGTTTCGAGTACATTTATTATTAATGCGACTATTTATACATTTATCTATTGGTTAAATTATCTGTCAAAAAAGAAATATTGGTTAAATTATTAATTAAAAAAGTAATATTAGTTAAATCATCTGTCAAAAAAGTAATATTGATTAATAAACCAATATTACTTGTAAACAAACATTTGCTGATCTTTATCCTTTTATCCTCCTAAACAGAAATACAAAGCAGCCTCCAACGTGAATACCAGAGAACTTTTACTTCCTCAGATAAAAGATGACACTTATAACTGGATAGCAAGAGTAACTGTTGCCGAGAAAGCACATCTGAAATTTTCAAATATTAGTGGAACACGATATCAAAGCGTCCTGCTAATGGACATTGAGGTAAAATACATTACTGATTTCTTTTCGACAGCCCTTCATCTGATCTGTCCAATTTTTTCTTTTATACCAGAAAAATACAGTGCGTGCTATGATCTACGATCATAATATCAATGCCTTTCAGCAGCATTTATTAGTAGGAAAAACATACCTATCTCCAAGGCTGTCGTCAGGCCTGCTCCTGAAAGATTTCAGCGATATCCAGGTGAGTTGCAGTGGACACTTAACGGCAGAACAAGTGTCGAATGTCAAGAGGAAGACCATCAAGATCTGCTATTTTCAAGACTCAATCTATGCGAATACTCAGACTTTCTATCACATATCAACATCCCGAACAAAATTGGTTGATTTCTAAAACTCTTGCTAGAACCCTCCCCCCCTTTAATTTCAATATTTACACCAGAAGCACAAATATTTTATGCTTTCTTACAAATTTTATATAGATATAATTGGGCTGGTGATCAACATTGAACCATCTAGAATACAAACCACCAAATCTGGCAAAGAAAATTTGCTCCAGGATATAATCATAACAAACAAAAGGTATAATCTTTGTCAATTACATATATTTACATCTAAAATATAAAATGCTGGTATTTTCAGATCTGAAACTGCTATCGTCACTATATTTGGCGACTTTGTCAAAAATGAGGGCACTACATTGATGGAAACTATCGCAGCACAACCCATCATCGTAGCAACCCATCTCACTGTGACTTCGTATAATGGTAAAATATCCATATCGTCTTATTAGTCATATCCCTAATTAAACAATATATGTAATATTCATTCTTCCATAATACTTTCAATTAACTACCATTTATTTTACAGGCATTTCCCTCTCTTCAACAAGCAACACATATATATACATCAACCTCTCTTGTTCTCAAGTGGCCGAATTTCGCAGCCGGTACACATTAACAATACACAATAGTCATTCTACTTACATTTCCGCTACCAACTACATCTCACTTCTCGACCATACAGGAGCAACGATCATGCCGCCCAAATTCAACACCTCCGCAACACCTATAACAACAATCCTCCCAAAAAAATTCATACAACTACAGCTACAAAATTCACGAATATTGAAGAAGTTGCACCACAAACTCTACAGTATGCTTTAGGATCTAATATGTTCTAACATAAATATTTCCAACTACTGCTCATATCTTTTCAATTTAAATAACATAATAGGACTCCACCACATGCCTATGGGTCAAAGGAATCACCGCAACCGCCACTAACACTGCGCCTTTCTGGTACATGGCATGCAACCTCTGTAAACGCTCATCCAGTTGCGGCATTGCAGGCGAATCATGCTTCTGCCATTCCTGAATCCCCCACCAATTGGTGGAGTGGATACCCCTCCCTCCTGTAACAAGGAGGTCGAGGGTTCGACTCCAGTGGGAGTCCGGGTGCATGCGTGTAAAAAAAAAATACGTCTGCCATTCCTGTAACAATGCCACTGCTGTTGCAACTCCCAAGTATCAACATTTATATATATATATATATATAATGCCACATTATATTCAAACGCCTAATCTAGAGATCCAATGATATATATATATTTTAGAGTACGTGGTGAAATCACCATTACCAACAACGCCGCCGAACTTAGGGCAACAATTATGGGTGTAATAGTTGAAGATTTTTATAGCTGCAAAGCTAATGAGCTGATGACATACTCAAATGCAGTAAAATCTTCTCTATAAAAAAATACACACGAACAAATATAATGGTGATTTCTCCACGTGCTCTGAAATATATATCATTGGATCTCTAGATTAGGTATTTGAATATAATGTGGCATTATATATATATATATGTGTATGTGTGTGTGTGTAAATGTTGATACTTGGGAGTTGCAACAGCGGTGGCATTGTTACAGGAACGGCAGAAGTATGATTCGTCTGCAATATCGCAACTGGATGAGCGTTTACAGAGGTTGCATGCCGTGTACCAGAAAGGCGCAGTGTTAGTGGCGGTTGCGGTGATTCCTTTGACCCATAGGTATGTGGTGGAGTCCTATTATGTTATTTAAATTGAAAAGATATGAGCAGTAGTTGGAAATATTTATGTTAGAACATATTAGATCCTAAAGTATACTGTAGAGTTTGTGGTGCAGGCTTCTTCAATATTCGTGAATTTTGTAGCTGTAGTTGTATGAATTTTTTTGGGAGGATTGTTGTTATAGGTGTTGCAGAGGTGTTGAATTTGGGCGGCATGGTCGTTGCTCCTGTATGGTCGAGAAGTGAGATGTAGTTGGTAGCGGAAATGTAAGTAGAATGACTATTGTGTATTGTTAATGTGTACCGGCTGCGAAATTCGGCCACTTGAGAACAAGAGAGGTTGATGTATATATATGTGTTGCTTGTTGAAGACACGAAAATGCTTGTAAAATAAATGGTAGTTAATTGAAAGTATTATGGAAGAATGAATATTACATATATTTTTTAATTAGGGATATGACTGATAAGACGATATGGATATTTTACCATTATACGAAGTCACATTGAGATGGGTTGCTACGATGATGGGTTGTGCTGCGATAGTTTCCATCAATGTAGTGCCCTCATTTTTGACAAAGTCGCCAAATATAGTGACAATAGCAGTTTCAGATCTGAAAATACCAGCATTTTATATTTTAGATGTAAATATATGTAATTGACAAAGATTATACCTTTTGTTTGTTATGATTATATCCTGGAGTAAAATTTCTTTGCCTGATTTGGTGGTTTGTATTCTAGATGGTTCAATGTTGAGCACCAGCCCGATTATATCTATATAGAATTTGTAAGAAAGCGTAAAATATTTGTGCTTCTGGTGTAAATATTGAAATTAAAGGGGGGGGGGGGGGGAGGGTTCTAGCAAGAGTTTTAGAAATCAACCAATTTTGTTCGGGGTGTTGATATGTGATAGGAAGTCTGAGTATTCGCATAGATTGAGTCTTGAAAATAGCAGATCTTGATGGTCTTCCTCTTGACATTCGACACTTGTTCTGCCGTTAAGTGTCCACTGCAACTCACCTGGATATCGTTGAAATCTTTCAGGAGCAGGCCTGACGACAGCCTTGGAGATTAGGTATGTTTTTCCTACTAATAAATGCTGTTGAAAGGCATTGATATTATGATCGTAGATCATAGCACGCACTGTATTTTTCTGGTATAAAAGAAAAAGTTGGACAGATCAGATGAAGGGCTGTCGAAAAGAAATCAGTAATGTATTTTACCTCAATGTCCATTAGCAGGACGCTTTGATATCGTGTTCCACTAATATTTGAAAATTTCGGATGTGTTTTCTCGGCAACAGTTACTCTTGCTATCCAGTTATAAGTGTCATCTTTTATCTGAGGAAGTAAAAGTTCTCTGGTATTCATGTTGGAGGCACCTTTGTATTTCTGTTTAGGAGGATAAAGATCAGCAAATGTTTGTTTACAAGAAGAGATTGTCATTACTAGAACAATGTAAATAGCAAAAAGGTTGGAATGAATATAGATGGTAATTGTAAACATTCTTAAATTAGTAATGTTAAATATCTAAACATATAATCAGGAAAAGATGATACGCGGCACTAAATCAACAATACTAACTTCTCTGCATAACAGACAACTTTTCTCTATCTTCACAATGTGAGGTATCCGTAAAACGAGGTGCACAAAATTTAAATTGCCAAATTTAAATTTGCCAATTTAATATATTTTGAAACTCATTTATAAATAATTGAAGTAAAAATGTTTTGGCAATTATAAGTTGATGTTTAATACAGAAGAACAGAATGGAAAGGCTGGTAAGTATTTCTTTACACCTCAAAAACCGAATGGGAGCTAGAACAACACATTGAATATGTGTTTACCTCATGTTTAGGTTTATGTTTTTGTTTTATGAACAGTCAGAAGATTTTAATATATCTTTATATGAACAGGCAAAGTGTATTGATGTCTATATATCGATATCTAGGTGATGGAAATTCGGAAAGCAATAATCATACAGCATCATAAAAGCATTTTCCATGAAAACAAGTTAATCAAAGCTGAATCGAAAAATCTGTAAATATGTACCCTATTTAGTGATACTATTATTATATAAAACGAAATAAATAATGATACAAATATAAGGAATAAAGCAACCGCCCAAATGCAAAATCTATAACAAACATGCCCCAAGAGCCTACTTCAACCACAATTAACTGCACTCATAAAACACCTACTGAAAGTAACTCTTAGGTAACAAGAACTACTAATAATAACAATCAAATACAAGAAAACAAAAGTTGACAGGCCAAGTTTAGCTACATATAAAACTAAACACCAATTATCGCTATAACTATGTATATAAACAACTGCATATTAAACCAGTTCTTCTAAGGAGTCATAATCGTCCTTCAAAGAGACCTTTATCGCAAGGTTAAGAGACATTACATTCTCAATCTCACATACGATTAAACAATACCTCCAAAATACTCTACGGAAAGCAACTCCTCCCTTCTTTTTTGTACCCATTTTTTGGGCATGTAAAAAAAAATTGAAGTAACTTAGAGTACACATTATTTAGAAAAAATGTTGATGCTAAAGAATACATTGTAATTCAAACACTTTTGTAGCTTTGATTTTATATTACTATCATAACAAGTATTGAATGTTTATTTATGTTACATTATGTTTATCATCACCATCTGTAACTAAATTCATTATTTATTTGGTGGATCTTATGATTTATATATTTCGAGTACATTTATTATTAATACGACTATTTATACATTTACCTATTGGTTAAATTATCTGTCAAAAAAGTAATATTGGTTAAATTATTAATCAAAAAAGTAATATTGGTTAAATCATCTGTCAAAAAAGTAATATTGGTTAAATCGTCTGTCAAAAAAGTAATATTGGTTAAATCAAATGTGGCATCATCATAAAGTATAAATTCATCATATAAACTTTTGTTATTACTAAAATATTTTAATAATATTTTATTGAAGATATTCATTGTAACTATACTATTCGTGTTATATAAACTATTTATCTTATCATTCAAAGGATCCAACTCCGGAGAAAGTCCTTCATACACATTCGTGACAGTTGTGATAGAGAGTTTGGGTTTGGATTTCTTCATGGATCCAGACGTGTCACTCATTGACATTCTTTTACCACTACTACTCGTTCCCCGCATCGTTCTAGTACTATTATTTTTTCCTTTTTTTTGCTTAGATTTGAGATATTTTTGCCATATCTTATTAAAAATAATTTTCAAAGAGGGAAAATACACAATCACATGTTCGTGAAGATTCTCTATGTTGTATATTTTCGAATCCTGCAAATTTATGACATTTGAGAATAAGAATAGCAATAAGCGATGAAAAGCCAAGAATTAAAATTTGCTTAGCAACTAACCTCATTTTCCATATACTTTATTTCTCTGTGAACCATGTTGGAATATTTTATTACAAATATTCATTATAGAGTTTTGATGATTAAGTTGTTAGACAAAGTAAAACAACAAAGAAGCAAACAAAACAACGAAGGAGTCGAAGACGCAAAAAGCTGATCAAACTGCAAAGCTAGTGCACGCTAGTAATGAAGGTTAGCGCGCTAACGATACCTGTATGCAGATCAGACGAGTTATAATGTCACCTGAAGGACTTACCTGATGGAATAACGCACGCTACAAGATGAAAATAGTGCACGCTACATGCTGAGAATAGCACACGCTACAGTTGAAGACTAACGCACGCTATCGAAGGAATATGACCGTTGTGAAGACTTTCAAACACAGAATGACATTTGCAGTGACGAAATCATAGCGCACGCTACGATTGAGGAATAGCGCACGCTAAAGTGTTTGAATTCAAGATAATCAACCCATTGGGAAATTCAGTGGAAAAGTCAGAAGTCAAATGATCCAAACGGATATATGACGCAAGCAATGACGTGTTATTAGCGCACGCTAAGAAGAGATGTTAGCGCACACCAACGGATAGAGGCAGTAGCCACTGGACTGAAGTTGCAAGCAGATAACGTACGTAATCAGGACATATTAACATACGCAACAGGCGATAGCGCACGCTAAGGAAGAATATTAGCGCACGGTAGAGAAGGCTGGCAGTAACAGCTAGTTGGAGGAAAATGGCTATAAATACCAAACCGCTTGGTATTAAACAAAACAAGATTGAACAAAACATTCATACTTGAGTTATCATTTTATTCATTCTAGTTGTTGTATTTGACCTTATATTGTTTAGTGATTGAGTGTTATACACGAAATCATACAAGAGAGTAAAAAGAAAGGATACGATTGGATTCAGTGTTATTAGGATCAAGGATCCGGCATTGTTAGAATCGCAATCGATATCTACGTGAGGTTTATCTAGTACCCATAAAAAGCTAGATTGGTTGATTCCTTGTCCAATAGAAAAGGAAAATGGTTTAACTTGGACCGACATAAAACAAGTGATTAAACGGTTTACTCGGATCGATAGAAGACGAGTTTGTAATGGTTATCCCTCGACCGATAGAAGAGAGGTACAAAGGTTTATCTTTAGCCTATAGAAAAAGATATCGAAGAGAGGACGTAGGCATGTTTGGCCGAACCTCTATAAATCCTGTGTCGATTTAATTTCCGCACCTTTATTTAAATCGCTTCCGCAACGTGAAAGAGTTTTATAACTCTATCTCCAAACAGCGATACCGACCAATATTGCACCAACAAGCCATACCAGTTTCATAATCAAACTTCATACCCTTCAGCCCTCATTGCATCAAAAGGCAATAGTCTTGAAATTTGATATGGAACAAGTTCAATATATTCTTAACCTACAAAGAAATACAAAGTTTATACGATTGAAGTAAAAAATATCTATTTTTCATATATAATAATAGACTATTATACATGTTAGGAGTATGCCCTCGAATGCCACTCAGAGGTTGTTGAGTGAGGGCATTGTACTTGTAATTATGTAAACCATTTATATAAGGCAAATGAATGTTTCTTTATTTACTGGTAGTTACTGGCATTCCTAACTCGTAAATAAACATATAGAAACTAGTCCGTGTATTTGAGAGCAAAACGTTCTACTCCTTATTGGATAAGGAGGTCGGCACTGGAAAGGTTATAGCTCAAATACTTAATCGTTCGCAAGTCGATGAAACTTGACTGGGCGTTAAGTTTATGTGAAGACTTGTATGACGTGTTCTTTGACAAGGAGAGTGCCTGTCGAACACTAATGGTTAGTGGGAGCACACGTTATAGGTATGCTAATTGGATTAGTATACTCGAACCGACTCACCCTCGATTCGTCACATGATTTCACTCGGACGATCAATGACGGAATCGAAAGGTTGTGATAGGTATTCGTGAACCTTCGACTTGAGGATTTAGTAGGGATGTGCTTGTGACGTCAAGATTTTCATTAGAGTAGTTCGACCCGTAAACCTAAGGCGGGTCAACCTCGACGTGCATCTTGACGGCAAGTAGCAGTCCCTACCGAATACCAAGATAGAATTCTTTCTCCCGTTAGTGAACGGGTTATATGTCCTATGTGGTTATCGCACGAGATCATAAGTTTTTGGCCAAAGCATTGGAGCTAGTTGTATTAGATACACGGCATGTCGATGATATCGATTTGAATTAACTCATTGATAGCATCAATTACAGATAGGGTATGACTGACCTAGACCCTATAACTTGATATGGATATTTGAAAGAAGGGTTTATACGTTCTTGGTAGTCACGACAGAATGGTTCTTGAATGATCCCAATCATTCGTTCTCGGTTAAGTGCAGTGTAGACCGCCAGGCTGGCTAGGTGGTGCTACTACTCTTTGGTTCCTCCCATTGCTGACTGAGACGGACCTACCGAGTCGCGCAATAGGATTGACGACAGAATGAATAAAGCTAATTCTCTCATTATGAATATTAGATATTGGATATCTAATTTTGGGACATTGGATGTTTAAATCGATTTATTGGATAAATTGATTTACGGCCTAATGAATTAAATAAATTACTGGGTGATTCATTTAATTCATGTATATAATTATTTCTTGGAGAAATTAATTATATTATTTTGTATTTGATATGTTTAATTAATTGGATTAATTAATCGATATAAATACATCGATACGGAATCACAGTTTATCTGTTTAGACCCTCGGAAGTCCAAAACGAACCGAACTCGTCCGATTTCTAACATGGGCCGCCCCAACCCCTTCCACCCACCTTCACATTGTCTTGTTGTTTCCTTTTTATATTAAGGAACATGACTTGTGGGGCAAAAATCATATGGGATGATTTGTTTTGCATGTGAGTGGAAATAGAATAAAGAGAGGAAGACTTCTCACCTCATTCTTCATTCACATTGATTCCTACGTGAATAAGAGAGAGGAAAGAGAGAGGGAAGTCTACTTCATCATCTTCTTCTCTATTCATCAAGTTCTTGATTTTTTTCTTGATTTTTTCTTGGAGAAATATTGAGAAATAAAAGAGAGATTGTGAGTTATACACTTAGAGTGTAATAATTTCATATTGAAAGCTTCATCACTTAGCTCTAGCCGTATCCTCGGAGGATAGCAAGGTGATTGTTGTTCCGGTCGTTTCTCCGGCGCGTGACAAGTAGAGACGCGGTGCTTTCGGCGTTGGATCGTTCAAGGGCTTGGAGCGGAATAGATTCGTAGAGATCAAGCAAAGCTTGGGGAATAGCTCAAGAGAAGGTTATCCATTTAATCAACGGATTACGAGGGTATGTTTCTCGTATCTCTTGTATTTCGTTTTTGATATTCGTATATACGTAGCTCGATCGATCCTCGTAGGGATTCGGATCGAATTAATTTTCGTTTTACCGCTTTCGCTGGGCCTTCGTTTTAGGCACCGAATCCCAACAGTGGTATCGGAGCGTAGGTCTTGCGATCGTATATACGATATTAGCATTTGGAATGCTTGATTAAATGGTGAATGATTTGGAATCATTTTAGTCATAATCGTGGTATATGTTTTTCGTTCGTAATAATTGTATTTTTTGTAAGTTTATGTCTAAATATAAATCTTAAATTTCTGGGAACTATGATTTATATTGAAGATATGAAAGTCTAAAAATATAGATATTGGATATCCGGTCGAAAATCTAGCTCCGAATCGTCGTCGGACGACTTTTCGGACAAAGGGCAGGAAGCTGCCAGGGTGACTCGGCCGTGTCCGTGACACGGCCGTGTCGGCGATCCCAAAGCACGCTGCCAGACCGGCCGTGTCGAGACACGGCCGTGCCTGGCCGGCAGCCGAGCGTGACTCGGCCATGCCGATCTCACGGAAGGCTGAGGGTGACTCGGCCAGCGACCTTTTTGCCCCGGCTCGATTTTTCGTGTATTCTTGAAAATTAATCTCCCGCATGTTAAATTGGATTTAATATGATTAAAATGATTTATGGTATTTCATTTTATAAGGGAAATTTGATTAATTGGAATATTTATGGTCGATCGAATTATTTTGAATGTTATCATATTACCGATTGTGTGAATCGATTTGATCGATTCGTATTGTTGATTGGATCAATGTATCTCTACGCTTTTCATTTATATAGTATTTATTGGATGAATGCTTTTGAATGGGGATGTGGTTCGTGGACTTAGTTTTGAATCGTTCGTTTTATTCGATTGGGTTGTAAAGGCCGTTTTGAGCCTATTTATTTTACTAGAAATGTTTGTATCTAGGATGAAATTTTCGATGTAAAATTTATATGTAATGACGAAGACCGGAGGAAGATCCATTTCGAGAAGACGAAGATTCAAGACAAAGACTTGTAATTAGATTACGAAGTTTTTGTTTTCTAGGAACGGTCCATGAACCACATGTTGGTAGCAACTAGGTTGTGAATGGTTGTTTCATATTGTATGAATGCCACAAACGCGCTAATATGATTAATGTGCAAAGTGTAACGTTAATCGCGAAAATTCTCCCACAACAAATTATTAAGTTTATAAGGTTTCAAGGTTTTCCTTCCCTCCATCGAGCTTTCGGGAAATTGAAATCCAAACCGGATGTGGGGTAGTCGTTCGGGGAGGACGGATAAATTACCGGGAGCGCATTGGATGCCTTTCGGTTGGAGCAAATTTTATCCCTAGAAACCTGATAGGTTGCCGGATAAGATTCAATTGTGAAACTGATTTGCGTCGATGGTATAAACTTAACTTGTTCACGAAAAATAGAAACCGTATAGGTTGAGGGGAGTGAACAAGGGGAAAAAGAAGATCGAATCATCCATTAGATGGGTTGGTGTTGGACACCACTTTATGAAAATTAATAGACTAGAAACCTGTTCGGTTGCCCTCTATTAAGATTTATAAAGAACTCGATCACCACTATGAAGTAGAGCGACGATACTTCCGGATTTCACATGGGAGTGTGTTATTCCGATAAAATAGTGGGAGCTGAGTAACAAGAATAGAAAAGACCTTAATTCTATACTCAGAACATAATTAAATGAGTCACTAATTAATCTGTTATACTTAATGCAGACAAATCTCAATATGACAATGAATCCACTCGCAATTCTACTCGAAAAGAACACCTTAATGGGACCTAACTTTGTGGATTGGCTCCGCAATCTGATGATTGTCCTCAGTATAGAGGCACTGGGATACGTCTTGGAGACGGACATTCCGGCGCCTCCTGTGCGGACCCGAGCTAATCAAGAAGAGATTGAAAACCGCGAAAAGTGGGTTAAGGATGACGTGAAAGTCCGTGCTTATATGATGGATTCCATGTCTAATGAGCTTCAGAGAGCTCATGAGAAAATGACTTCTGCTAGGCAGATTCTATCTCACTTAACCGAGCTTTATGGTGAGCATAGCAGAACTGCTAGATATGAGATATCCAAGCAACTGTTCGATGCAAGGATGAAGGAAGGTGAGAAGGTTGGGGAACACATCCTCAAAATGATATCCATGATCGAGAGATTGGAGGCTCTTGATTTTAAAATGGATACTTCTCTCCAAACCGACCTTATCCTACAGTCTCTCCCTGATTCCTTCTCACAGTTTGTTATGAACTTCAACTGCAATGAGATTGCATGTAACTTAGCTGGGCTAATGAACAAACTGGTGACCGCTCGCCTCGGATGAAGACCCCGGATGAAGGAGTCTCGCACTTGTGATTTCTTCCGGACTTCTAAGTCTAAGAATAAGAAGAAAAGACCAAGAAGCGAACTGGACCACAAGCTAAGGACCTTAAGGGAAAGGGCAAGGCACCGATGGTTCCAAATAACAAGAAGAAGAAGGATGTTTGTCTCAAGTGCGGTGAGTGGGCCACCGGGCTAGAGACTGCCGATTCTTCATGGCACTTCAGTACGTAACTTTTAGTTTTGGAAACAAATTGTTCTCGCATCGTATTTTCTACTTCCTAGATACTTGATTCTCGTGCTAGTTCTCATATTTGTACTGAATCGGGATCTGAACAAAGTAGGAAGCTTGAGCCGGAGAAGTTATGATCACAATAAGCGGGCATAGTGTCGAGGCGACCGACATAGGATCACTTCTTTTGGGTTTAGAATCCGGCTTTGTTTTGACTTTAGAAGATGTACTTGTTTTGCCCAAGGGGCACAAAAACATTGTATCCATTCCGGTCATGGACCGAAAAGGCTTTTCATTTTTCATTGGTGATGGTTCCTGCAAAATTTATTTTAGAAATAAACTAGTGGGTACTGCTACATTGTTGAATGGATTGTATCATCTAAATCTCAGCAACAAAGTAGTTGTGAATACTATGACTAGAAAACGTGGTAGGGATGAAACCAATCAAGTTTTGAAATGACATCTTAGACTTGGTCATGTTGGTCAGACCAAGGTTTACAAGATGGAAAAAGATGGACTTATGGTCCATTAGGATCAGATCCCTTTCCTACTTTTGAATCTTGCCTTAAAGGCAAAATGACTAAGTCCCCCATCACAGGGACTTTTGAAAGAGCCACTGATAAACTGGGATTAATCCATACTGACGTTTGTGGTGCTTTGGAAGCAGTACGTGATGGATATCAATATTTCATTACATTTACAGATGATCATACTAGGTATGGTTATGTATACTTAATGAAACATAAATCCGAGGCTTTTGAGAAATTCCAGGAATTCAAGGCCCTAGTCGAGAAACAAACTGGTAATCATATCAAAGCACTTCGGTCGGATCGAGGTGGCGAGTATATGAGTACGGATTTTGACGAGTTCCTTAAGGAACATGGAATAGTTTCACAACTAACACCTCCAGGTACTCCTCAGTTAAATGGTGTGTCAGAAAGAAGGAACCGGACCTTGTTAAACATGGTCCGTTCCATGCTGGGCTATACTGACTTACCGATTTACCTGTGGGGGTATGCACTCCTGACTGCCGCTTACATCTTGAACAGATGTCCTTCCAAATCCATTCCTAAAACTCCACATGAGATGTGGGAGGGAAGGAAACCAAGTCTTAATCACATTAGGATTTGGGGATGTCCCGCCTATGTCAAGAAGACTAAGGTGGAGAAGTTGGAAGCTAGGTCCGCGAAGGGACGTTTCATTGGATTCCCATCTGGGACGATGGGATATCTATTCTACATGTCCGAAGATCGAAAGATCGTTGTTGCTTTACAAGCACACTTCCTGGAAGATGAGTTCATTCAGGAAGGCGGAGCAGGTAGAAGTATTTCTTTAGAAGAATACAATGAAACTCCTCAGGAGACACCTGTGCAAGAAACTGGAACTGAACTTTCTGAAACACAAGTACAACCACCTCGTAGGTCTAGTAGGGTGTCTCATTTACCTGAGAGGTATAGTTTTATGCGCTTGGAGGAAGTGGGTTTCCTCGAGGTTCCAAGTGATAAACAAGAGACCGACCCGCGACCAATGACCTAGCAATGGCGGATGTAGACTCCATAAAATGGACAGTAGCAGTCTTCATGTAGTTGGGACCTTCATTTTGACGAGACGGTCAAAGAGTTTGACTTCGTGCAAAATGAAGAGGAATCTTGTGTATACAAAAGGGTTAGTGGGAGCAAGATCACATTCTAAGTACTATATGTAGATGACATTCTACTAATAGGAAATGATGTGGGAATGCTCAGTTCTGGGAAAGCTTGGCTTTCGAGTAATTCCTCCATGAAAGACTTGGGAGAAGAAACCTATATTCTTGGGATTCGACTCTACTGGGATAGATCGAAGAGAATGATAAGTTTTTTCCAAGCCCTCTATATAGATTAGATCTTAAAGAGGGTTCCTTCCGATGCGACATGGAATAAAACTCACCTTGAAGATGTGTCCTCATAGTGAGGAACAATGAAAGGAAATGAGTTATATACCATATGCTTCGGAAGTGGGTAGCCTTACATATGCTTTATTGTGTACAAGACCTGACATTGCGCATGCTGGAAGCGTTGTAAGTAGGTTTCTGCCAACCTACTGGGGGAACATTAGACCGCCGTAAAGAATGTTCTCAAGTACTTTAGAAGTACTAAGAGATCTGATTCTTATATATGGTGGTGGAGTACATAATGTGGTGGGATTCACTGTATTGGACTTCCAAGGACAGAAAGACGATTATATGTCTACTTTTGGCTACATTTACTCTTAATGGAAGAGCAGTATCTTGGCATAGTGCCTAGTATAGCGCGATCGCCGATTCCACCAGTTAGGCCGAGTATAAAGCGGCCACGGAGGCCTCCAAAGGAAGGGTTAAGAAGTTACTAGGTAAACTTCTCGTGACACCTTGTGCCGCTACCGCAGAGCGGTAGCACAGCCTAAGAGCCGAGGTTTCACAACAAGATGCAAACATATTGAGAGAGTATCATCTCGTAAGAGTATTTGATCGCAAAGAGATACATCAGGCCGCATAGAGTAGAGTCACCGACTACGCCATCGTCCATCGACTAAGCCACATTCTCGATTAGCTTGGAGCATAACTGGAGAACATGGGTATTAGATACCATAGTGTGTGGCATTGAGTGCAAGTGGGAGATTGTTAGAGTATGCCTCGAATGCCACTCGAGGTTGTTGAGTGAGGGCATTGTACTTGTAATTATGTAAACCATTTATATAAGGCAAATGAATGTTTCTTTATTTATGGTAGTTGGCATTCCTAACTCGTAAATAAACATATAGAAACTAGTCTGTATTTGAGAGCAAAACGCTCCACTCCTTATCGATAAGGGGGTCGCATCGAAAGGTTATAGCTCAAATACTTAATCGTCATAAGTCGATGAAACTTGACCGGGCGTTAAGTTTATGTGAAGACTTGTATGACGTGTTCTTTGACAAGGAGAGTGCCCGCCGAACACTAATGGTTAGTGGGAGCACACGTTATAGGTATGCTAATTGGATTAGTATACTCGAACCGACTCACCCTCGATTCGTCACACGATTTCACTCCGGACAACCAATGACGGAATCGAAAGGTTGTGATAGGTATTCGTGAACCTTCGACTTGAGGATTTAGTAGGGATGTGCTTGTGACGTCAAGATTTTCATTAGAGTAGTTCGACCTCGTAAACCTAAGGCGGGGTCAACTCGACGTGCATCTTGACGGCAAGTAGCAGTCCTACCAATACCAAGATAGAATTCTTTCTCCCGTTAGTGAACGAGTTATATGTCCTATGTGGTTATTGGCAGATGAGATCATAAGTCTTTGGCCAAAGCATTGGAGCTAGTTGTATTAGATACACGACAGCTCGATGATCTCGATTTGCATTAACGCATGCATAGCATCAAGTACAGATAGGGTTTGACTGACCGTGACCCTATAACTTGATCGGGATATTTGAAAGAAGGGTTTATACGTTTACTGGTAGTCACGACAGAATGGTTCTTGAATGATCCCAATCATTCGTTCTCAGTTGGGGTACAGTGTAGGCCGCCAGGCTGGCTAGGTGGTGCTACTACTCTTTGGTTCCTCCCATTGCTGACTGAGACGGACCTACCGAGTCGCGCAATAGGATTGACGACGGAATGAATAAAGCTAATTCTCTCATTATGAATATTAGATATTGGATATCTAATTTTGGGACATTGGATGTTTAAATCGATTTATTGGATAAATTGATTACGGCCTAATGAATTAAATAAATTACTGGGTGATTCATTTAATTCATGCATATAATTATTTCTTGGAGAAATTAATTATATTATTTTGTATTTGATATGATTAATTAATTGGATTAATTAATCGATATAAATACATCGATACGGAATCAGAGTTTATCTGTTTAGACCCTCGGAAGTCCAAAACGAACCGAACTCGTCCGATTTCTAACATGGGCCGCCCCAACCCCTTCCACCCACCTTTTCCATTGTCTTGTTGTTTCCTTTTTATATTAAGGAACATGACTTGTGGGGCAAAAATCATATGTGATGATTTGTTTTGCATGTGAGTGGAAATAGAATAAAGAGAGGAAGACTTCTCACCTCATTCTTCATTCACATTGATTCCTACGTGAATAAGAGAGAGGAAAGAGAGAGAGAAGTCTACTTCATCATCTTCTTCTCTATTCATCAAGTTCTTGATTATTTTCTTGATTTTTTCTTGGAGAAATATTGAGAGATAAAAGAGAGATTGTGAGTTATACACTTAGAGTGTAATAATTTCATATTGAAAGCTTCATCACTTAGCTCTAGCCGTATCCTCGGAGGATAGCAAGGTGATTGTTGTTCCGGTCGTTTCTCCGGCGCGTGACAAGTAGAGACGCGGTGCTTTCGGCGTTGGATCGTTCAAGGGCTTGGAGCGGAATAGATTCGTAGAGATCAAGCAAAGCTTGGGGAATAGCTCAAGATAAGGTTATCCATTTAATCAACGAACTACGAGGGTATGTTTCTCGTATCTCTTGTATTTCGTTTTTGATATTCGTATATACGTAGCTCGATCGATCCTCGTAGGGATTCGGATCGAATTAATTTTCGTTTTACCGCTTCCGCTGGGCCTTCGTTTTAGGCACCGAATCCCAACAATACACACACAAGATGATGGACCAAATTATGCAAATAAATATAGTATATACTTGTACCTCATCGCCTTTGACCTCTATTGAATACAGTTTCATTATCTGTTCCGCCAAATATTCACCTTTCAATCTTGTAAAGTAACCCTCACTTTCTCTGTTACTGTTCGTAACAGCCACTTGAAGAATATATGGTACATTCGGATGATCCAAATTGGGCTTATTTGCTCTAGAAGCAAATAACATTTTGGCATCTGGATTCATGACCTGCAAAATGAACACCACTCAGTTTCTTCTCTGCTATAGCTAGTTCTTCCAAATCAGCTCTTTGTTGTTTACTTTTACTACTTAATGACTTTGCTTAATTGTCAGATTCTTTGTGTATAAAGTTTTAAAAAAAAAGAACAAATTGTTAAGAATAATACTTAATGGTAAAGTCAGGAATATGGCAAAGAACAAGTTCCACATATCAAACACCGTCATCTATACACATATATCTACATAATGCATTATTCATGTCATCCTTTCAACTATTCTCATTTTTATAAGGGATATAAAGATAGGATTAAAAGGTAGGCATCGGAAAGAAAAATAGAGGATAAAACCATCTTGTAATCAATTCATTCAATCATAATAACAAGACAAACAAGGGACCATCCGTTTCTTGGGAGTTTGATATTTTTGTTTCCTGACATTGTGAGAAGTATACTTCAGTTAGGTAAAGAGTTGGTTCAACAAGTACAAGTTAAAGCACGTAAATCCAAATCAAAAATATAATTACTCCATAAATATAATACCCGAGATTTCTGATGTGTATTTGAACCTTATGATATGTATTTGTTGCATTTTGATCTGAGTATTATTCTGCGTATTTCATGATCCCGTGTTGTTGAGCGTAAGACTTCATGAATGTGTACAAATTGTGATTTTTGCACTTGTAGCGCACGCTATCGACTAGGCGTAGCGTTCGCTAATTTGTATTCGTAGCGCACACTATGTATGAACGTTAGCGCACGCTATACGTAGTCAACATGATTAAGACAGGGTGGTAGGTGAGATCAGCCGCGGATCTTGGTCGGAACATGTCGGGATGAACCTGGACGGCTTTTGGAAAAAGCCGAGTCAATGCTGTTAGCGCATGCTACTGATATGAGGATAGCGCACGCTAAATGTTGAGTACAGTGAGGTCAGTAAGCTTCGTATGGCCGTTAGCGCACGCTATATAAGTGGTAACGTACGCTAATTCCTGAACTTAGCGCACGTAAGGGATATGTTAGCGCACGCTAAGTCGAGACCAGGCAGAACAGTAGACTGCAGGCCCGTTAGCGCACGCTATGGATATGGACTAGCGCGCGCTAATAACCATTTTCTATATATAGGACAACACCCTTTTTCATTTTTCAGACTTCATCACTTCTCAAACTCGATTTCTGAACTTAGAGAGTTACTTCCTCCATCCTAAACCTCTCATATCATCATCGTAGCACGAATTTAAAGATTTTGGATCATTGGAGATTGGTGTTCAAGCTTCCGGTGTTGGATTTCTTCAAGTTCCTCCTTGTTCTTCACTATTTTTGAGGTAGGTGATTCTTCACCAACTGGAGTAGTATTCTTAAGGATGTTTTGGAACATATTTTGAGATTTTCTAGCCAGTTAAATTCGTACGTAATCGATCATCATGTTGTTAGAAGGATATTTTCGATGTTTCGGCACTTCTTCATCGTATAGACCATTGAACCTTTTAGTGTTTGAACTCCTAAGCAGATTCATGTAACTACAAAACCGATTATGGCCAGATTTAGGAGAATATCAAGTTCTTATGTATCTACATAATGGAATTATACATTTTGGGACATTGATGGATTGAACTTAGGATATTTTCTTAAAGATGAAGATGAATTATAAGTATGGTCTTGTAATATCCTTGAATAGAATGAGGTGACCTTCAATGTAAATCATAACTCATAGTGATTTCTGGATTTGGTTAGCTTTATGTTGATGATTCAAACAAAAGGAAGTTGATGGGTAACCATTGCTATGAACGTAAATTTTGGCAAGAAAGATAAATTGTGGAAGAACGAATTATATGGTTGATAAACCTTAAACTCGGATTGAAGCATGATTTGTAACCGAACTTGGTGAGGAAGTTGATAATCCATAATCGTAGTACGTAATTAAGGTGATTTGAGTGGCTCTAGCTAGACCGGGCGGTCGTCGAGTGATTTGAGCCGTGAGTCGGCGAGCTTAGGGTGTTAACCCGACAATAGTAGACGTTAGATGTTTGTACGTTTAAACTTGTCCTGAGTTGCCGTTATTTTTCCTATTTGTTCAAGGGCCGATCATTGCGAACGTGTGATCGAAGGAGGCGGCCTTCGAGTGTGTTGAGATCATCGGAGTGATTAGTTCTTGCCATCTTTGAGGCAAGTATCGTAATTTGTTCATGTTGGTATTTTGAGCATGCATGTGGTTTATTCATGTTGTTGAACATGGGATTTATTTCATTGAATTCTTATGATATTCGTTATCAAGTGTTTGTATGTTCATGTTGATGGACATAGCGATTTTGCATATATTTATGCATGAGTTGTGTTTGTGTATGTTGTACGATCTATGCTGAGGGCGCTGGATCGGATGTCCATCTCGTGTTGGTCCGACGGGATCATCTTGGGATCTATGCTGAGGGCGCTGGATCATTGGACGGGTTTTTCCACCTCGTGTTGGTCCGACGGGATCATCTTGGGATCTATGTCGAGGGCGCTGGATCGTTGGAATACCCATGTTGTGTTAATGGAATCTTGTGGATTCGCATTGTTGGATTCCGGTAGCGGAAGTCCGTATTGTGTATTCTGTTATGCATTGTTGTTGCATATTCGATTTTTTTAATATGATACTTGTACTAGCATTGTTTTGCTAATCTCCTCGGGGGTGGACATTTGTTTTGATGTTCAGGTAGTCGTGGAGCGGGAAAACAGCCACAGTACCGACGTGACGACGAAGGGGCTCAGTGATGTTTATTGTTATTGTGATTTGTCTTCTTGGTTCACTTTCAGTACTCGAGTACGTGTGTCTTAATAATATTATTTCGATATGGTTGTATTAATGACTCAATGGATCAGTTGAAACCGGTTTTGTATTTTGAACGTCTATGGTACTGTTGTATTATATTTTCATTTCTTTTAATTAGCCTTGTAAATCCTTACTAAAAGCATTTACGGCGCTGTAATTATTCCGAATATCTCGGGGTGTTAAAGAATATGGTATCAGAGCTAAGATTCATGGATATCTTGGCAGTTGGGTTTTAGTTGGGTCTGTTTACGTTATTTGATTTACGGGTCGTTCGTAACATCACTGTTCAGCCAGCGTCATCATGTGGACCGTGGTTGTAAGTCTCCTAATCTCTTATACTACCGTTTTACTTAATTTCTGTTTTGTGAATATTGTCGGGCTTTATTTTTGAAAATTTTGCCCTGGATATTGAGTCATTGTGTTTACAGTATGTTGAGGGGAGGACGGGGACGCGGACGTGGTAATGTCAGACAAGAGAATTCAGCAACTACCCCAGAATTATCGGCTAGTCGAACCGATTCCCATTCTGGAGGACAGCAGGGATCAGCGAATGACAACGCAAATCCTAACATGTTGGGAGTGCTTCAACAGGTGGTGGCTCAGATAAACCAGTTCGCTCAGGTAGTTGACCGCATGCAGACGGCGATGGGACAGCAGCATAACGAGGATAATCGGGGAGACAAATGGCTTACTGAGGTGGTCAAATTACACCCGCCAAAATTTGACGGTTCTGCTGAGGCACTTACTTGGGATCATTGGCTAAAGGAGTTAGAGAAGATATTTGCAGGGATTAACTGTCCCGAGGACCGGAAAGTTCCTATTGCCCAGTATTTTCTGACTGGGGAGGCTTTCAACTGGTGGGAAGCTATTCGACCTGAGAATCATAATGCTGACTGGGTAGAATTCAAACTAATGATGGAAGCACAATATTGTCCTCGTCCAGTTAGACAGGCAAAAATCCGAGAGTTTTTCTCACCGCAGAGTTCGGAAGCATCTGTGACAGACATAATCAAGACTTTTAATCATCAGCTGACTTGTGTGCGACACTTAGTCAGGACGGAGGCGGAGAAGATTTTTCATTTCGATATGCGGATGAAGCCGGAGATTCAGCAGTACATGTCCGAATTCGAGTGTACTACATTGCGATAATATCAGGACAAAGCGTTGGCCTACGACATGAAAGAGGCGGCAGTGGAGAAATCGATGGAGGCAAAGAAGCAGAAAGTATCCGGCAACTTCTCGGAAAACAAGAGTGGTGGGCCCCGCAAGGGCCAGTCTTCCTTTTATTCAGCTAGGAAACCTCCACATCCTTCTAGAGGTGGAAAGAAGTTCTGGACAACATCAGCAGTTTCGGACGCATCAAAGAAATGCTATAATTGTGGTCGAGCAGGGCATATTCGACGTGATTGTCCCGCATCTTCCGTGACTTGTTTTGATTGTGGGCAAGAGGGGCACCATGCGACTTTCTGTGGAGTGGCGACTAGATCGTTTGGTACTCGCACTCAAGCGCCAGTTCCGAAAGAGATAAGTGTGAACCAAACGCAGCAGAGTGGATTTCAGCAGCAGAATGTTGGGAAGAGAGAGACATCCAGTGCTGGGTCCGTTCCTCCGCGCCTGTACGAGATGAGGAAATCTGACGATCAGAACACTGCTGTTGCATCAGGTACGATTCAGATCCTTTTGCAACCAGTTAGTGTCTTATTCGATTCCGGAGCTACACATTCTTTCATATTATTGAATTGTGTAAATCGTTTGAAAATCTCGTGTTTATTTGATTGTGAACCATATGTTGTGGGTTTGCCGAGCGGAGAGAGAATTGTGGGAACCCTAGAAACTAGAGATTTTCCAGTGTCTATAGGAGGGAGAGATTGGCCATCGAATCTTACTGTAGTCGACATCCATGGTGACGATTTAATTCTCGGAGACGATTGGCTCAACCGTTATGGAGCTATTTTGAATTACCGACAGAGAGTCATTTCTATCATTGCCGATGATGGATATGAACATTTATTCAAAGGATGGAGACCGGGAAGCTCGAGAAAATTGATCAAGGCTATGAAAGCAGTGAAATTACTGAAGCAGTGTTGTTACGGATTTTGGTGCTACGCCATGAAGAAGGAAGAAGAATTAGAGCTCTCATCTATTCCAGTTGTGAATGAATTCTCAGATGTATTCCCTGACGAACTACCCGGGTTACCTCCGCAGAGAGAAGTGGAGTTCACTATCGAATTAGAGCCTGGAGCCGCTCCTATTTCCAGAGCACCATACCGTATGGCGCCAACCGAGATGTATGAACTAAAGAAGCAACTGGAGGAATTATTACAGAAGGGTTACATCCAACCTAGCGTTTCTCCTTGGAGAGCGCCCGTTCTCTTCGTCCGAAAGAAAGATGGATCCCTCCGATTATGTATCGATTACAGGGAGCTAAACAAGGTGACGATCAAGAACAAGTATCCTATAACTCAGATCGACGACTTGTTTGATCAACTGCAAGGGGCAAGGATATTTTCGAAGATTGACTTGCGATCAGGATACCATCAGTTGAGAATTAAGGAATTGGATATACCGAAATCTGCTTTCAAATCCCGGTACGGACACTACGAATTTGTGGTAATGCCATTCGGACTTACCAATGCTCCTGCGGTATTTATGCAATTGATGAATTAGGTATTCTTAGAATACCTAGATAAGTTTGTGGTCATTTTCATCGATGACATCTTGATTTATTCGAAAGACATAGAGGAGCATGCTGAGCATTTGTGTGTTGTCTTGAGCACCTTGAGGAATGAGCAGCTTTATGCGAAACTTTCCAAATGCGAGTTCTGGCTTAGGGAAGTAACTTTCCTTGGGCATGTGATATCAGCTGACGGAGTTCAGGTGGACCCGAAGAAAGTCAAAGCAATCTTGGAATGGGAATCTCCTAATAACGTGCAAGAAGTCTGAAGCTTTTTAGGACTTGCTGGATATTATCGTCGTTTTGTAGAGGGATTTTCCAAAATTGCTCGTTCGCTCACTCAACTGTTACAGAAAACTCAAAAGTTCACGTGGAATTAGAAATGCCAGGCTAGTTTTGATGAACTTAAGAGGAGACTGACGACAGCGCCTATATTAGCGTTACCAGATGGAACTGATGGATTCATGGTATAGAGCGAAGCTTCAAATCAGGGTCTGGGATGTGTGTTGATGCAAAAGGATAAGGTGATTGCCTATGCCTCTCGACAGTTGAACCCGTACGAATTTAATTACCTGACTCATGATCTGGAGTTAGCAGCTGTGGTCTTTGCTTTAAAAATTTGGCGACATTATTTATATGGCACTCATTGTCAGATCTTTACAGATCAT
The DNA here is from genome assembly GCA_033398695.1 of Orobanche coerulescens. Taxonomy (NCBI): domain Eukaryota; kingdom Viridiplantae; phylum Streptophyta; class Magnoliopsida; order Lamiales; family Orobanchaceae; genus Orobanche; species Orobanche coerulescens. The sequence continues at coordinate 16,371,672 of CM065804.1, forward strand.
AAGAGCCTCAAGTATATTTTCAGTCAGAAGGAATTAAACATGAGGCAGAGAAGGTGGCTAGAATTGATCAAGGATTATGATTTGGAAATCCTATATCATCCAGGCAAAGCAAACATGGTAGCTGATGCACTGAGCCATATACCTGTTTCTCTTCGAGTGTTGGAAGCACTTACGTCCCAAACCAACATTCAACGGGAACTAATTTGTGAAGGAATCAAAGTGTGGTCGCAAGGAGTCCAAGGGCAACTGTGTGTGATGGAACTAACTTCGTCACTAGTCGAGGAAATCAAATCTAAGCAGTTGAACGATTCTCTGATTCTTCGGTTAAGTGACGAAGTAAAGAAAGGAAAGGCCCCAGGATTCGTGATGCAATATGATGGAGTTTTGAGATTTCAGAGTCGACTTTGCGTTCCCGATGATGATGCTTTGAGACAGACAATTCTGAAGGAAGCTCACAGCGCGCCCTATTCTATTCACCCGGGCAGCAGTAAGATGTATAAGGATCTAAAACAAAACTTCTGGTGGGGAAATATGAAGAAGGACGTAGCAGAATACGTTTCGAAGTGTTTGACTTGTCAGCAGGTTAATATTGAACATCAGCGACCTGTCGGAAGGTCGAAACCACTTCCGATCCCTGAGTGAAAATGGGAGGATATCTCGATGGATTTCATCACCAATATGCCAAGGACCAAGACGGGAATGAACATGATTTGGGTTGTAGTTGATCGACTAACCAAGTCGGCTCATTTCCTAGGAATTAAAGACACGTGGGTACCCGAGAAATTGGCACGAGTATTTATTGCAGAGATAGTCAGATTGCATGGGACGCCGAAGACCATTATTTCGGATCGAGATGGTCGTTTCGTATCGCATTTTTGGAAAGCAGTTCACAGGGCTTTGGGAATCGAGCTGAACTTTAGCACGGCTTATCATCCTCAGACGGACGGTCAGTCCGAAAGGACTATTCAGACAGTAGAAGACATGCTTAGAGCTTGTGCCTTGGATTGGTCAACTGATTGGGAAGTTCACTTGCCGTTGATTGAATTCACCTACAACAATAGTTGACATGCTTCTATTAAGATGGCACCATTTGAAGCTTTGTACGGGAGGAGATTCCGATCACCCCTGTGCTGGGATGATTCTTCGAACTTGATCGGGACGGAACCGGAATTGATAGTTCAGACTCACGAAAAGATAACTTTGATTCGGGAAAGACTGTTGACTGCCCAGAGTCAACAGAAGTCTTATGCTGATGTGCGCCGTCGCCCACTGGAGTTTGAGATTGGGGACCATGTACTATTGAAGGTGTCTCCTACTCGGGAAATTTTCCGTTTTGGGAGGAAAGGTAAGCTAAGTTCGAGATATATCGGACCATTTGAGATCCTTGAGAGAGTTGGGGATTTAGCATATAGGGTGGCCTTACCGCCATCGCTGAGTCACGTTTACAATGTGTTTCACGTATCCCAATTGCGGAAGTATGTACCAGATCCCAATCATATTATTGATTTCGACGAGATCGAGGTAGCTAATGACGGCACCTTCGAAGAGAGACCAATCAAGATACTTGAGAGTCGGATCAAACAATTGAGGAATAAACCAATACACTTGGTTAACGTACAATGGTCACGACACAAAGTTGAAGAGTCCACTTGGGAAACGGAGGACAATATAAAGACTAGGTATCCAGAGTTGTTTTCATCTTAAGTTTCGGGACGAAACTTCTTTTTAGGGAGAGAGGATGTAATACCCGAGATTTCTGATGTGTATTTGAACCTTGTGATATGTATTTGTTGCATTTTGATCTGAGTATTATTCTCCGTATTTCATGATCCCGTGTTGTTGAGCGCATGACTTCATGAATGTGTTCAAATTGTGATTTTTGCACTTGTAGCGCACGCTATCGACTAGGCGTAGCGTACGCTAATTTGTATTCGTAGCGCACGCTATGTATGAATGTTAGTGCACGCTATACGTAGTCAACATGATTAAGACAGGATGGTAGGTGAGATCGGCCGCGGATCTTGGTCGTAACATGTCGGGATGAACCTGGACGGCTTTTGGAAAAAGCCGAGTCAATGCTGTTAGCGCACGCTACTGGTATGAGGATAGCGCATGCTAAATGTTGAGTACAGTGAGGTCAGTAAGCTTCGTATGGCCGTTAGCGCACGCTATATAAGTGGTAACGTACGCTAATTCCTGAACTTAGCACACGTAAGGGATATGTTAGCGCACGCTAAGTCGAGACCAGGCAGAACAGTAGACTGCAGGCCCATTAGCGCACGCTATGGATATGAACTAGCGCGCGCTAATAACCATTTTCTATTTATATAGGACATCACCCTTTTTCATTTTTCAGACTTCATCACTTCTCAAACTCGATTTCTGAACTTAGAGAGTTACTTCCTCCATCCTAAACCTCTCATATCATCATACTAGCACGAGTTTAAAGATTTTGGATCATTGGATATTGGTGTTCAAGCTTCCGGTGTTGGATTTCTTCAAGTTACTCCTTGTTCTTCACTATTTTTGAGGTAGGTGATTCTTCACCAACTGGAGTAGTATTCTTAAGGATGTTTTGGAACATGTTTTGAGATTTTCTAGTCAGTTAAATTCGTACGTAATCAATCATCATGTTGTTAGAAGGATATTTTCGATGTTTCGGCACTTCTTCATCGTATAGACCATTGAACCTTTTAGTGTTTGAACTCCTAAGCACATTCATGTAACTACAAAACCGATTATGGCCAGCTTTAGGAGAATATCAAGTTCTTATGTATCTACATAATGGAATTATACATTTTGGGACATTGATGAATTGAACTTAGGATATTTTCTTGAAGATGAAGATGAATTATAAGTATGGTCTTGTAATATCCTTGAATAGCATGAGATGACCTTTAATGTAAATCATAACTCATAGTGATTTTTGGATTTGGTTAGCTTCATGTTGATGATTCAAACAAAAGGAAGTTGATGGGTAACCATTGCTATGAACGTAAATTTTGGCAAGGAAGATAAATTGTGGAAGAACGAATTATATGGTTGATAAACCTTAAACTCGGATTGAAGCATGATTTGTAACCGAACTTGGTGAGGAAGTTGATAATCCATAATCGTAGTACGTAATTAAGGTGATTTGAGTGGCTCTAGCTAGACCGGGCGGTCGTCGAGTGATTTGAGCCGTGAGTCGGCGAGCTTAGGGTGTTAACCCGACAATAGTAGACGTTAGATGTTTGTACGTTTAAACTTGTCCTGAGTTGCCGTTATTTTTCCTATTTGTTCAAGGGCCGATCATTGCGAACGTGTGATCGAAGGAGGCGGCCTTCGAGTGTGTTGAGATCATCGGAGTGATTAGTTCTTGCCATCTTTGAGGCAAGTATCGTAATTTGTTCATGTTGGTATTTTGAGCATGCATGTGGTTTATTCATGTTGTTGAACATGGGATTTATTTCATTGAATTCTTATGATATTCGTTATCAAGTGTTTGTATGTTCATGTTGATGGACATAGCGATTTTGCATATATGTATGCATGAGTTGTGTTTGTGTATGTTGTACGATCTATGCTGAGGGCGCTAGATCGGATGTCCACCTCGTGTTGGTCCGACGGGATCATCTTGGGATCTATGCTGAGGGCGCTGGATCATTGGACGGGTTTTTCCACCTCTTGTTGGTCCGACGGGATCATCTTGGGATCTATGCTGAGGGCGCTAGATCGTTGGAATACCCATGTTGTGTTAATGGAATCTTGTGGATTCGCATTGTTGGATTCCGATAGCGGAAGTCCGTATTGTGTATTCTGTTATGCATTGTTGTTGCATATTTGATTTGTTTAATATGATACTTGTACTAGCATCGTTTTGCTAACCCCTTCGGGGGTGGACATATTTGTTTTGATGTTCAGGTAGCCGTGGAGCGGGAAAACAGCCACAGTACCGACGTGACGATGAAGGGGCTCAGTGATGTTTATTGTTATTGTGATTTTTCTTCTTGGTTCACTCTCAGTACTCGAGTACGTGTGTCTTAATAATATTATTTCGATATGGTTGTATTAATGACTCAATAGATCAGCTGAAACTGGTTTTGTATTTTGAACTTCTATGGTACTGTTGTATTATATTTTCATTTCTTTTAATTAGCCTTGTAAATTTTTACTAAAAGGGTTTACGACGCTGTAATTATTCCGAATATCTCGGGGTGTTACAATAAATTTCCAGTGACAGCGTGTCCAGCTTTTGTGTTCTCGCGAGTTCTTGTGAGTCTTGTACTTGTATTTCCCGACATTGTGAATCCAAGTTAGAAATATAACTACTCTATCAATTATACATAGTTTAGAAGATCCAACAATATATTGAAGTTTGTTTATTTCGAACATCTAACAGCAACATGCAAAAGAGATTACAAGGTAAAGGCTTGGAGTCTAGTACTTGTGTTTCCTGAATTGTGATTTAAAATTAGAAATATGACATACTCTATAAATTATACTTACTTTAGAAGATCAACAATATCAAGATGTTTGTTTCTTTCGAACATCTAACAACAACATGCAAAATAGAATACAAGGTTAAGGCTAGGAGTCTAGTACTTGTGTTTCCTGAATTGTGAATTAAAATTAGAAATATGACTACTCTATAAATTATACTTACTTTAGAAGATCCAGCAATATCAAGAAGTTTGTTTCTATTACATCGATGTTCAAAGTATCTATTTCGTTATGCTTAGTAATAAGTATACTCTTTCACAATATCTATTTTAGCAGTCAAATAGAAAACATAGATACAATATTCAATAGTCTAACCATCGGGTGTCATACCATTCATAGCTACAGAAATAGTAAGTTGTTGATAAAAGTCAAACGAATGGTCAAATAAGACTTATTCCCTAAATTGTCTTTATATAAACATTCACATCAGTGGAAAAAAGGGAAAAAAACACACGTGCTCCCACGAACCGAAATGCTTAGGCCTTATATATAAGATCATATCATTTTGCAATCAATTCATTCAATCATAATAATAAAATAGATTTTACTTGAGATATTCAAAACCATGAATCATATTGGTGGCTTCTCTAATTTCCTATTTTTATCTTTTCTTTTATGCATTTTTTTTATTTCTCCATTAACTATGTACACTATAATTGCAAACAGAATCACTTGCAGTCTATGAGAAGGTTCTGCATCAGCACAGTCGGGGACATCTGGATTAACCTGCAAAATGAATTAATTTGATTATGCTTATGAGGACAAAACTTAATTGAGATTTTAGGACACATTTCTCATGCTTATATAGGTGGGTAATTACTAAAATAAGAGACAAAAAGGTAGGATTAAAATACAAGCATCGTAAAGAAAAATAAGTGATAAAAACCACATATGGATTTGGTAAAATTGGGATTCCAATAACTGTGTTTAGCTTTTGTGTTCCAATTATTTGTGAATCTAATACTTGGGTTTTCTGACATTGTGAGGAGTATGCTTCGGTTAAAAACCAAAGTTTGTTCAAAGGTATGCATTAAAAAACTTGTCCCCCAAAATTATTACAAACCGATGTTTGTTCAAATGTATGCGTTAAAAAACTTGTCTCCCAAAATTATTCATCTCGCCAATGACAAGGTTGATAAAGGGTCTATGTGCACGCATTCCTTTTATCAATTCGTCAAACACAGCTTCTAGATCCATTTTTTACGGAAGAAGAGTCCTGCTAAACAATGTCTTCAACCCACAGTAAACTTCATTCACTCAAAAGAAACACAATTTCTATATCTTCAGGACCAATCAATAATCTAAAACCCAAAATCAAGACAAATTGAATCCCTTAAACTGAACAAAAATCATAGCTACAAATGCACGGATAATTGCAAAGCTAAAAGCAAACTACTTCACCAACAAAAACAAAACAAACAAAACCTGATGAGAGAAACCAGCAGGAAACGAGGCATTCACAGTAAATCACACAAAAAGAGACCTAAAACACAACAACTCGATTAATTCATATTGGATTAATTAACCATATCCTTCTCAAAATCAATTGAAGAAACCCTAAGCAAATAAATTTGTGGTAAAAATAAGCTTATTATTAAAAAACAAATAACTCTCAAAATAAATCATCAAACAATTACCAAAGCTGACTTTTCCCAACTTGGAATTGGATATCAATCAAACTGCTAGAGACTTCATAAAAAGAGATTATAAATTTTAGTAACCAAAAGATAGGAACAAGAATAGCACCAAATTGAATTATCACCTTAAATGGTTGTTGAGAGGTCATATAATGTTGGGTCGTAGAAAGAGATTTATTCGGGTCTTCAACTTCTTGTCGAGTGCATTTTTTGTTCGTTTTTTCCCCTTCTGCATGTGGGAAATTATTGGCACCACATGACTTAGACATATCCTCCTAATAACACAGTTGTATGAAAGTTCTCAAAATGGTACAATATCATTAAAAATATAGAAACTTGGCTATTTTCAAAACAACCAAATGAAACACATAAACATGCATATTTTGTCAAACATCATAATTTTCAATGCGAATATGCCACAACTATCTGAGGACTCTAAAGTCTGGAGAGGCCAATTTGGGCAAAGTCGTTGAGATATTATACAGAGTTGGCCTGTCGAACGGTTCAGTTTTGGTTAACGAAACCGAAAATTTCGATTAACCGGAACCATTTTAGCTCCAAATGAAGAACCGCATACCGGACCATTTTAATTTTTGGTTAACCGGAACTCATAATATTCGCACTCGGAAACATGATGCACCGAAAGAGACCCCCGCTTTCCCGAAGCGTCTCTTGAAAGGGTGCATCAAGACTAATTTTTTTGGTCGTTATCGGTTTGATATTTTGGTACTAATTTTTGGTCGGTAACTGATTTTCGGTAAACCGACCAAACCGGTTCGGTCTCGGTTTACCGATAGTCCAACCGACCAAAAAAACAGCAGCAAAACTTGTAAAAATATACAAACCATTACCATAGATAACTGGCTAAACATCACCTTCAAAGCAGGAAAAATCCAAGAACTTAAAAAAAAAAAACATATGCTCAAGGCTTGTATGCTAACTTCAAAAAACCAGCTTAAGACCAAGCAGAAAGAACCAAAATATAACACGCACATCCGCATGAACGCTTAGAGGTGGATTTTTCTACTACTCTAAAAGTGTGAAGTGCCCTTTGGTCGAAATCGTGTTTTGTTCTTTTTCTTACTACGCTGAAAACGTCCTCTTCTCTCTTCATTTCATTTTTAGAGCCTTTATCTTCTTCGCTCCTCTCCCCATCCTGCCTCCTCTTCTTCAGATACGTGTTCTTCTACAAGATACGTGTTCTCTACAGATGTCTCTGAATATCACTTTTCTTTTCTCCTTGTTTTTTTTTTTTTGCTCTTTGATTTTGTTCGTGCACTCTTCTGCAGTTTTCATGCAGTAGGATTAGGGTTCATTTCGCTGCGATTATCAATCTCGGTTTGTTCTTCCACCTCAAATTTGCATATTCGTATAAAAGTTGTTCCATTGATTTTTGTGTTTTTAGGCGTTTACCTTCCTTATGTATGCGTGTTGTGTTTTCTTTAGGTCTCAGTTGCAAATTCTGTGAGTTTTTCCTCCGTGTGCAAAACTGTTCCATTCGCTCTGTTAGTATGTGTTCATGTCGTGTCTTGATTTGATTTTTATCAGTTGCTGCCACAATTACAAACTTTCAAATATTCATTAGTTGGGTTGTTTATCTCATGTGTGCAATTTAGATCATCAATGTTTATTTCATATCATACATGGCCGCTTATTTTTTTCCCTTTATTTTCGCTCTTCTTTGTCTTGTCATTTATTTTCTGAGTGTCGTCCTCTTCTGCTTCTCAATTCATTAATTTGTTGCCTTTTCGGGCGGTCGATGTGGTTTACTTTCCAATTTTGCTACTGTTCTTTTTGGTTGTCTAATTATTTTAGATTCTTTTAGTTCTTCTAATTTGATAGTTTAAGGGTTTAATCTTTTGTACTTGGGGTGCGGTAGGATTACTCCTTATTTTGCTGGTACTATTGATCTCACAGCCTATTAGGTCTAAATTTGGTTTGATTTTGGCTGACGTTCTTTTCTGTTGTGTGCTTGTTTTACATACTGTGAGTTACTGCTATTATCAATCTCGGTTTGCATCTTCTGCTCGAAGATTGATATTTAGTGAGAAGTTGTTCCATAGATTTCGTCGATTTAAAGGGGGATTAGGCTTCTGATTTCCAATTTGCATTATGGGGTAACTGATGAAGACATTGAGGTATTTTTTGGAAGATTATATCACTCAATATCTTTGACGAAACCATTTTCTTTTATTCAAGGGCTTAAATTTCTTGATACAAAAAACAAAGGCTTAGTTACTTATGTTCATTTCTTCTACATATAATTATTCTTACCTTTGAAGCTCTTTCATTATTTATTGTAATACTGACGCAGTCACCAAATTGTAAGGTTTCTTTGCTCGAATATCGCCTGTATTTGGTTTTGTCAATATCTTACCAGTGATGCAACAAATGGTGCATGCCAGTATTACAAGTGTTGCTATTCTTTCAATTATTCTACTCCATTTCTGGAAAATAAGGGAAATTAAGTTCGGATTATGTAATGCTATGATGGTACTCATCTACATAGTATATTCATAAGGTGAACTGAGAACACACATAAGGAACGTAAACTATGAAATTCATCTAGATTTTGTTTGTATTCTGTACTTTTATCTAAAAGTGTGAAGTGCCCTTTGGCCAAGATGCCGCTGCATATCAGCCCGGACTTTACTTAACCCTAGCCCAGGTATTATGCAGTTCGGAACATTTTTATTCAAATAGAATATTGAGAGAAGACATAATCTAGTCATATAGCTTAGTAGATTGTAATATTTGTCATGCAACTTAGTTTGTACAAATATTTGTAATATTTGTCATGCAACTCCAGTACTGGTACTACCACAGGGCACGGAAGGATTCGTAATATACACCGATGCGTCTAAGCATGGACTTGGATGTGTATTCATGCAAAATTACAGAGTTATTACATACGCCACTCGATAACTTAAACCATATGAGGTGAACTACCCGACACACAACTTGGAACTGGCTGCAGTGGTCCACGCCCTTAAGATTTGGAGACACTACCTTTATGGGGTTTACCTGTAAGATTTTTACGGACCACAAGAGTTTAAAATATATTTTCACACAGAGAGAGTTAAACATGAGGCAGAGGCGCTGGCTGGAGCTAATCAAGGATTACGATGTGGAGATTTCATATCACCCTGGAAAGGCCAATGTCGTAGCAGATGCACTGAGTCGGAAAACTGCACAAAAGATGACACTATTCGATTTGACAGTACAACTGAAATTGCAGCAAGATCTCAGGAGGAATGACATTGAAGTATGGATACAACACCGCCAGTGACAATTGTGCTCAATTAACATTCATTCATCCTTGCTGGACGAGATACGCCTAGCACAAATGGAGGACCCGGAACTTCGTGCGATCGGCGCAAAGGCCGAAGGGGGAATTATTTCAAACTACAGGATCCAGGGGGACTTAGTGAGATTCAAGAACAGGATTTGTATTCCACCAAATGACGAGCTTAAGCAAACTATACGTAAGGAAGCTCACTCTACTCCTTATTCGGTACATCCCGGGGCGAGCAAAATGTATAAGGATCTGCGGAAGAGCTACTGGTGGAAGAACATGAAGCAGGAGGAAGTGAGGTTCGTTGCTCGATGTATGACATGTCAATAGGTGAAGATTGAACACCGTAGACCGGCCGGAATCATGCAGCCCTTACCCATTCCGGAATGGAAATGGGAGAGCATATCAATGGATTTTGTCACCAAGTTACCAGCGACGGCGGGAGGAAAAGACACGATATGGGTCATTGTAGACCGACTGACGAAGTCGACACATTTCATTCCAATTCAGGAGACCACCGGAACAGAGCAGCTGGCCACCATCTTTATCCGGGAAATCGTTAGACTACATGGCATTCCCTCGGGAATCATATCGGATAGAGACACTAGATATGTGTCCCGCTTCTGGAAGGCTGTCCACAAGGCTATGGGTACTCAGCTACATTTCAACACAACTTATCACCCTCAAATAGATGGACAGACAGAACGCACCATACATGTAACACCCCCAGGATATCCGAGGTATATTACAGCGCCGTGAATCCCTACATGGGACCCACCAGGCTGAACAAGCATCATACTCATCGACTCACCGAAACAACAGAAAAATACCTCGTCATAAAGACGCCCAACAAAATAATTCACCCGGTTTAACCGGTCAAACATGACACCATAATCCATCACAACATAATAAACAACAATACAATCCCGACAAGTAAAAGTTCTTAAGTACTCGAGTACTTCTATTAGTTTAAAGACCACGAAGGTAAAAGATAGAAAACAACAAGACACCACTCATGCACAATCATCACGCACGGCCATCATCCGCATACTGGTCCAGCATCCGCACGTCTCGATGAACCTGACCTGAAATTCATAAAACGAATTTCCCCAAAACGGGTCCCCAGAGGGGTTAGCAATTACGCTAGTACAAGTAACCAAATGAACAATTTACATCTTACACATATAGCAATGCATGCAATCAAGAAATCATAGTTCCAAAACACTCATTTCCGGAAATGCCAATGATCAAACCACATTTGTAAAAATGCACCACAATTAACCGCGGACCCACAGCTTCGTGGATCCCTGCCGAGACCCCGTCGGATCTAACCCATAGTGGTTAAAAGCAAGCTCGCGGTTCCACAGCTTCGTGGAGCCCTACCGAGACCCCGTCGGATCTAACCCGTAGTGAGCATACACACACACACAATTTCTCATACAAAACTACTATGTCAAGATCGTAAGTTCATAAGGATACTTGCCTCGGTTAATAGACGGTGATACGAACGGAAAGGAAGAGTTGAACACGACCGCAAGGAACCGGCGGAAACGAACCTAACGATTCGAATAACACAATCACAACCAACTCTAGACGATTACGGAAATGGAATACACCCGGAAACCCGCCTACGATTCATGTATATTCGTACCAAAAAAACAACGAGGGCGGACTACAACCAAACCCTCTCGATTCCGTAAAAATCCACAAAATATCCATGAATCCGTAGGAAAACTAAAGATACTAACAATATTAATCGTATACATCATGAATCCACCAACAAAACGGAACTAATCGGAAGAAAATCCTAAAAACCCCCAAATTAATCGAAAATAGGGTTCTAGAAATATTACCTTTGGGGATTCAAGTACCAAGATCCGTAGAACACGCGTTAGATTGATTATCCGATCCTCACAACCGAAGAAAGATGATGAAAATCGACTCCCGAATGAAGAATGCTTGAGAAGTTCTCCCCCCTTAGATCTCTCTCTCTCTCTCGCGCAGGTGAAATGAAGGAGGAAATGGCCGATTTCGTCTAATAAGGACGAGATTGCACAGTTGACCGCTTTGTGTGCCGCATGTGCCAAAAATTACTCCTGGTTTGGCGGTGTCAGCGGCACCGCTTGTGCCGCGGCACCGGTGACTGTCGGGTTTTGGTCGCAGATGTCACACGGGTGTGCCGCGGCACCGGACGGGTGTGCCGCGGCACTAACTCGGCACTGTGCCGCGGCACCGGATGGGTGTGCCGCGGCACACAGTACAGATCGCTCGACCAACATTTGGAGAAATTTGTGTGCCGCGGCGCACACACCTTGTGCCGCGGCCCACACCCCTTTTGGGTCCCAAAATGATAAAAATGATCCGGAAAGAGAATAAAACGATAGGAATCAATATATGGGGACTAATAACACGAAATGGATCCACGGCAACCCCGAAACGGCGGTTTCGCACAACTATTACGAGAATCAGATCACTAGATGACGGAAAAGTTACACTGAAAGATACACGAGGGTCGCTACAATCGAGAAATACACCGAAAATAAAAATACAAGGGGAAGAAAAATGCGGATATTACATTCTACCCCTCTAAAAATAAGTTTCGTCCCGAAACTTAAGAAACAAACAATTCGGGGTACCTAGCATGCATGCTATCTTCGGTTTCCCAAGTTGCCTCCTCGACTCCGTGTCTCGACCACTGCACCTTAACCAAAGGTATGGTCTTATGTCTCAATCGTTTCTCACGATGCTCCAAAATCTTCAAAGGACGCTCTTCAAAAGTAACATCCTCGGCGACATCAATCTCACCATAATCGATGACGTGACTAGGATCCGGGACATATTTCCTCAACTGGGAAACATGAAAAACGCTATGAACATGACTCAAGGCTGGAGGTAACGCCAAACGGTATGCCAACTCACCGACTCGCTCGAGAATCTCAAAGGGTCCAATAAATCTCGGACTCAATTTCCCTTTCTTCCCGAAACGAAAAACTCCCTTCGTCGGCGACACCTTTAGCAAAATGTGGTCTCCCACCTCGAATTCCAAAGGTCGACGACGGACGTCGGCATACGACTTCTGTCGACTCTGGGCAATCAACATTCGTTCTCGAATTAATTCTATCTTCCGCCTCGTCTCCAAAACGACATCCGGCTCGGTCCCGACTAAATCGGACGTCTCATTCCAACAAATTGGTGATCGACATCGCCGCCCATAAAGTGCCTCATACGGTGCCATCCGAATCGACGCGTGCCAACTGTTGTTGTACGTGAATTCGATCAATGGCAAATGTTCCTCCCAATCGCTACTCCAATCGAGGGCACAAGCACACAATATATCCTCGAATGTCTGTATAGTGCGTTCCGATTGTCCATCTGACTGGGGATGAAAAGAGGTACTCAAATGCAAACGGGTACCCAACGCCTTATGCACCGCCTGCCAGAAGTGCGATACGAAACGGCCATCATGATCCGAAACAATAGACTTCGGAGTACCGTGAAGTCTCACAATCTGCGCGATAAACACACGAGCCAACTTCTCCGGGCCCCAAGTGTCCTTGATGCCCAGAAAATGTGCCGACTTGGTCAGACGATCAACAATCACCCATACCATATTCATGCCCGACCTCGATCTCGGTAAACTCGTAACGAAATCCATCGATATATCTTCTCATTTCCATTCCGGAACGGGAAGTGACTGTAATAACCCAGCCTGTCGCTGATGCTCGATTTTGACCTGCTGACAAGTCAAACATCTCGCTACAAACTGTGCGACCTCCTCCTTCATATCATTCCACCAGAAATTTCTTCTCAGGTCCTTATACATCTTACTCGAACCAGGATGAACGGAATAAGGCGTAGCATGGGCCTCCCGTAAAATACTCTGTCTCAACTCTGAGTCGTTCGGCACACAAAGCCGACTCTGGAATCTCAAAACACCATCCTCGTGAATCACAAACCCAGGAGACTTTCCTTTAAGAACGTTCTCTCGGATTTGAGTAATCATCGGATCCTCTGATTGCTTCAGCTTAATTTCATCGATCAAGGATGATGAAATCTCTAAAGCACAAAGTTGCCCGACAGCTCCCGGCAACGAGACCTCAACATCTAACTCGATCAAAGCCCTCCGAAGCTCAGACTGAGATGTAAGTATCTCAAGCGTTCGCAACGCAACTGGTTTCTGACTCAAGGCGTCGGCCACGACGTTCGCCTTACCCGGATGATAAAGGATTTCGAGGTCATAATCCTTAATCAGCTCTAACCACCTCCTCTGCCTCATATTTAACTCCCGCTGAGTAAATATGTACTTCAGACTTTTATGATCGGTAAAAATATGACATGCGGAGCCGAAAAGATAGTGACGCCAAATCTTGAGCGCAAAAACAACTGCCGCTAACTCCAAATCATGAGTAGGGTAGTTAAGCTCGTACGGCCTCAACTGTCTCGATGCATAAGCAATGGTCTTGCCGTGCTGCATCAATACGCACCCAAGACCCTGACCCGAAGCATCGCTATAAACGGCAAAACCCTCGTTGCCACATGGCAACGCCAAAGCTGAAGTCAAACGCTTCTTCGATTCCTCAAAACTCGATCGCCTCTCGTCATTCCGCATTTAATTTCTCGGATTACGGAGCAAGCTGCGTAAGTGGTCGAGCCGCCGAGAACCCTCGACGAACCTACGGTAGTAGCCATCCAAACCCAAGAAACTACGGAGCTCTCTCACGTTTTTGGGCGGTGCCCAATCCAGTACCGCCTCGATCTTCTGCGGATCTACACGAACCCCCTCGGCTGAAATCACGTGACCCAAAAACATCACTTCTGTCAGCCAGAACTCACATTTCGAGAACTTCGCATAGAGTTGCTCGGCCCTCAAGATATCTAACACTATCCGCAAATGATGGGCATGCTCTTCCTCGTTCCTCGAATAAATAAGAATATCGTCAATAAAGACAACGACGCACTTATCCAAATACTCGATAAAAACTTTGTTCATCAACTGCATGAACACCGTCGGCGCATTCGTTAACCCGAAAGGCATAACTACGAACTCATAATGTCCGTATCTCGTCCGAAAAGCTGTCTTCGGCACATCGGACTCTCTCACCCGGAGCTGATAGTACCCCGATTTCAAATCAATCTTTGAGAATACCGCAGCTCCCTGCAACTGGTCGAACAAGTCGTCAATTCTCGGCAAAGGATACTTGTTTTTGATGGTCACCTTGTTTAGTTCGCGATAGTCGATACACAAACGTAGTGAACCATCCTTCTTCCGCACAAACAGGACTGGTGCGCCCCAAGGCGAGGCGCTCGGTCGAACATACCCCGACTCAAGATGCTCACTCAATTGCTTCTTCAACTCGGACATCTCTGAAGGTGCCATGCGATAGGGCGCCTTCGAAATAGGAGCCGCACCCGGCTCTAACTCTATAGCGAACTCGACCTCGCGTTCCGGTGGCAATCCCGGTAACTTGTTAGGAAAAACATCAGGAAACTCATTAACGATTGGAATCGACGAAAGCTCGACTCCACCACTCTCCGCCTTCAAGGCGTAGCACCAATAGCCGGTACACCCCTTTCGCAGGAGTCTCATCGCCTTCAAGGCGTTAATAACGAATTTCTGATTCCCCCTCCTTCGCCCCGCGAAGGAGTGCTCGGTGCTATCCTCGGCTAACATGGTGATGATCCTCGTGCGGTAGTTCATGATTGCGCCATGCCGCTCGAGCCAATCATCCCCGAGAATCAAATCCTCACCCTCAATATCCACAACAATAAGATTAGAGGGCCAAGTCCTCTCACAAATAAGTACAGAACAGTCTCGAACCTCCTGATCACCAACGAACCTATCACCGCTAGGAAGCTTAACGATGAAGGGTTCACAAGGCATCAAACAGTCGAGACTCAAACGGCGCACACAATCCAAATATATGAACGAATGCGTAGCGCCGGAATCGAAAAGCACACTGACAGGATGAGAAAGAATATAAACGGTACCTGTCGCCACGGTAGCTGTTGGGTCATCAGCCTTCCGCATCTCATAAAAACGCGGGTGGGCTGAGCCGACACTAGAAGCTCCCCCCTTTGAGGGCTGACCCCGACCTCTACCCCGACTAGCACTCGGCGGGGATTGAGGAGCAAACGATCCCTGATTCACACTTGGTTCCCTAGGCGCTGGAATGGAAGCCCGGGCACCAAGGATTTTCTCCCTCTCAGCACAGAAAGCAGCCTTGTGACCCGGCTGGCCACACTGACACGTCGGCAAAGGGTTCGGACAATACGACCGATGTGGCCTGCCGCCACGCTTAAAGCACTTCACCTCTCGAGAAGGGGCACCGGCAGCCTACGGGAAACCCAAGAGATCGAGCCGGGCCACCACCGGCGGAAAAGCTAGCGATCAAATTCTGCCGACCCCACCTTTGTGGCCCGAAAAATTCGGCGGACTTACGCTTCTTGCTCTCGCGGGCCGCCTCACTCGCCGTCACAGACATATCATAAGCAAGGGCCCCGCCTGCGTAATCTTTCAAGGTAGTACGCACGAGCCCCGACATATAGTCCCGAATCGGCAACTTCATCCGTCTCGGAGAAATGGAAAATTTTGTCGCTCTCTCGACAACTTGGGTCTTCACATAACCCAACTCCTTGTTAAAATCAAGAATAGCTTGAGATGCGGGATATCCGCGGTTGAGCATCATAAAAGCATGTACCCGAGCCTCGTCTGACGCCACGGCAATATTCGATCTCCATCAATTCTTGAAACTCATCCCACGAAGCAAAGATGATCTTTGGGCCCAACGGCCTCCCACCACCCAGTAGGCCCCCGTGAGAAAGTATTGAGCAATAGGGACTTTACGGTCCTCGGGACGATTAGTGGCAACGAAGACCTTAGATATCTCCTTGATCCACCCTTCCTACCCAATCGGGTCCAAGCTCCCGAACCGAGGAGGATGCATCTTGATGACATCCTCGGTTAACGATCCGCCCCGCCCCGATTAGCATGGGCCGGATCCGGGTTCTGAACCGCCTGAGCTATCGCCGCCATTTGATTCACCATTTGCTGCATAACAGCCGCAATACCAAGGTCGGCGCGCTCCTGAGAAGAAGCATGGCTATGACGGTCGCCGATACTGCCGGCTCCCGAAGACTGCGACGTGGCCGTCCCACCGGCTGCCCCACGTCCCCGGCCGCGTCCACGACCACGACCGCGACCACGACCTCTTCCAGCATCCATACTGGAGTTAAATAAGTAGCAAATGCCATACGAGGGTCAGTACCAGAAAAGAACAATCGCAAGTCGAGAATCAAGGGTACGATACAAGGAATTAATGAACAGAGGAAGAGAAACTTACGGACACTGGTAGTACCGGAATCATGGCAGCGTGACGATGATGTGCAAAACAAAACACCACAAGACCCAATAAACCGACAAGCCTAGGTATCCATAAACCTAGCGCTCTGATACCATTATCTGTAACACCCCCAGGATATCCGAGGTATATTACAGCGCCGTGAATCCCTACATGGGACCCACCAGGCTGAACAAGCATCATACTCATCGACTCACCAAAACAACAGAAAAATACCTCGTCATAAAGACGCCCAACAAAATAATTCACCCGGTTTAACCGGTCAAACATGACACCATAATCCATCACAACATAATAAACAACAATACAATCCCGACAAGTAAAAGTTCTTAAGTACTCGAGTACTTCTATTAGTTTAAAGACCACGAAGGTAAAAGATAGAAAACAACAAGACACCACTCGTGCACAATCATCACGCACGGCCATCATCCGCATACTGGTCCAGCATCCGCACGTCTCGATGAACCTGACCTGAAATTCATAAAACGAATTTCCCCAAAACGGGTCCCCAGAGGGGTTAGCAATTACGCTAGTACAAGTAACCAAATGAACAATTTACATCTTACACATATAGCAATGCATGCAATCAAGAAATCATAGTTCCAAAACACTCATTTCCGGAAATGCCAATGATCAAACCACATTTGTAAAAATGCACCACAATTAACCACGGACCCACAGCTTCGTGGATCCCTGCCGAGACCCCGTCGTATCTAACCCACAGTGGTTAAAAGCAAGCTCGCGGTTCCACAGCTTCGTGGAGCCCTACCGAGACCCCGTCGGATCTAACCCGTAGTGAGCATACACACACACACACAATTTCTCATACAAAACTACTATGTCAAGATCGTAAGTTCATAAGGATACTTGCCTCGGTTAATAGACGGTGATACGAACGGAAAGGAAGAGTTGAACACGACCGCAAGGAACCGGCGGAAACGAACCTAACGATTCGAATAACACAATCACAACCAACTCTAGACGATTACGGAAATGGAATACACCCGGAAACCCGCCTACGATTCATGTATATTCGTACCAAAAATAACAACGAGGGCGGACTACAACCAAACCCTCTCGATTCCGTAAAAATCCACAAAATATCCATGAATCCGTAGGAAAACTAAAGATACTAACAATATTAATCGTATACATCATGAATCCACCAACAAAACGGAACTAATCGGAAGAAAATCCCAAAAACCCCCAAATTAATCGAAAATAGGGTTCTAGAAATATTACCTTTGGGGATTCAAGTACCAAGATCCGTAGAACACGCGTTAGATTGATTATCCGATCCTCACAACCGAAGAAAGATGATGAAAATCGACTCCCGAATGAAGAATGCTTGAGAAGTTCTCCCCCCCTTAGATCTCTCTCTCTCTCGCGCAGGTGAAATGAAGGAGGAAATGGCCGATTTCGTCTAATAAGGACGAGATTGCACAGTTGACCGCTTTGTGTGCCGCGGCACAGCCGAAGTGTGCGCAGCACTGGCAAAGCCGCGGCACGCCAAAAATTACTCCCGGAGTTTCGGCGGTGTCGCAGCCACAGCTTGCTTGCCATGCACCGGCATCTGATCGGGTTTGGTCGCAGATGTCACACCGGTGTGCCGCGCACCGACGGGTGTGCCGCGCACTGACTCGCACTGCCGCTGACCGGATGGGTGTGCCGCGCACACGCATGATCGCTCGACCAACATTTGGAGAAATTTGTGTGCCGCGGCGCACACACCTTGTGCCGCGGCCCACACCCTTTTTGGGTCCCAAAATGATAAAAATGATCCGGAAAGAGAATAAAACGATAGGAATCAATATATGGGGACTAATAACACGAAATGGATCCACGACAACCCCGAAACGGCGGTTTCGCACAACTATTACGAGAATCAGATCACTAGATGACGGAAAAGTTACACTGAAAGATACACGAGGGTCGCTACAATCGAGAAATACACCGAAAATAAAAATACAAGGGGAAGAAAAATGCGGATATTACAATACAGACCCTGGAAGATATGTTAAGCGCATGTGTACTCGATTGGGGCAAGGATTGGGCTAAACACCTCTGCTTGGCGGAATTTTCATACAACAACAGCTGGCACGCAAGCATAGGCATGGCACCCTTCGAGGCCTTGTATGGTAGGAGGTGCAAGTATCCCCTATGTCGGGATGATGCATCCAATGTCGTCGCCACCGAGTTGGATCTGATCGAGGAATCTATTAAGAAGATTTCCATTGTTCGGAAACACATATTGGCAGTGCAGAGCTGCCAAAAGTCATATGCGATGGACCGCCAGCGACGGTTGGAATTTTTGATCGGGGACCACGTTTGGATCAAAGTATCGCCGATGTGGGGTGTTCGACGCTTCGGCCAGAAAGGCAAATTGAGCCCGAGATTTATTGGCCCGTTCGAAATACTGGACTGAGTTGGTAGACTCGCTTCTCGACTAGCGTTGCCACCATCGTTAGACGGAGTACATAATGTCTTCTACGTTTCCCAGCTGAGAAAATACAAGTACGACCCAAGCCACAAGACTAATTTCGAGGAGGTAGAGATTTCTAATGATGCTACTTTTAGAGAAGTCCCAACCACGATTTTGGATCGACGCGTAAAGATACTAAGGAATAAGGCCATACCTCTTGTAAAAGTTCAATGGTCGCACCATGGCATGGAGGAAGTGACTTGGGAGACCGACACGAGCATGGGGGAGAATCATCCTGAGTTATTTTCTTAGTTTCGGGATGAAATTATTTTTAAGGAGGATGGTATGTAACACCACCAGTATTATATGCTGTTTCACGTTGAGCGCTCGTTTATATTTATACTGTTTAATAAAATAGATGTACTCCATCGCGATAAACGTATTTTTTGTATGATATGTTCGTACTGTATTGTCATGAATAAAGCTTGTCCGCACCTGTTATTCTTGTAATGTGATTGTGTGATGGTTGATGATTTGTCGGTGACATACCTCGATATCGTTGGGCAATTATTGGTGCGAATATGACGGTGGCCAACGTCTTGTTCCCCGAGAAATTACTCGAAGAGATTGAGAGGGAGTCGCATTATAAGGAATTAATGTGATAATAACTTAGTGAACAAACTGAACCTTAGATACGTTATTTGCTAAGTATTACGTACGCTAAGTGTGTGACATTACGTATGCTAAAGATTATAACTTACGTACGTAATGCGGTCTTCGGTCTTCGGATAAGGAATCTTCGTCGGATAGTATGCATTGTCCGACCAACTTTCAGCGCGAAAGAGACAGGCAAGTCAACGGGTACTACGTACGTTAACCGACCTTTTTTACGTACGTAACGATGAGTGTGATTTAGTCCAATTAGTTCTGAGTTTTCCTTATGTACGTTAAGCTTTCCGAATAACATACGTAACAGGGCTTACGTACGTAAAGCTTCAGGCTTAACGTACGTAAAGCCATTCTGAATTTATAAAAGGACACCATCCCTTTCATTTCTTCCGACCCAATAATTACCCTTTGCTCTTGTATACTATCCTCCACCTTCCATAAATCGATTTTAGCTTCCCTAATCAAGTGATATCCTATTGGAGTGAGTTGATCAAGCTCCGGATGAGGTTTTGAAGGTGCTACCCTCTCGTTCTTCGTCGTCCTTCGTCGTTCTTCTTTGTCTCTTGTCAATTAAGGTAAGTTTATCGAATCTTGAACTCATTTCATTGTTTTTATACGAGTCATACTAAATTTCGGATGCCTTGGGGTAGTTTAGAACTTTCAATAATGATCGGACCGGTGAAAAACTATCACAATTGTTAATCGATATCTATCAAGCTAGTAATTGGAATGGATGATGGTAGTACTCGTAGTTGGATGAAAGAACTCATAATCGAATTTGTTAATCACCAACTCCTTGGAATCATCTTGTTAAAGATTTCAATTATAACCCTATTATCATATTGTAAAACCCGTTGATAATTCCTTGATGAACTCACTAACGATTATCTAGTCGAATAAGTATCTAACATGTTAAGATTTTGGAGATTAATGCTTAATCGTTCTATTCTAGACTCTCGAATTAGAGTAAGTGATGAAATTACGGTGGTTATTAGTCATAATCAACGTAAGAATGTTGTATTAGAACATTGTTGTTCAACGGGATGATAATTTGTTAAATGGCGAACCGAGGAATTTAGTAATATGCATTGTGGTAAAAAATAGAGAATTTCGATCTCGGCAACATAAACAACTAGGTTTAGAGTCTTAACGGGATGGGGGAAGTTGTCGTTAATCATCATTGTTACCATAAGGTGTTAATAGACGAACATGTAATAGGTCGAGCTTTCGGGTGTGGTCGTTCAAGCCGTTGTGTTATCAAGGGAGTAAATCTCGTCGGATTTGAGGCAAGTGAATCTTGCTCAGACTTTAAGTCTTGTAATTTCATAATATTGTATGTGTTACTATTTGTGGAATGGTGCTCATTCGATTTATCTTGTCCGAAGTATTCCTGAGTAGATACTTCCGTGACCCTTGGCTGCGGCCTTGGGAGTTTATATGTTGATACATCTTGTGGAACTGTGTTACGGGATAAAACCTGAATAATACCCACGTCCGGAGTATTCTTGTGAAGATACTTCCGTGACCCTTGGTTGCGACCTTGGGAGTTTATGTGCTGATAAAAGAAATGCCGTTGAATACTCGGTGATAACTTTGTTCCCTGAATTTATCTGATTGTATCTATGAATTTGGTTCGATTTCTCTGACCTAGGTTGACTGACACGATACGTCGTGTCAGGAAAATTTGTTGAATATGTGCAGGACATTCCCGAAGGTTCCGGTCATGCTTGAGCAGTGTTGGGCAGAAGGCCTGTTAATTTCTTGAATTGAATTTCAATTATTCCACGTTGTGTAATAACCGTATGAACGGACATTGTTTTTCCTTGTATTTCAGTTCGTACGAATGCTTTCATAAAAATACTTTCACAAACCACTTGTTGAATAAATTGTTTTTAAAATCCTTTTAAAACTTGCCTTGTGGGTCCCACACGGGATTCACGACACTGTGGCATCCCGATTTATTTTGGGGGCGTTACAGTAGGTTTGGAGGGGGCTCCGAGAATCGTCACTTGCGGGTGTGATGTCACGATAACTTATGGGCGTGTTTGAATGATGTTACCTGGGTAGGGACCCATGAGTCCTCTGGTGGCGTGTGCTTGCTAGTACGGCCAGTTGTCATGATTTGACCATAAGGTTATCTAATCGGGTAGGTCTGGAGAGGGCTCTGAGAATCATCACTTGCGAGTGCAATGTCAAGATAACTTATGGGTGTGTCTTAGCTTGTTTGCGTTAGTCAATCCGGATGGGTCCCATCGAGGCCACAGAGGTGATTTGAGTATTTGATGTGATAACTCTGAATTGTAAATGTTTGGACCTTGGATCCAGGATGTACTTATATTATTAATTAGTCGTTGAGACTTGGTTGTGAATAGAATTATCTCGACGTTTTTGGTAAACTCTTTCGAAAAGTAAAATTATAAACTTTTTGTGATTTTACACTGAGACCCCCAAAGTCTTCAATTATTCTCCTAAATGTGTTTTGGAGTTATTATTATGATCCTTTATAAAGGAAACTATTTTGAAAAGAATTTAGACCCGGGGATCGTGTTACTACCTTGTTAAAACTTTATTTTCATAACAGTTGTATTCTTGATGTATAATTTTATAGCTTGGTTACTTGCTATCGATTTCCATCGCTAACCCCTCGTTGGGGATTATTTTATATTTATTTCAGGTGCCCTAATTGGAGAGTGAGAAACCACAGGATCGGCTTGGAGGATGATGTAAAGTAGCGATACTCATCACAGTTGTAGTCGGTTGTCCGTCAGAGATCTGTCGGTCTGATTGTTTATTTCTAGTTTCTTTGTCATCCTTAAGAGGATGGACACGTTGTGTAATATGTGATCGAGTTATATTTTGGTTTACCAGTTGTACTGCTATGTTGTGTTTTGAGAGACCTAATCGGTTTATGGTTTTATGTTTTGGTCGAGTTGATCGCGTGTGGGTTTTGTTTTGTAGTCTCCTGCCTGGTGGATCCTTGCGGAAAGGGGTCTACAGCGTGTAATATACCTGAGTGGATTGGGGGTGTTACACCAACTATTAATTTTACTTGTCATAACGTAAATTGACTAGATAGTAAAATTAAAGACATAAAACTCTACTTGAAAAATATGTGTGTAAATGTCCACATGATCGTGGCTTGCATATGCGGGTTTTTTCGTGGTATTGGTTGCTAGCATATATATTGTGTTTTTGAGGTTTTTCAATATATTTTGCTATGCATTATGTGATAAATGTTTTTAATTTTATCTTAGATGTCTTTCAATCCACTTGCTGTAATTCTCAAAGAAAACAAACTAGATGGCACTAACTTTGCTGATTGGAAAGGTAATCATAATATTGTCCTGACTGCTGAAGAACACAAGTTTGTTCTAACTGAGGAATGCCCATTGGAACCATATGTGGATTCGACACCTGATGAGGTGAAAGAATACTGCAAATGGAAGAAATCTATGAGATGGCTCGTTGTTACATCTTGACTTCTTTAGCAAATGTATTGCGGCATCAGCATCAGAGTATGGGCACGGTCGCGGAAATGATGAAAAATCTCGGCGAGGTGTTTGGTCATCAGAACCGGGCGATTAGTTAAAATGCTATGAGGGTCTTTATGACGACCCAAATGCCTGAAGGAACCCCGGTAACAGATCATGTTCTAAAGATGATTTCTCATCTAAACGAACTTGATATCTTAGGGGCTACTATCCATGTGGAAATGCAGGTCGATATCATCCTAGGCAGCTTACCTAGGAGCTTTGAGAAGTTTCGCCTAAACTACAATACGAATCGTATGGAGTATACCTTGGCGGAATTGCTGACAGAGCTTCAAGCTGCGGGAGATCTCTTTAGGCAAGGGTATCAAGTTCTTGCAGCTACTAGTGCTTCGACTTCCAAACCCAAGTGGGGGAAAAAGAAGAAACAAATGGGCTAGAAGCAAGTGGGAACTCTCAAGGTAAAGAGCAAGGCTCCTCATCCTGAGGAGAACAAAAAGTCAAAGGGAAAGTGATACAAGTGCAGTCAGAGGACATTTCAAAGCGGACTGCCCTGCTCTTAACAAAGGTATGTATCGTGCATTAGTAGTCAAAATATTGATTTGCAATGGTATTTTAAAATGATAAAATATTAGTCCTTAATAATGTATTATTAGTACCAGATTTAAAATGAATTTAATTTCGGTTTCTAAATTAAGTTGTGAAGGTTATTCAGTTTCTTTTGATGGTGATACTATTATTAGAAGAAACGGTGGTTATATTTGCAATGGTATTTATAGTGATGGACTGTATGTCATTAATACTGCACAAACTCCCATACATTTTTTTAAAAGGAACCTCGAAATATATTAATAACAGAAAATGAGGATGGACGACTTCCTCTACACGCCCATGGAACCGAGGGTGGCTAGATCCTCAAAAAGCCAAATTAATTAAAACCAGCAAGTCGGTCCAACGGTGGCCTGAAAGCCCGAGAAAATGCTAATGCTCGTAATATTTTCTACTCCTAATATAAGGGAAGCCCATTTTATAAAGACGGATCAACCCACATATCTTCCCAGTGAGATTATGACAGCCCGAGTAGTAAAACTCTCTATGAACGCACCCTTGATTTGCAAGGTGGTCCGCAACCGCATTTCCTTCTCTAAAAATATGTGAGTATCGAATATGAATATTGGTAGCCATATTTTGAATTTTAGGGATCAAGCCTTAAAGTTGCCATTGACTGGCGGACTCAGAAGTAACTAATTTAATTTCCGTGGTAGAATCAACTTCCACCAAAAGATTCTGAACCCCCCTCTCTACACAAAGGTTGAGACCACGCCATATCACAACAATTTCCGCAGAAGTATTAGTGTGCTCTCCAATGAATTCAGAATTGTAACAGCCCAAAAACAGTGGCTATTACAGTGCCGTGGACCCCTACCGGGACCCACCAGGCGATATCACAATATACATTTAAATTCTGACAACGTGGCACCGTACCACAATATTTATCAAAACCCCGGTGTGGAGTATGAGTTATTCATGTCTTTAAATACGAGCAAACATACACAGGATCCAAATTCGGTACAGACCATATAACGATGGGCAGTACCTAACAAATTTTAGTACATTCATCCGACACAAAAGAAAATAAAAGTCACAATAAAACATAACCGAACAACCAAAAGACTCGGGGCCCCCGAAATAGCATACTTCAGAATCCTCCGTCGCCGTTGTGCTCCTCCTGTGCCTTGCCCTTTCCTCGCCCTGAAATACAAGTATTTCGCCCCAAACCACAGGGTCAGCTATACATAATAATGATTCTCATGACATTATACAATTCATATATATACTGATCTCAAAGAAAACCACCGACTACTGAATATACCCCGAAGGCGTATAAACAATCAGTCCCAACTGTCGAACATAACCAAATATACGAACGACCATATACTATGGCTCAAGACGGACGTCACAGTACGCCCGATCCGGAAATGTGTCCGTGTACATGTACACCCCGTATACGGAATCCATAATATACGTGGGACGATGTACCTAATTAGCCTCATGAACTACGTCTCGTGTGCACGATCTAAATGCGGAAAACCTCCACGCATGATCATCAAGTGCCCGGCTAAAAATCCTACACATAACCAATCGGCGCGCAGATATGACTCCAGAGATGTCATGATACAACATGACAACGAAACTCAATGAATTACACTTTTATCGAGGAATCGAGCAACTCACTGAAGTGTCAACAAAGCTCAAAAGGACTAACGGTAACAAGACGGTAATTTCGGGTATATCATCCCCAACACCATGACAATACGATTAAGGGTATCACCATATCATGAATCATAGATTATCAGAACATTTCATACACACGAAACGCATAATATTCACAAGAATTCAACCATCATTATAACCAAGCAAGATAACTTGCCTCAATTCCGTAGATGAATAATCCTTCTTTGAATGGTCAAACGAACGGTATCCTCGTCTAACAATACTCACGTGAACAAGCAACCTTGAATGAAATGTAATTCATTCAACAACACATTCGTACGATAATGGTATTATTACATAAATAATATTCGTAAATTTACTTGAATAAATCAATCATCCTATTGATCATTTTAATGTTCTTATTACAAATCATCGTATGTTTATCATGTTCATTCACATATTCTAACCTTAATGTCAAATACTTGATGTCTAGTTTATTATCAATGTAATATCGTGAAAATATCTTTTCAAATCATCGACACTTCCAATTACGATATAAGTTTGTGTTTAATTACATTCTTTCATTATTTTACCAACGATTACATTCAAAACTTGATTACTATATGAAACATAAGTTTAAGTTTTTAGTGAACTAAGAACATCATCTTAATTTACGTCTCTTAACACGCACGGATTAATGAAATGGAATTCGGCTACTCATCTACCGCATTTGTATCATCATATTCAACACAATCCTCTTAAGAACATTATCAACCTATTAATGTAGTGATTACCACTCTTTAACGAAATCGATTAATTTGAACATATGAAGATTACAACTTCCTTCTATCAACATCCATTGTTTTACTTTGAAGAATTTATTAAAAGCCTAGTTATATCATTGGATACTTGAAATTTTGAAGTAACTTCATCCCATCTAGCGAAGATCATCTTCAAAGGGTTAACATAATCTTTCCAGCAATTTTATTACAAAGGTTTTAGAGGCCAAAATCATGGTTCCATACTACCTTCAAGAATCAATAGAATGTTCAAGACAAATTTAACATTTCTCACTTTTAATCATTAAGGATATCATCCCTAACATGTTCCTAGTGTTGAGACTATAATCAACTTCCGATTATCATGTTATACATCAGGTTTTATGTATATCATTACCAACACAATCACATTATGAAGTTATTTACATCAAGAAGTAACACTAATACCTTCAATGTTAATCTTCACTTAGTTTGAGCATGATTCAATTAACTTATCATGTTTGCACTAGTTTAAACTAACATTATGTGAAGTATTTATCTACTAACATCATCATAAGCATGGAATTGATATGAGTTAAAGAAAGACCAACCTTAAAATGAAGAACAACACCAACACTTCAAGGGATACACTTCAATCTCTAACTCTCCAAGTCACCAATCAAGTGTCAAGCTCCAACACAAGTTAGAAAGGCTTAGAAACGAAGTTGGAAGGGAAAGGAATCGTTCCTCGGTTGGGAGGTTGAAAAGGGTCGAGTAGGAAGTGAATGGCAAGTCATACTTTTATAATCCGAACTCGGCATTACGACGTTAACGAACGTGGTTAACGACGTTATAGCCCTTACGCACGTAATCTTATGATCATTACGCACGTAACCAATTTCATCGATCTTACCGCCTCAAAACACGCAATTGCTACGACGTAACTATGTAGCTATTACGCACGCAATAGCCGTTGACTGGCCGTCGCGATCGACTCCGACCACCTACCCCCGCTCGGCCCCACCCGAAAGGCGATCAGGAGGATCTTCCGCATTACGACGTTAACGTATTGATGTTACGTACGTAGGCGACATACATAGCGTGCGTTATGAAGACAGTTAACGACGTTAAGTACTATAACAAGCATAAATGGAATTCTCCCAATATCACCCAACAACTAATATAGTATGAATGACCATGAATCCAACTTAACATAATTCGTCGATACTTGCTACAACATCACGTATATGGTGCGAAAACACTTAAATTAAATCATGAAATACAATATTAAAGGCGAGGGTATTACATACTCCCCCTTAAAAGGAGTTTCGTCCCAAACTAAGGGGTAAACAGTGGGGTATTTCTCTCGCATGCTATCTTCTCTCCCACGTAGCTTCCTCGACTCCATGTCTCGACCACCGAATTTTTAATAGGGAATCGTCTTGTTCCGTTGCTTAATTCTTCTCTCGAGTATCTGCACAGGCCGTTCTTCATACGAATGGTCGTCGGCTATTTCGACCTCGTCGAATTGAATAACGTGACTTGGATCAGCAACATACTTCCTTAACTGAGATACATGGAATACGTTGTGAATCCGGCTCAAAGCTGGTGGTAATTCTAAACGATAGGCTAGGTCGCCTACTCGTTCCAGGATCTCAAACGGACCAATATACCTTGGGCTCAATTTGCCTCTCTTCCCGAATCGGAAAACACCTCTAGTAGGAGATACTTTGACTAGTACATGGTCACCAACCTCAAACTAGAGTGGTCGTCGATGATTATATGCATATGATTTCTGGCGGCTTTGGGCCGTTAATAGACGGCTCTTGATCAGGGAAATCTTCTCGCGGGCTGCCAATAACATATCAGGTTCCGTACCAATAAATTCAGACAATTCGTCCCAGCACAAAGGGGACCTACAACGACGACCATACAATGCCTCATAAGGTGCCATCATGATCGAGGCGTGCCAGCTATTATTATATGTGAATTCTACCAACGGCAGTTGGGCTTCCCAACAAGCTTCCAATCGAGAGCACATGCCCTCAACATATCCTCTAGAGTTTGAATTGTCCTCTCGATCGACCATCGGTCCGAGGATGAAAAGCCGCATCAAGTTCAACTGTGTACCCATAGCACGATGAACCGCCTTCCAGAAGTGCGACACGAACCGTCCATCCCGATCTGATACAATACTCTTAGGGGTGCCATGCAGTCTCACAATCTCTTTGATGAATAATTGGGCCAATCTCTCAGGGCCCCAAGTATCCTTGATCTCCAAGAAGTGGGCTGATTTAGTCATTCGATCCACAACCACCCAAATCGTATTCATGCCTCGACGGCTCGTCGGCAAGCTAGTAATAAAATCCATCGATATGTCTTCCCACTTCCACTCGGGAATCGGAAGCGGTTTTATTATGCCCGCTGGTCGTTGATGCTCAATCTTGACCTGCTGACAGGTCAAACATTTCGAAACGAATTCAGCAACCTCCCGTTTCATGTTACCCCACCAATAATACGGCTTCAAATCCTTATACATTTTGTTCGATCCCGGGTGTATGGAATACGGGGTAGCATGAGCCTCCCTCAGAATAGTATTCCTCAACTCTTCGTTTGCTGGTACACATACTCGATTTTTGAAGCGTATCAGTCCATCCTCGTGAACCACAAATCCAGGGGCCTTCCCTTGATCGATTTCTCCTCGAACTCTGGATAAGAATGGGTCCGTCATCTGATTCGTCCTAATAGTCTCATCAAGGGATGGTGAAATCTCAAGCGTGCACAGTTGTCCCTGAATGCGTTGTAACCAGACCTCAATCTCTGGTCTCATGAACTCTAATTGCAACTCCCTCTGGGCGGTCAAACGAGCTAGTATCTGTTCCTGCACCGTCTTGCGGCTCAAGGCATCGGCAACCACGTTTGCCTTGCCTGGATGATAAAGGATCTCGATATCATAGTCTTTGATTAGCTCTAACCACCTCCTTTGTCTCATATTCAACTCCTTCTGGGTAAAAATATACTTCAGGCTCTTGTGGTCCGTAAAAATTCGGCAGGCAACTCCATACAGATAGTGGCACCAGATTTTTAAAGCAAACACTACGACTGATAACTACAAGTCATGAGTCGGGTAGTTGACCTCGTAAGGAGGCAACTGTCTGGACGCATAGGCGATCACTTTCCCATCCTGCATTAACACGCAGCCAAGGCCCTGCCTCGATGCATCGCTATATACCATGAATCCTTCCATTCCTCTAGGTAGTACCAAAACAGGTGCTGAAATTAATCGACCTTTGAGTTCATCAAAACTTTGCTGACATGCTTCCGACCACAAGTACTTCTTATCTTTTCTCAACAGATTAGTCATCGGTTGAGCAATTTTGGAAAATCCTTCCACGAATCGTCTGTAATAGCTGCTGACCCGTAAAACTACGAACTTCCTTCACGTTCTTCGGGGTAGCTGGCCTCGGATAGCTTCCGTCTTCCGTGGGTCTACTCTTACTCCTCTCGCTGATATCACATGTCCCAGAAAAATAACTTCAGACATCCAGAATTCACACTTAGAAAATTTTCCATAGAGTTGTTCTCGTCTTAATGCATCGAGAACCTGGCGGAGGTGACACTCATGCTCCTAATGATCACGAGAGTAGACCAAGATGTCGTCAATAAAAACGACTACAAAACGATCCAGATAATTTATAAAAACCCGATTCATCAATTCCATGAACACTGCAGGTGCATTAGTCAGTCCGAATGGCATGACAACGAACTCATAATGCCCATAGCGAGTGCGAAAAGTCAGTCTTGGGCGCCGACTCTCGAATCCGCAATTGGTGGTACCGGACCTCAAGTCGATCTTGGAAAATACGGCTCCTGGAGCTGATCCAATAGATCATCGATGCGAGGTAAAGGATATTTGTTCTTAATTGTTACTTTGTTCGGCTCCGTAATCAATACACAAACGCAGCGATCCGTCCTTCTTCCGTACGAATAACACCGGCGCTCCCCAAGGGGATGCACTGGGTCGAACATATCCTTTCTTAGTTAATTCTTCGAGTTGTCTTTTCAACTCCTGCATCTCAGTCGGGGCCATACGATATGGTGCTTTCAAAAGCGGGGACGTCCCTGGCTCCAACTCAATGGTGAATTCTACCTCTCGCTGTGGGGGTATTCCTGGAAGCTCGTCTGGAAATACATCTGGATAATCTCGAACTACTGGAATATCAATCAATTTGACTGGCCGGTCAGTTGTCTTAGTCATGTAACACCAATAACCAATGCATCCCTGGTTCAGTAATCTCATAGCCTTCATAGCGCTGATGACTCTCCCAGAATGATTGGGATTATCACCCCGGAAAATACACTCGACGCCATCATCCGATGTGACGGTCACTATTCGCTTACGGACGCTAAGCACGACATCGTGACGATCCATCCAGTCGATACCCAAGATTACATCATCTTTAGGTAAATCAACCACAATCAAGTCGGGCAACCACTCACGGTTGTTCATGCTAATCGGACAGTTCTGTACTTCACGACTCCCAATAATTTTTCTACCATCGGGTAGACGAATTAAATAAGGTTCACAATCGGTAACATGATTCAAATGCTAACGACTCAAACAAGAACTAGACAAAAAGGAGTGTGAAGCACCAGTATCAAAAAGAACACAAACGGGCTGAGAGTGGATCTCGAGAGTACCTGCAATCATGCTGGCTTCGGGATCATCGGCTTTCTTCATCTCGTAGACTCTGGGTTTTGCAACCCCGGTAGCTGTTGTAACAACTTGATTTCCATGGCCCATCCCTTTGTTCGCCCGGTAGTCCGGTAAGAAGCGGATGGAGGAGCACGTTCTGAACATAAGACTCATCGAGCAAGAGAAGCTCGGAGCACGCCGAGTCCACCCGGCAATAGCGAGCACGATGACCGTTCTTCCCGCAAGTGTGACAGTAACGGCCGGCCGGACACTTGGAGCCGATATGCCCTGGTCCCCACGGTTATAACACACACGGCGAGTGGTGATTGCCCGAGAGTGCGTTCCTGCCGGTTTCGGTGCCATAGGTGGCCGCTCGGAAGGATTTGGCACAGTGGGGTTTCTTGAATACCCCCCGGTTACTGTCTCCTTGGGTCTGGTTCCTGGATCTCTTGTTGGAAAACTGAGGCTGCTACTTAGAAATCTCCTTCGCAGTAAGTTCATACTCCAAAGCCTTCTCAATAAACTCCGGTAAGGTCGTATAGTGGTGATTGAGTAATTGCATCCTCATTCGGGGTTTAAGCCTCTTGAGGAAATATTTGATCTTATCAGCTTCCGAACGGACAACTGACGTAGCAAAAGGGAGAAGTGCTTGGAATTTTTCAGCAATTGCTAACACATCCTCGTCTTCCGATGGGTCGGGGTTTAGTAATTCGGACAGTTTGGCTTCACGGAGGGGTGCAAGATAATAACGATCTAGCATAAGATTCTTGAATTCCTCCCAAGTACTCGCGCCTTCGGCAGGCCTCACAGAAAGCCACCAAGTATGGGCACTCTTACTAAGGTAGTAGGCTGCCACAGCAACTCGATTTTTCTCTGGGCACTCCACCATCTCGAACAGTTTCTCGAAATGCTCTATCCAGTGTACAATGTCAGCAGGCTCAGATGAGCCTTCAAAAGTCGTAGGTCGCTGACGTGATATGTCGCTAATAATCCGGCTCACGATCCCGCCAGGCACCGTGAGGCGGAGGCCTGCCCTGCCGTTGACCGGTAGTACTCCTGCATAGCTTCCATCACCGACCCATTTGGGTCATCTGGCCATCATGCCCGCATCACGGTGTAAGGATCGACACGTGCATTCTCTCCTGTGGTGTGATTGGTCCCTAGAAGGCGAATCACCGCTGCGGAACTGCTCCACATTCGCGCGTCTGTTAGCTCGTGGTATCGAATTCGGCCTCTTCCGCGGCCTCGTCCCCCTCGCCACGACCTCTCGGGTTCCTTTCCATCCGAAAGAATCAAGTCACAAGTGATTCGATTTATCAATCATAATTCATGCTAAGTTAATGGCAACACGGAATTTCCTATCCAACAAAGCAGTTTGTAAAGAATCACTGGCACTACAAGTGTTACACACTCAATATCATATCAACATTAAGTCGAAACAATTCCAATCACATAATTAATTTAGGTTCACCTCAAACAGATGAATTTTGCCTCATGGTAGCAAGATGCCAAGATAAGTAAGGAGACCAATACATCGTCAATATCATGTCAGTAATCAAATTATGGTTCATGAGAACATACCGTATTCGACGGGTCAGGCGCTTGCACAGGTTACACGTGGCACGAAGGTTTCTTGATGCTATTTCGATTCTACAATGACTCAAAATAAAAACACACTATCTGATACCATCTTCTGTAACAGCCCAAAAACAGTGGCTATTACAGTGCCGTGGACCCCTACCGGGACCCACCAGGCGATATCACAATATACATTTAAATTCTGACAACGTGGCACCATACCACAATATTTATCAAAACCCCGGTGTGGAGTATGAGTTATTCATATCTTTAAATACGAGCAAACATACACAGGATCCAAATTCGGTACAGACCATATGACGATGGGCAGTACCTAACAAATTTTAGTACATTCATCCGACACAAAATAAAATGAAAGTCACAATAAAACATAACCGAACAGCCAAAAGACTCGGCCCCCCCGAAATAGCATACTTCAGAATCCTCCGTCGCCGTTGTGCTCCTCCTGTGCCTTGCCCTTTCCTCGCCCTGAAATACAAGTATTTCGCCCCAAACCACAGGGTCAGCTATACATAATAATGATTCTCATGACATTATACAATTCATATATATACTGATCTCAAAGAAAACCACCGACTACTGAATATACCCCGAAGGCGTATAAACAATCACCCCAACTGCCGACCATAACCAAATATACGAACGACCATATACTATGGCTCAAGACGGACGTCACAGTACGCCCGATCCGGAAATGTGTCCGTGCACATGTCCACCCCGTATACGGAATCCAGAATATACGTGGGACGATGTACCTAATTAGCCTCACGAACTACGTCTCGTGTGCACGATCTAAATGCGGAAAACCTCCACGCATGATCATCAAGTGCCCGGCTAAAAATCCTACACATAACCAATCGGCGCGCAGATATGACTCCAGAGATGTCACGATACAACATGACAACGAAACTCAACGAATTACACTTTTACCGAGGAATCGAGCAACTCACCGAAGTGTCAACAAAGCTCAAAAGGACTAACGGTAACAAGGACGGTAATTTCGGGTATATCATCCCCAACACCATGACAATACGATTAAGGGTATCACCATATCATGAATCATAGATTATCAGAACATTTCATACACACGAAACGCATAATAATCACAAGAATTCAACCATCATTATAACCAAGCAAGATGACTTGCCTCAATTCCGTAGATGAATAATCCTTCTTTGAATGGTCAAACGAACGGTATCCTCGTCTAACAATACTCACGTGAACAAGCAACCTTGAATGAAATGTAATTTATTCAACAACACATTAAATGCGATAATGGTATTATTACATAAATAATATTCGTAAATTTACTTGAATAAATCAATCATCCTATTGATCATTTTAATGTTCTTATTACAAATCATCGTATGTTTATCATGTTCATTCACATATTCTAACCTTAATGTCAAATACTTGATGTCTAGTTTATTATCAATGTAATATCGTGAAAATATCTTTTCAAATCATCGACACTTCCAATTACGATATAAGTTTGTGTTTAATTACGTTCTTTCATTATTTTACCAATGATTACATTCAAAACTTGATTACTATATGAAACATAAGTTTAAGTTTTTAGTGAACTAAGAACATCATCTTAATTTACGTCTCTTAACACGCACGGATTAATGAAATGGAATTCGCTACTCATCTACCGCATTTGTATCATCATATTCAACACAATCCTCTTAAGAACATTATCAACCTATTAATGTAGTGATTACCACTCTTTAACGAAATCGATTAATTTGAACATATGAAGATTACAACTTCCTTCTATCAACATCCATTGTTTTACTTTGAAGAATTTATTAAAAGCCTAGTTATATCATTGGATACTTGAAATTTTGAAGTAACTTCATCCCATCTAGCGAAGATCATCTTCAAAGGGTTAACATAATCTTTCCAACAATTTTATTACAAAGGTTTTAGAGGCCAAAAATCATGGTTCCATACTACCTTCAAGAATCAATAGAATGTTCAAGACAAATTTAACATTTCTCACTTTTAATCATTAAGGATATCATCCCTAACATGTTCCTAGTGTTGAGACTATAATCAACTTCCGATTATCATGTTATACATCAGGTTTTATGTATATCATTACCAACACAATCACATTATGAAGTTATTTACATCAAGAAGTAACACTAATACCTTCAATGTTAATCTTCACTTAGTTTGAGCATGATTCAACTAACTTATCATGTTTGCACTAGTTTAAACTAACATTATGTGAAGTATTTATCTACTAACATTATCATAAGCATGGAATTGATATGAGTTAAAGAAAGACCAACCTTAAAATGAAGAACAACACCAACACTTCAAGGGATACACTTCAATCTCTAACTCTCCAAGTCACCAATCAAGTGCTGAAGCTCCAACACAAGTTAGAAAGGCTTAGAAATGAAGTTGGAACTGAAAGGAATCGTTCCTCAGTTGGGAGGTTGAAAAGGGTCGAGTAGGAAGTGAATGGCAAGTCATACTTTTATAATCTAAACTCGGCATTACGTACGTTAATGAACGTGGTTAACGTACGTTATAGCCCTTACGTACGTAATCTTATGATCATTACGTACGTAACCAATTTCATCAGATCTTACTGCCTCAAAACACGCAATTCGTTACGTACGTAACTATATAGCTATTACGTACGTAATAGCCGTTGACTTGGCTGTCGCGATCGACTCCCGACCACCTACCCCCGCTCGGCCCCACCCGCCGAAAGGCGGACTGCTGGAGGATCTTCCGCATTACGTACGTTAACGTATTGATGTTACGTACGTAAGGCGACATACATAGCGTACGTTATGAAGACAAGTTAACGTACGTTAAGTACTATAACAAGCATAAATGGAATTCTCCCAATATCACCCAACAACTAATATAGTATGAATGACCATGAATCCAACTTAACATAATTCGTCGATACTTGCTACAACATCACAGATATGGTGCGAAAATACTTAACTTAAATCATGAAATACAATATTAAAGGCGAGGGTATTACAAGAATAGCAGAAGATTGGAGAACCCCTGTGGTCCTGGAGCACCCCCCTGTTGGTATATATTCGGTGTATGTGCTATTGTGCGTAAGCATAAACAAAATGCGGAAATATAAACGACACAAGATTTATAGAGGTTCGGCCAAACGTGCCTACGTCCTCTCTCCGTATCTTTTTCTATAGGCTAAAGATCAACCTCTGCACCTCTCTTCTATCGGTCGAGGGATTACCATTACAATCTTGTCTTCTATCGGTTCGAGATAAACCATTCACACACTTGTCTTTTTGTCGGTCCAAATTAACCCGTTTTCTTTTTCTATCGGTCAAGGAATCAACCTATCTAACTTACTAGACAAATCTCATGTGGATATAGATTGCAATTATAATAATGACGGATCCTTGATCCTAATAACACCGAATCCAATCTTATCTTTTCTTTTTCCTCTCGTGTATATTTTCGCGTATAACACTCAACACTTATCAATATAAGCACAAATACAACAACAAAAATGTTTACAATGATATTACAAGTATAGGTGATTTTATCAGAGTTGTTGTCTAGATTGATACCAAATGGTTTGGTATTTATAGGCAATTTCCTCTAACTAGCCGTTAGCTCTGCACTCTTCATTACGTACATTAAGTGCTTCCCATTACGTACGTTATGATCTTTACGTAGGTTAGCATAATTTCATTACGTATGTTAAGCTCTTCACAGATCAGTCCAGTAATTTCGTTTCTTCCATTACGTACGTTATCATTTCCTCTTTACGTACGTTAACTTAGTCTTCATATCCATTGCATGCTGACCTATGCCATGACGCCATCTTCAACGGCTCCTTGTTTGAATTCATATTCAAACTCTTCATTACGTACATTATGTTACCACTCGTACGTTACGCTTTGATCTTTACGTACATTATGCTTCTTGCATTGCGTACGTTATTCATGTTCTGTCCAGCTTTTTGCGTCTTCGACTTCTTCGTTATTTTGTTTTGCTTCCTTGTTGTTTTCTTTGTTTAACAACTAATCATCAAAACTCGATAAGGAATATTTGGAATAAAATATTCCAACAATCTCTCCCTTTTTGATGATTACAAAACAACACTCTTGAATGGGATAAACCTGCAAAATATAATATATATATATATATACGAATCAAAGTTTTCGGCTTTGTTCGTTTTCGTTAGTTTCCATCTGCCATCTTTTCTTCATCTTTTCTTTTTCTCATTTTCAACTTCATCTCATTTGTTCAACTTCTTCTTTTCCTTTTCATCTTTTCGACTTTCTTCGTCTTTTCTCCTCATCGGAGTAATGGATGATATAATGTGGTTCGGTACTGCGATTATGTTATCTAAGTCATTAATTTTCATTCGCCTGGTGGGTCCCAGTCGGGGGTCCACGGCACTGTAATAGTCGCCTAGTTTGGGGTGTTACATTCTTGAACTACTTCGTTTTACCAAGTTCAATGTTAGCCAGATCTGTCAACATTTATACGCTTCGATGCAACAACAAGATGTTATTTGTAACAAGTAGCTTTTTTGGTTTGGTAATTGGTCAATTTATATTCATGAAATGTCTTGTATTAGTATTAGTCTGGATACAACAATTTTATTATAGATATCTTCTTGGAAGTGGAATTAATAGGTACATTCGTGCTAATAAGTATTTTAAATCCATTCAAGATCCAGAGTCCGAATGTTATGAAAATACTATTTTGTCCCCGATTTTGATCTTTAAGTTTTAAA
Source organism: Orobanche coerulescens (assembly GCA_033398695.1). Taxonomy (NCBI): domain Eukaryota; kingdom Viridiplantae; phylum Streptophyta; class Magnoliopsida; order Lamiales; family Orobanchaceae; genus Orobanche; species Orobanche coerulescens. The sequence continues at coordinate 16,409,046 of CM065804.1, forward strand.
TTTTACACTAAAAATTATGCATTTATATATATATATATATATATATATATATACTTTTTTACATATGATATATAATGAAACACATGAAATATAATCATGAATATATATATATATATATATAATTATGAATGTTGTTTATTTATATTTATTTATTTATTTATTTATTTATTTAAAAATTATTAAATTTAAGTTTATATATATGTTAATGTCCTTATTAGTCATTTTACATATTGAATAGCTAACCGCTAACCGTTATTTGCCAAACACTTTTATACAAGTCGCTAATTCAAACAGCTAGTCAAAACAGCTAAGGGCCTGTTTATTTTTTACTTAATCAGCTTAATGCTTAATCAGCTTAATCGGTTAGCTATATCTTGTTGTTTACTTTCAACTTAATGATCTTAATAATGTCTTTTTCCTTAAACAACTTTTGAGGTGTCCTTACCATTAAGCCAAAAATACTTCCCCAATATACCAGAATTACCCTCTCTAATAATAAAAGAATTGAGTATATATAGTATAAATTATCGTATAATCTTAATTATAATTGAGTATATATAGTATAAATTTAAAATATATATTAATATCATATATTTAAAAGTCATAAAATATAAACTATTTATTGATAAAAAAATTAATATAACTATATATATTAAAATATAACTTAATATATTTATAAAAATATAGTCTCATTATTTAAATATAAATGAAAATTATAATATGATTTATGAATATATATTATAATATAAATTAAATTACATATTATGTTATATAATATATTAAGTTATATTATATAATTTTTTTTACATCGGTTTTTATTCGTAACTGATGTTAAATTGAAGTTTTTTTTAACATCCTTTTTTCGGAACCGATGTTAAATTGATTTTTTTCTTAACATTAGTTTTTTCCGGAACGTGTTAAATTAAAGATTTTTTTTAACATCGATTTTTATTAGAATCATGTTAAATAATTTTTTTTATTTTTAACATCGGTTTTTAGCATAACCGATGTTAATTGCTTTAAAATTTTCAATTATGCCACCGCGTCTTTTTTAACATCGGTTTTTCCTGAACCGATGTTAAACGGGCGACGTTAAATGTCTTTTTTGTAGTAGTGGATACCATTCAACTTAAAAAATAAAGAACATTTTATCAAAAAGGACTTAATTCATATTGAGGGGTAAAATGGTTATTTCTGTCATTCAGATAGTTCATTCGGAAAAGAAAGAAACAACAAGATATTTTTCCAAATCAGACAGATTAATCAACTCAGACAGCTTGATCCATTCAGAGATTAATGAGAAAAAAAGTAAACAGCCCCTAACTGGACTATCAGGGGACCTCAGCGGCAAGTAGACTAAAATTTGAGATTGAAAGTGTGAATTAATTAAAGAACTAGTAGATTTTTCTAATTAGGGGGGGGGGGGGGATGTTTAAATTCTTTTGCCTATTTTTCACCCATGAGAATGCAAAACCCACCACCTCGCATGTTCCGGGTGGATTTATATGCCTCCATTCTGCAAACAAGCCTCAAAACCAGAAACCCTTCTGCCGTCAAGTCAATCCATGCTTGTATAATCAAATCCGGGCTTCGCTTAGGAGTATTCATCATGAACATCGTTATGAATGCATATGCGAAAACCTGGTTTATTTCTGATGCTCGTAAAGTGTTTGATGAAATGCCCGTTAAGAACGTGTCCTCCTACAACACGCTGTTGTCTGCTTATGCAAAACAGGGAATGATACGGGAAGCCCTTTGTGTTTTCAATCGAGTTCCCGAACCAGATTCTGTATCGTGGACTGCATTGATAGTGGGGTATAACCAAATGGGCCATTTTGATGTTGCTTTCCGATTGTTCCTGGAGATGATTAAGTGCAGAGTTGTGCCTACTGAATACACATTTACTAATGTTCTTGCCTCTTGTTCGTCGATTGAGTCGTTGGATACAGGTAAGAAGGTTCACTCTTTTGTTGTTAAACTTGGCCTCTCTGGTTACATATCTGTGGCGAATTCTTTACTGAATATGTATGCAAAGTCGGGTGATTTCAGGACAGCGCGGAGTGTGTTCGACCGGATTAAGCTGAAGAATGTTTCAACTACAAATGCAATCATATCACTGTATATGCAGACAGGTCAGATCGAACATGCATTGGCTCAATTCGAGGTAATGAAGGAACGTGATATTATTTCTTGGAATTCAATAATTGCTGGTTTTAATCAGTGTGGTTTTGATGCTAAGGCATTGGAAATGTTCTCGGAATTGCTCAAGGAGTCGAAACTAAAACCCGATAGGTATACTCTCGCTAGTGTATTATCTGCCTGCGCGAACCTTGAGAAATTAGAGATCGGGAAGCAAATTCATGCTTATATAATCAGAACAGAACTCGATACTTCAGGAGCAGTAGGGAATGCATTGATCTCTATGTATTCGAAGTGTGGTGGCGTCGAAATAGCACGAAATGTTCTGCAGAAATGCGGTACGTCCACGCTTAACGTCATAGCATTTACGGCTTTATTAGATGGATATGTCAAGCTTGGGAATTTGAATCCGGCCCGACAGATTTTCGACTCGTTGGACGACCGCGATGTGGTTGCATGGACGGCTATGATTGTTGGGTACACACAAAATGGTTATAATAATGACGCTGTGGAGCTTTTCCGATCCATGGTCGTAAAAGGACCGGCCCCGAACAACTACACACTTGCTGCTATGTTGAGTGTCAGTTCGAACTTGGCTTCTTTAAATCACGGCAAACAAATCCATGCAGCCGCGCTAAAGTTAGGAGAATCCTCATCTGTTTCCGTGGGCAATGCGTTAATTAACATGTACGCAAGGGCCGGTAATATTGATTGTGCGCAAAAATCGTTTTTTCTGACAAAACGAAGAAGAGATCCAATCTCTTGGACATCAATGATCGTCGCCTTAGCACAGCACGGATTTGCAGAGGAGGCTTTACAATTATTTGAAGAAATGCTGTTGTTAGATATTAAGCCGGACCATATAACGTACATCGGCGTTCTCTCCGCTTGTACGCATGTGGGATTGGTCGAGAAGGGTCGTAGTTATTTTAAAAAGATGAAAGATTCGCATGAAATCGAGCCCACTTCTAGTCATTGTGCATGCATGATCGACTTGTTTGGCCGTGCGGGTTTATTAGGCGAAGCGCGAGAGTTTATCGAAAAAATGTCGATCGAACCGGACGTCATAGCATGGGGTTCGCTTTTGGCTTCGTGTAAAGTCCACAAGAATGTGGAGCTTGCGGAAATCGCAGCAGACAAAATGCTTTCGCTCGAGCCCGGAAACAGTGGGGCCTACTCGGCTCTCGCGAATGTGTATTCGGCTTGCGGGAAATGGGAGGAGGCCGCTAAAATTAGAAAGTCGATGAAAGATAGAAAGGTTAAGAAAGAACAAGGGATTAGTTGGCTGCAAATAAAGAACCAAGTTCACGTTTTTGGTGCCGATGATGCCGTTCATCCGGAGACGGACGGGATATATAGGACGATGGATACAATCTGGGATGAGATCAAAAAGATGGGTTTTGTTCCGGACACCGGGTCGGTATTGCATGATCTTGATCAAGAACTGAAAGAACAAATTCTCAAGCATCATAGCGAAAAGCTTGCTATTACGTTCGGGTTGATGACTACTCCCGAAAACAGTACCCTGAGGATCATGAAGAACCTTAGAGTGTGTAATGACTGTCATTCTGCTATCAAGTTTATCTCTAAATTGGTTAATAGAGAGATTATTGTTAGAGACGTCACACGTTTCCACCATTTCAAGAACGGTTCATGTTCTTGCCGGGATTATTGGTAACTGATCAAATGTTGTTTTGTATGTGCCCTCATCTTTCACAGAGCAAGTAAAATTGATGGAATAATAAAGCCAAAAACTTGTGTCAGACCGTCTAATGGAATACAGTCGGTTAGAAGAAGTCCAAATTTTAGTTTTTCATACTTTTTTCTTAGTGTTTCTCTTTTTTTTTTTTTCGAATTTCAGTTCTTTTGACCGAATGAATCAACCGAATCGAATCAATCGAATGGATTCGAATCGAATCGAATGGACTGAATCGAATCGAATCGAATCGAATCAAATATATATTAAGGGTAAATAATAATAATAATAATAATAATGGTAAATAATAATAGTAAATGTAATCAACAACAACAACGATAATAGTAATATTATTAGTAATAATAACAATAATAATAATTAAGATTAATCATAAGAAGAAGAATGAATCGAATCGAATCGAATGGACTCGAATCAATCGAATCGAATCGAATAGACTGAATCGAATCGAATCGAATCAATCAAAATCAAAATAAATCCAAAAGAACAGCGCCTTACTTGTCTTAGGGTTTTTTAATCTTTTAGTTCTTCAAAAATTTTAGGGTGTTACCTAAACCCTAAACCCGAAGATTTTAAAAGGTTTTGACCCAAAACTACAATTATAAAGTGTTTTTGCCCCAAAACATATTTGCTTTAATCAAAACACAACTCTTATAATAATAATGAAATAATATAGGCAGCAGCTTTAATAATGAAACATATTTTAAAAGGTTTTGACCCTAAACATATTTGCCTTAGACACATAATTAAAATAATTAACACAACTCTTATAATAATAATGAAATAATATAGGCAGCAGCTTTAATAATGAAACATATTTTAAAAGGTTTTGACCCTAAACATATCTGCCTTAGACACATAATTAAAATAATAATATTCTAAAAATTTTCTAAATGCCCCTTTATGAAATAATAGTGATATAATTTTTATCAAGTGATAATTATAGGCAACAGCTTGTACCACCACTATTGGGTACCACCACCACCAGTCGCCAGTCATCGATTAGTCTCCGGTCACCGGCATTTTCTTTTTGTTTTTTCGTGTTTTTTTCTGTCAATATGTTAAGACTATCAACTCATATCTTTAAATTACTATATACTAATAACAAATATCAATGTCGGTTTTCTGAATGTCGTTGTCGGTCAGCACCGACAATATTAAAAATTATCAAGTGGTAATTTATATGACCAACATTTGTTTTGAATTCGACCAAATTTTTCTTTTTTTTAATTTTATTTTTTGTCAGCACTTCGAAAAAATGTATCGTTTGTAAGTTAAACTACCAACAGATTTTTTTATTACCAACTGCTGTGTTTAGTATACTGATTTGGAGTATACAATCAAATCACCATAAAATAATTCAAAAAATTACCAAAATATAATTTTAAAAACCATGCAATATGTTTAATAAGCAGTGGTATATCAGTGGATAATTTAAATTATCAATTGTAATGTAACAACTGTCGGTCAGTCGGTCCAGTAAACTGCGACAGTGTCGGAGTTGCCAACTAGTAATTTAGACAACCAATAATATCTTAAATTATCACAAGGTAATTCATTATATCATACTGATAGGACGTCGAATGTACGCTCGCTGAAAACCCGGTTTAAAATATGGACCAATAAAGGTCCGACCTAGGTTCTTAGATAAGGAGATTACAACCCCAAGGTCCTTTAGAAGATCGCCGACCTCGGAGGCCCCATTTAGCTGTGACATCTGTTAAGATAAAGGGCGCCGACCTCGGAGGCCCCCGCCGACCTATGATATCCGAGCAATGTGTCGCCGACCTCAAAGGCCTCTCAAACTACCGATTTGAATATGGATGAGCCGACCTAAAACCATCGGACTCTTGGGAAAGAAGATCCCGACTCACCCGACGTAATCCCTAAGATCCGTGGTGAGAACCCATACCTTGCCAATCCCGAAATCCAGGATTGAGAGCCCATACCTCGCAATCCTGAAATCCAGGGATAGGAAATCGCACTTGAATCCTGGATATCCGGATTCTCTCTAGAATCAGGATCATCTCGGATGACAAGGTATCCTCCTCCTATAAAAGGGAGAGGGGGTTCCTCAAAAGGGATCCAGATCGAGAATACGGATTTTTAGAGAGAGAAAGAAAAGAGAGTACTTCATATATTTCGGGTTTTCTTAGCTAAACTTCTAAGATTAACCTGGTTCTTGGTGGCCGATCACTCTTACATCAAGTGGCGCCGTCTGGGGGAACGTGACATCGAGTCACTTTGAGCTGAGACGTGAGGTTAGTAATGGCAGAAGAAATGAACCAGAAGAGAACAGGGGATTTAATACCCAGAAATCTAGAAGAGGAGCTAGCGGCGGCGGGTGGAGAAGCGACTCTGGAGAAAACGCCCGCCACCCCTGTAGAAGAAGTCGCACCCAGCACAATTACACTAACGAATGAAGCCTTGGCCGACATAATCGCCAGTTACGACGTGCAGAGGGTGTTTATCGATACGGGTAGCTCAGTAGACATCTTATTCTATGACTGTTTCAAACAGATGAACCTGGAAGTGGACTTGAGAAAGGTAGATACCGCGCTCTATGGGTTCTGTATGACCGAGGTGCAACCAGTGGGAGAAGTGGTGCTGCCAGTGGCACTAGGTCGGATGCCCCATCGAAAGGTCAAGACACTCAGATTCTTAGTGGTGGACACCAAATCGGCCTATAACGCCATTTTAGGACGACCGGGGCTCAACAAATTGAAGCGAGCCTCTACCGCGCACATGAAAGTGAAATTCCCAGTAGGAGGAGGTGGGAGAGGTAGCGGGAGATCGGTTGTCGCCTGCTCTTGTTATCAAACAACCGTGAAGCAGGAGTACAACAGGAAAGAGGACACCCGAGCTCGGGGTCCGGATCCGAGTCCAAGAGGAATAAACAAACGAAGACACCCGAGGAAGCCGAGGAAGAAGGTGTCAAGCCCAACGAGGAGTTGCTAGAAATAGAATTGGTTCCAGAAAGCGGAAACCAAGACTCGCATGGGGAGTCGGTTGGACGATGGGATAAAGGAAGGCCTCATCACCGCTAAGAAGATTCGTGGACATTTTCGCATTCACGGTGAGGATCCGTGGGAATCACCAACAGCTTGCCGAACACAGTTGAACATCGACCCCACCATAAGACCAAGAAAGGTAAGAGGAGGCATTTCGGCCGAAATGGATGGGGTCATTGGGGAAGAGGTTGATAAGCTCCTCCGAAATGGGCACATAATGGAAATCCAGCCTGAGTGGCTATCCAATGTCGTGATGGTAGGGAAGGGCCCGGGAAGTGGAGGATGTGCATGGACTTCCGGACCTAAATAAAGCATGTCCCAAGGATCACTACCCGTGCCCCGCATAGATCACCGGTGGATTCAACCTCGTGGTGCGAGTTACTCAAGATGATGGACGCTTCCCAAGGATATCATCAAATTCCTCTCGCACTTTAGAGACGAAGCGGTTAGTTTTGTGGTTTCAAAGGGAACTTTTTGCTATGTACGCATGCCTTTTGGATTGAAAAATGCAGGAGCTACATATCAGAGGATGGTCGACAGAATCTTTAAATCCCAAATCGGCAGAAACATGGAGGTATACGTGGATGATATGCTAGTGAAAAGTGTGAAGGCAGGAGAACATAATGAAGGAAGGAGGAACGAGGAAATAATGAAGGAAGCGTTAGATACCATAGAAGAAAGGAGGGAAGCGGCAGCAGCACGAACTGAAAGATACAAAAGCCTGACAAAAGCAGCTCATGACAAAAGAGTCAAGAAGAGACAATTCCAGGTCGGTGATTTGGTGCTCAGCGGTGATGCCCTCAGAAAACAGAAAGCTGAACCGAACTGGGAGGGCCCTTACAAGGTAATCCGAATTTACGCGGGAGGAGCTTACGAGCTTGAGGATATGGAGGGGCGCCTCATCAAAAGACCTTGAAACATATGTCACTTAAAAAAGTATTTTGTGAAGAGATGTGGAAAAAAGCTTATGTTGTTTTAATGAAAGTTTATTAAAATATATCTCTGAATGTGTTGATCAAGTAAAACTAGAACTGACATCTGAACAGGCGAAACGCCTCTAGATCCGAGTAAGGGTGAACCGCCCTCTGACATCTGAACAGGCGAAACGCCTCCAGATCCGAGTAAGGGTGAACCGCCTCTCGACATCCGAACAGCGAAACGCCTCCAGATCCGAGTAAGGGTGAACCGCCTCGACATCCGAACAGCGAAACGCCTGATCCGAGTAAGGGTGAACCGCCTCGACATCCGAACAGCGAAATGCCTCCGGATCCGAGTAAGGGTGAACCGCCTCCGACATCCGAACAGCGAAACGCCTCCATCCGAGTAAGGGTGAACCGCCTCGACATCCGAACAGCGAAACGCCCAGATCCGAGTAAGGGTGAACCGCCTCCGACATCCGAACAGCGAAACGCCCGGATCCGAGTAAGGGTGAACCGCCCTCGACATCCGAACAGCAAACGCCTCCAGATCCGAGTAAGGGTGAACCGCCCTCGACATCCGAACAGCGAAACGCCTCCAGATCCGAGTAAGGGTGAACCACCCTCTGACATCTGAATAGGCGAAACGCCTCCAGATCCGAGTAAAGGCGAACCGACCTATGAAACTATGACTAAAGGGAAATACCCAACTTACACAAGAGATCGGTGAAAAGGTTAAGTCAAACTGGTCGGATTACATTTAGGAATTTTCGAAATTTAAAGTGGGGACTCCGAGCTATGTCGACTTTGTTGTATCAAAACAAACAGGCACAAGATATATTAAGGTTACAAGCAATACCGAGCTATATCGACTTTGTTGTATCAAAACAAACAGGCACAAGATACATTAAGATTACAAGCAATACCGAGCTATATCAACTTTGTTGTCATTCAACTCAAAAAACACACAAACCCAAAGTACATTCAACTCAGAAGGTTGTCATTCAAAATAAGTCAAAAGACAAATAAAGTAGGAAAAAAATTAAAAGAAAAATATACATTGTCTACACTAAGCTACGGTGCTCAAGACGGAGGAGGCAATGAGGAGAAGCATCACTATCGGTCCCAACCACCTCGGGAGTAGGAGTATTGGCCCTAACAGTGAGCCGGTAGGATCGAAGGCGCTCCAAGTCTAAGCCGATTCCTTTGTGGACTCCTCAAGGGCGTCCTTCCACCGTGCCGCCTCCGGAGATTCTTCCACGTCCCGGACCAACCCAAGGAACGGAGCCCGCCCAATGCAAGATCCTGGTCCAGCTCGCCCGAAAAGCCCAATGAAGCTTAGCCGCTCACGAGCACGGGTCGAGCAAAGTCAAAATATCGCGCGGCCGGGGCTAGCTTTACCAGAATGCGGTGGAATTATGATACCGGCCAGAGGGCGGAACGGTAGGCCTCCGTAAAAGAGTGACCAACGTCACTAGTTAGAATCGACGCCGCCATCCGTCACCCCGCGCTCATAAGACGATCCTTCGAACCTAGCCTCGGCTAGTTGGGTCTCCAATGGTCACTTTTTCCGACGCCGCTCTAGCTTGAGCTTCAAATCGGCGACCTTCTCCAGCCGGCCTTCGCCCGTGCCTCAAGTTGGGCTATCCTTTCGGATTCGGCCCTAGCTTCCGACAACCGAGCCTCGAGCCGGCCCACCTTCTCCGTTTCACCAAGACATGGTCTTCCAAAATTCCACTCTTGGTTTAGCCAACCTTGGCCATTTGGGCCCGCTCTAAAACCGCCTCCCGCTCGTACTCCTTCTTCGTGGCGGATCTAAGCGATACTCCCTCTCCCGGCCGGGCCGAAAGATCGTAATTAGCCGCCGTGGCGGCCTCCAGTCGGCTTGCATCCGGGTGAGCTGCGAAGAAGAGGTAGCGCCGAGCTTATGATCCTCGGCGAAGGTCACGAAGGTGGCGAAGAACTGCACAAGAAATTGTACCAGGTCAGCAAAGGGTAATAATAAACATAAAAATAACCAAAAGAGGTATGAAGGCGAAAAAGGGAATACCTTCCCAAAGTACATCATCATAGCGTCAAATTTAGGGTCCTCCGCGGCGTCTCGTAACCCCAGCTTATCCTTAGCCGGGACCATGGAGCTAAAGTAAGGGAGGAATTTCTCAAACTCCTTGCAACGGAGAAGAGTCTCCATAGCCGGACCTGGAGGACCCGCGGTCTTCGGCCGTTGGAAGCAGTGGAGCTAGGAGAAGAGGCCCTCCGAGTGACTGAGTTGCCGAGACGAGCTCGCAGAGCCTCGTCCGGTGGTCAAGGTAGGAGCCAGATCGGATGGAAGAGTTACCCTGCACTGGGGCGTGCAGAGCCTTCCGTTTGGCTTTGACGAGCCCTCCGCCTCTCCTTGGGAGGATTCGTCGACTTAGGAACCTTCGCTTTGTTTGGTTCGGTGGCTGGAGGCATCCGACCGACAGTTCGCATGAATCGATCTACAAAAACAGATAAACGGTCAAGGAAATAGACAAAAAGCAAAATAACAAAGATCTAAAAAATATATACATAGATAAAGCCTACCATGTCGGGATAGCCGGGTAGGGATTCGAGCTCACCACAATGGAACAAGATCATGGAATTGCGTCACTGGAAAGCATTATAGGGAATGGCATTCCATTCCCGAACTTTCTCGACCCACGCGGCCGGATGGAACTACGCCCGGGAATAGGATCCTGGCTCTGAGTAGCTGCGTCCATTGCGTAGGAAAGCCCCGTGAATCGGATGTGGGGAGCCGAAGGAAAAGAAGCGGACCTCTCCACCTTCACATTGGAAGGAGGTGGGTGAAAAATGGGCGCTGCTCCGGAGGTCAAGTAAAAGAGCCTTTAAAACTCTTTAACCCAAAGCAAAATAGAAAAAGCCCAGGTCGGGTTCCTCTTGTCTGTAATGACACAGCACGAGAAAACCCACCATGTAGCGAAAAGAGTTAGGAGAGAACTGGTTGAGGGGAAGATTGTATTTAGTGGAGAGAGAGGCAAGAAAGGGATGGGGTGGGAAGCGGAGACCACTGCTCACCTGGTCCACAAACCAGGTAATATGACCCGGAGGGGGATGATCAGGGGTATCGCTAGCCTGAGGTGTGACAAATTCCCACCCCGGGGGAAGCCTAAGAAATCTTATAAAACTAGCCAGCGCGGCTGGGCTAGTCCTCGATAGAGGATGGGGAGGGAGAACTCGAGTCGCCCCTACAACCGTTTGATAGGGGTCGGCTAAAAGGCCGGTCACAGTTACCTCGTCCGCGGGGGGAGGGGAAGGAGGATCTACAACGATTAGGGGGATGCCAGAGGGGGGATGTCACCTAGCTCGGACCGTACTACGCCGCCAAAGGTTCATCCCTAAGGCGGAGGGAGGAACCAAGAGCTCGCCCCGACCTACCCCGAATCCCCATCGAAGAGGAAAGACCCTCCAAAAAGAGTTCACGGCCGACTCGGAAATATTTTGGGAATCCAAGGCATTTACATAACTTGAGGAAAAGGGGAGGAAGAAGAAAAGGAAAAATATGTGTAAAACAAATCAAAAGCTAAAGATGTTTAGATGAACATACCCATGGGATTGGGTGGAAGTTCACGGAGAAAGGTGGAGCAAACTTGTCGGGGCGAGTATAGCTGCGATTGCTAGGGTTGCCTGGGAATTTTTGCACCAGAGATTGAGGGTGTAAAATCGCGGAAGTGGTAAAGGGGGAAGAAGAAGACCTTTTATAAGAGGGAAGGGCAAAAACCGAGGAGGATAGGGACGATCTGGAGCGTCCGATGCCCTATCCGAAGGAACGGCTGGGATTTGGCACCGTCTTAGCCGACCTATGGCAGGTCAACACCTGGCTTCGGCCACCGAGGCGACGTCTTGGAGGCAGGGAAAGGAAAAGACAGGTTAATTATAGCGCACAAGTACGGAGAGCCTCGTTATCTGAGAATGAGAGTCCCTAGGACAGTTGCGTCAAGGTCGTCCGGTTGTAAACAAATCTTACTCTACTCGGTCTTACAGCTCGACTAGAGTAGGGGGCACTGGTTGATAGGACGTCGAATGTACGCTCGCTGAAAACCCGGTTTAAAATATGGACCAATAAAGGTCCGACCTAGGTTCTTAGATAAGGAGATTATAACCCCAAGGTCCTTTAGAAGATCGCCGACCTCGGAGGCCCCATTTAGCTGTGACATCTGTTAAGATAAAGGGCGCCGACCTCGGAGGCCCCCGCTGACCTATGATATCCGATAACAGGTCGCCGACCTCAAAGGCCTCTCAAACTACTGATTTGAATAGGGATGAGCCGACCTAAAAACCATCGGACTCTTGGGAAAGAAGATCCTGACTCACCTGACAGAATCCCTAAGATCCAGGGGCTGAGAACCCATACCTTGCCAATCCCGGAAATCCAGGGATTGAGAGCCCATACCTCGCAATCCCGGAAATCCAGGGATAGGAAATCGCAGCTTGAATCCCTGGATATCCGGGATTCTCTCTAGGAATCAGGGATCATCTCAGATGACAAGGTATCCTCCCTCCTATAAAAGGGAGAGGGGGGGTTCCTCAAAAGGGATCCAGATCGAGAATACAAGATTTTTAGAGAGAGAAAGAAAAGAGAGTACTTCATATATTTCGGGTTTTCTTAGCTAAACTTCTAAGATTAACCCGGTTCTTGGTGGCCGATCAGCTCGGTTACATCACATACATAATATATTGTTCAGCTCACGGCAAGATACTTGACAACCTAAAAACTTTTCATTGCACCATCAAGTAAAAATTCCAACATACATAAATAAGACGAAGCACTACCAAAAACATCGACTTTGTACTTCTACCAGGCAAAACCTTTCACATACTCCGGGTCGCGCATAACCCTTTCTTGGAATTTTTTAAACCACCGGTCCAAAATATATGTAGGCACAATGAGCTTCGAACACGTCAACCCCAAAAAAAACGACTGCATAAAATTAAATAAAGTTTCTCCAATTCTCCTCTCTGTCGCCACATCGAGCGAAGGCATCGTCGTGAAATCCTCAACTGACACACCGATCTTAGTGGACAGGGATGGCGCGTCAATTGCCATCAACTAGGGGACACCCATGTTTCCTGGATTCAGCCAGGGGAGAGAAAGCACAGCGGGGGGACGGGAAAGCGTGACGGTGCCGCAGATAGAAGCGCACTGCTGAGGGATTGGATGTAGAGGGTTAGGGCATTGTCGGGCGGGAAGGTAAAATTATTGAGGAGGAAAATGCATAGAGAGAGAGAGAGAGCGGGAAATGCAAAAAGAGAGGAGAGAGAGGGGGGAGAGCGAAAGAGGCGGGAAGAGAAGAGAGCGAGAGGGTGAAAAAGATAAGGGGACGGTCGTGGCTCGTGAGTTTGTATATCAGGGTTGGTGCGTCTGTACATGTATATATAGTACCTAAGGGCATTTTAGGAGTAGAATATGAGAATTGTATTTTTGGGCAAAAAATTAAAGTAATTGAGTTTCGGTAAAGTAGATATTTACTTTGTAGGTTTAAGTTATTTTCCTAAATTTTAAATTTTATTTTATATATTATATATATAATATATATATATATATATATATATATATATAGGAAATAGATCATATGAAAACTAATTACCTTGTGAAATCTAGAAAATTTTGTAGGCCATTGATATTAGTGATCTAACGGCCGTAGCTGAGTAGAATTATATGCATTTATGTATTTTTTATTGCATTATTTGTTGCATATACTAGCGACCAGTTTGATGCAACAAATAATAACAAATAAGCAATGAAATTACTTAATAATGCAATTGGTTTCTAGATTTCACCATTAAGGGTGTTTCCACCATAGTCAATCCATATATATATATATATATTGTAATACCCGAGATCTTTGTTCCGGATTCGTTGAGTTTTCTGTATTTTATCGGATTGTTATTGTCCTCATCGTTGGAATTTTTGTGCCATGTTGGGTGTGCCTTGTTGGGACATGTGTTTGGAGGTGTTTCGGATCACTATGTGAGTTTCTGGGTTTTTGTGGTGTAGCGCACGCTAATGCTTGTGGCATAGCGCACGCTACGGCGTTGTGGTTAGCGCACGCTAACGAATGTGTAGCGCATGCTAACTGGCAGTCCAGGAGCTACTGGACTGGGACTGGGGCTTTGTTAGCGCACGCTAAGGTCGATAGCTAGCGCACGCTATCGACTGCTTAATGCACGCTAATCGTTATTCCTAGTGCACGCTACTTGGTAGGTGCAGATCTGTCCAGATGCTACTGGACTGGTTTTGTGACCAGTTAGTGCACGCTACGGCTTTTGGCTAGCGCGCGCTAACTATGTTATAGGCAGATTCTCTGGAGCGTTGACCCCGTTAGCGCGCTAATGCAGGGTGTTTAGCGCTAATAAGCTATCATCGATATAAATCTTGGGCCAAAGATTAAGTCGTCATTTCCCACTTTTCTTCATCCCTTCCGACGGGAGTGAGCTCCAGAGGCGATTTTGAGCGATCTTCTTCTTCTAGCTTCATCTTCAAGCGGATTTGTAGATGTTTAACAACATCTAATCGTCTTCTTGGTCCAAATCAAGGTAATCTCTTCTTAGAACCCTAGTTCTTGAATTTTGGGGGTTTGTGAGGTTTCGGCCGATTTAGACCAGATTTTTGTAAGATCTTCGTTATATACTCGAGATCCTTTGTTAATGTTGAGACCTTGTGGTATGAACTTCGTAAATCCTTTTGTTCGTCGATTATGTTAGTATGAGCCTTTGAAATGTCCGGCGAAATGCTCCAATGGGTAGAAATTAGGATGATTCCTATATTTTCGAAGTATTGTTGATTCATGGTGGTACTATTTTCGTAGTATTCGTGGGCTGTCGAAGTCTTGGTCGTTTTTGGAAGTTCGAAAGCTACCTGATCGTGCCCGTTCGTCGTTACGTCGCTCGTGATATCGAGGCAAGTATCTTGTCCATACGTTTCCTGTTTCGTAGGCATAATTATTGATAAATGATTTTATGCGAAACCCAATGTTAAATGAACATAAAAAGGGATTGGTATGTTCTCGATAAATGCTGTCTTTCAACGATAATTCGTGTACTTCGTGAATATATGTGTTCTCGGAATATGTATGTTGGTTTTGTATGTTGAAAGATGATATGACCACTTTGAGTGAGTTTATTAGACCGTAATCCTTTGCCGGGGATTACGTAATGTTATGTGTACTTGTTCGGTAAGAACATATTGTTGTGATATTAGTTGTTACTCCCTTGAAAGGAGGTTGTGATGTTTAAGTGTTGCTTGGCTTGATGTTCTGCTCATTGTTATGTGATCATTGAAAGTGATGTGCCTCCGGGTAGGATTGTTGAATCTCCGGGATCAATACTTGTTAGTATGGGTCAAGCATGACCATAGGGTTATCCAATCCGGGTATGTCTTGCGGGGACTCCGAGGTTCGGGGCTTGCTAGTCCGATGCCGGGATAACTTGTGGGGGTTATCATCGGGTATGTCTTGCGGGGACTCTGAGGTTCGTGGCTTGTTAGCGTGATGCCGGGATAACTTATGGTTGTGGTTTGGAATGGTTCCGTGACTGTTGTCATGAGGACATGTGATTTGGTATGGTTTCCTATTGGGTTATTCACTCGGGTATGTTCTACGGGACCGTCTGAGGTTCGTGGCTTGTTAGCGCGGGACGCGAATAATCCTTAGGAACATGTGTTATGTGACTTGGGTCGTGGACCCTGTGTTCTGTGATTTGGGTCGTGGACCCTGTGGCTTATGATCTGGGTCTTGGACCTAGTGTGTTGTGAATTGGGTTGTGAACCCGCGTTATATTATTGGAATTGTATTTTGGAAAGATGATTTTGGGCCATGTCCCCAAGTGTTTTCGAAAGACTTGAGAATTCCTTAATTTCCAAATGTTTTCAAACTCACGAGATCGTAAAATACTTTGTATGAGATACATGGTTCTATTCCTACCTTTTCTAAATCAAATTGTTTTGATTATGTGAATTAACTCGGGAAATATATTCAAGATTATTATATTTTTGAAGCACGTTGTGTATGGATTGTATTTCTGTTTTATACTTGCACTAGCAAAACAGTGGAGTTTTGCTAACCCCCGAGTATTCGGGGGGTGGATGTCTGTATTGCGTCCAGGTACTTGCAGGTTGCTGGGGAGCGAACCACAGGATCGGTACGGATGGTGATGGAAGACGACGATACTAATCAAATAAAGACCAATCGTAGAGTATGTTGGATAGTCTTGTTGGTTATTTCTCCGATGTGTTGTTACCCCGATTTATGGGAGCGTTATTGTATTCCAGCCCCTGCGCGGGTATGAGTTTTGGGAAAGAATCCTATATGTAATGTTGTGTGTGTTGTGATAAAAGACCAAATCGGTCTAACGGTCCTTTACGTAGCCATGTCGGCATGTGAAGTGATGCATTGTTTTGTATTTAGCCTGGTAGATCCTCGCGGAGAGGGTCTGCGACGCTGTAATATTCCCGAGTGGTTTGGGGGTGTTACAGAATATGGTATCGGAGCTTAGGTTGAGGAAACCTAGGCTGTCAGGTTGAGTTGTGTGTTGTCGGGTCTTGTCTTGTCAGATTTGGTCTGACTGAGTGGTGTCGCGATGCGTCGTCTGAGTTGTCGGTCGTGATTAGTATCGAGGCGCAACCATCATCTTCGTGCGATATGTGGATGTAAGTCTCCCTACTTTGCTGTGTCTCGTGTTATCGAGTTTATGTGATTCTGTGTTATTATGTGGAGTTTAACTGTGCCTCGTGAATACTTACACCATACTTGTTTGATTCTCGTATTGTGCTCGGACAAAGAGTAGTATATATATATATATATATATATATATATATATATATATATATATATATATATATATATATATATAACCTTGTGTTAAATCGTTTTTACAGGAGCGATGTTTTGGATTGGTTATTCAATAAAAATTTATCAATGTGGTATTTTAAACTTCAAATGTTTTGGGGAAGTCACGTAAATCCTATTTAAAAACATCCTTCGAGGAGGAAAAATGATTTAATTTTCGTATGATGACCTCGAGACCAAAGATTTTGGGAATTCAACTACATATATTTTTGTTCATCTTGTATTGAAAAAAATTTAAAGTTTGATTTTTAAATGCTCAAACGAAGTCTATCAAAAGTTTACTTGAGACGTGACTTTCGCCTTCGACTTTTCGGTTTCAGGAATTTCGGTTAAAAGTTATGTGCTGAGGATGTAAGTTCTTGGCGTTTGGATTCGTATGTTGCTGACTATTTTTTTTTTAACCTTCGACTTTTGGTATCATTTAGTATATGCTCATGAATGTGTTGCTGGATTAGAATAGCTAGCGCTAACGTGGCATGGCTAGCGCACGCTAAGTCTCTGTTAAATCATACACTAATCGGTCTGAGTAGAAGCTCGGAAACTACATTCTGGCCGTAAGTCTAAATTTTGCGATTGTTAGGCTGACCGTTTGAGACCGTACTCTATGTGTTCATGAATAACAATTATTGTGTGATTATGTGTAATTTGAACTGTGTTCTTGTCCGCTGCGTGTGTAAAGTTCAAAATGACTTTTTGGTACTTTTACCAAATAGTGTGTGTTTTAAAATGACCTTTCGGGTTCGTAAATTTGAGTTATTTCGTTGACCCTTTTTCCTAACTCTTTTGTCGGGTGACTTAACGTATATTTTGAAACTATTGAGTTTTCGCGTCTTCGCCTTGTAATTTCAAATGGTATTTTATGACGGTATTTGATATTTGGAAAATGACTTTTGGTGAGTATGTGGAAAGTATTACCGTCATCAGGCTTTTGGCATTTTTGAACGTTTTTGAAAATGGTTTTCAACTTGGTGAGTTCCGGTGCGGAACCCGTACAGAAAATGATTTTGATATAATGAATGACTTTAATTTTATTGCATTTATAATTCATATAACAACGGCATTATAAATGAAGATTGTCGGGATAATAGTTTGTATATTGTGCTCTAGCCTGAATTAAATCGTAATATGTATATGATTTAATGGTGTTTGATTAAAGACGGAGATGTGAATATCTTTCTATGTATTATGATCTTTCGTTGCCATATGTTGTTGTTTGTTAGTATGCCGAGGGGCAGAGGTCGTGGTCGTAACCGTGGTGCTGATAGCCACGGAGATCAAATGCGGAATCGAGAGAATGTCGCTGGGAATGATTTTAGTTTGGGTGTTGCTACTATATTGCAACAAGTAGCGACTCAGATGACTCAGTTGAGCATTAACGCGAGTCAGAACATCGGTGTAAATCAATGGCTTCGCGAGGTAGTTCATATGAATCCCCCTCGATTCACCGGTGCTGCAGATGCGTTGGGCTGGGATGGTTTGATTTTCCAGTTGGGAAAGATTTTCGAGGCTGTCGGATGTCCTGAAGAGCGGAAGGTACCTATCGCTCAGTACCTTCTTGACAAAGATGCCGCTAATTGGTGGGAAGCTGTTAAACCTCGTGATCGTGATGTCATGTGGGCGGAGTTCCAAGCATTTATGGAAGCTGAGTTCTGTCCGAAACTGATTAGAGAGCAGAGGATTCGCGAATTCTACTTGGCAGAACCGCAAGATATATCGGTGTCGCAAGCTATCATCGATTATAGCAAACAACTCAGTTATGTGCGAGACCGGGTGAGAACCGAGAAAGAGAGGATCCTTCACTTTGACAGATGGATGAAGCTGGATATTCATATGTATATGTCGGGATTCAATTGCACTTCGTTGAGGGACTATCAAGACCGAGCATTATCCCGTGAACTAGCTTTGTTATCGTCAGAGCGTGTGCCCGAGTCGAAGAAACGGAGGAAGTCCGATGACCGTGTGGACGGTGCAGGAGTTGGTATTTCTAGTTTTCAATGTCGTAGCCTTTCCACTGTGAAGCCCCATCGCTCGATGCGTGGAACTGAGAGTTCCAAGTCGTCTGCTTTGACTCCTGGTAAAGCCAGGAGAAGTTTTAACTGTAATGTGGCGGGACATGTTCGTGCACATTGTCCTTCCCCGCCAGTAACGTGTTACAGGTGCGGACTCGAGGGACACCGGGTTCAGTTTTGCGAGTTCGGCACTGAACCTTCCGAGGCATAGACTTGAGTGCTGATATCACGATCGACTCTGAGTAGTCCCGGAGGGGCGTGGTCTATCAGTTGTATGTTGAGTTATTTCCATTGTTTTGTTGTTTCGAATTTCGGAGATTAACTTCTTTTATTTGAAGTGGATTGAATTTTGAACTCTGTACTTTCGACTCTGTCGACTCATTTATGTTCGTTGATATTTTCTGAACTTGTCCTGTCTTGTGCTTTTGTTGATCGAACGAGTTGTGGTATTGTTTCAGAATAACCCGTTTGTCGTTATGACTTTCCAAATGCTATTCCCTTTTCCTATGGATCTTATGTGAATGCACATCTTGTTGTCTTCACCAGATCGTATATTGTCTCGAGTCGAGATGTGAACTTTGGGGTTGTTGTTCGAGTATTATTGTTCGTCGTGATATGATCGTTCGACCGATGTGTCTCGATCGTTGTGGCTCGATCGCTTGTTGTCCAGTCTTGTCGGTCTTGTATCATAATTTTTGAACGTTTAGATTTCTTCGTAATTTCCTTGGGCTCGGGAGATTAACTCCGTTTTCGATCTTTCAATCCTTGGATGTCGAATTTCGTATTTGTTCAGCGATTAGATCGCATTCTGATTGATGTACTGTTTGGAATGTTCAACCATACTGATTTTTGTCCGTGCGTTTTGTTATCATTCTGAAATGGTGATGTGAATGTTAGCATCCACGTGCTGCATGTGATTCGTTACAGGTTGTCGGCAACAGATAGCTTATGTCATCTGGAATTGTTTTGCGTTGATCGTCCTATGTTTTAAGTTTCGGGGACGAAACTTCTTTTAAGAGGGGCAGAATGTAATACCCGAGATCTTTGTTCCGGATTCGTTGAGTTTTCTGTATTTTATCGGATTGTTATTGTCCTCATCGTTGGAATTTTTGTGCCATGTTGGTTGTGCCTTGTTGGGACATGTGTTTGGAGGCGTTTCGGATCACTATGTGAGTTTCTGGGTTTTTGTGGTGTAGCGCACGCTAATGCTTGTGGCATAGCGCACGCTATGGCGTTGTGGTTAGCGCACGCTAACTGGCAGTCCAGGAGCTACTGGACTGGGACTGGGGCTTTGTTAGCGCACGCTAAGGTCGATAGCTAGCGCACGCTATCGACTGCTTAACGCACGCTAATCGTTATTCCTAGCGCACGCTGCTTGGTAGGTGCAGATCTGTCCAGGTGCTACTGAACTGGTTTTGTGACCCGTTAGCGCACGCTACGGCTTTTGGCTAGCGCGCGCTAACTATGTTATAGGCGGATTCTCTGGAGCGTTGACCCCGTTAGCGCACGCTAATGCAGGGTGTTTAGCGCGCGCTAATAACTGTCCAGTATAAATACTGGACAGCAGCATTAAGTCATCATTTCCCACTTTTCTTCATCCCTTCCGACGGGAGTGAGCTCCAGAGGCGATTTTGAGCGGTCTTCTTCTTCTAGCTTCATCTTCGAGCGGATTTGTAGATGTTTAACAACATCTAATCGTCTTCTTGGTCCAAATCAAGGTAATCTCTTCTTAGAACCCTAGTTCTTGAATTTTGGGGGTTTGTGAGGTTTTGGCCGATTTAAACCGATTTAGACCAGATTTTTGTAAGATCTTCATTGTATAGTCGAGATCCTTGGTTAATGTTGAGACCTTGTGGTATGAACTTAGTAAATCCTATTGTTCGTCGATTATGTTAGTATGAGCCTTTGAGATATCCGGCGAAATGCTCCAATGGGTAGAAATTAGGATGATTCCTATATTTTCGAAGTATTGTTGATTCATGGTGGTACTATTTTCGTAGTATTCGTGGGCTGTCGAAGTCTTGGTCATTTTTGGAAGTTCGAAAGCTACCCGATCGTGCCCGTTCGTCGTTACATCGCTCGTGATATCGAGGCAAGTATCTTGTCCATACGTTTCCTGTTTCGTAGGCGTAATTATTGATAAATGATTTTATGCGAAACCCAATGTTTAATGAACGTAAAAAGGGATCGGTATGTTCTCGATAAATGTTGTCTTTCAACGATAATTCATGTACTTCGTGAATATATGTGTTCTCGGAATATGTGTGTTGGTTTTGTATGTTGAAAGATGCTACTTTGAGTGAGTTTATTAGACCGTAATCCTTTGCCGGGGATTACGTAATGTTATGTGTACTTGTTCGGTAAGAACATATTGTTGTGATATTAGTTGTTACCCCTTTGAAAAGAGGTTGTGATGTTTAAGTGTTGCTTGGCTTGATGTTCTGCTCATTGTTATGTGATCGTTGAAAGTGATGTGCCTCCGGGTAGGATTGTTGAATCTCCGGGATCCATACTTGTTAGTATGGGTCAAGCATGACCATAGGGTTATCCAATCCGGGTATGTCTTGCGGGGACTCCGAGGTTCGGGGCTTGCTAGTCCGATGCCGGGATAACTTGTGGGGGTTATCATCGGGTATGTCTTGCGGGGACTCCGAGGTTCGTGGCTTGTTAGCGCGATGCCGGGATAACTTATGGTTGTGGTTTGGAATGGTTCCGTGACTGTTGTCATGAGGACATGTGATTTGGTATAGTTTCCTATTGGGTTATTCACTCAGGTATGTTCTACGGGACCGTCTGAGGTTCGTGGCTTGTTAGCACGGGACGCGAATAATCCTTAGGAACATGTGTTATGTGACTTGGGTCGTGGACCCTGTGTTCTGTGATTTGGGTCGTGGACCCTGTGGCTTATGATCTGGGTCTTGGACCCAGTGTGTTGTGAATTGGGTTGTGAACCCGCGTTATATTATTGGAATTGTATTTTGGAAAGATGATTTTGGGCCATGTCCCCAAGTGTTTTCGAAAGACTTGAGAATTCCTTAATTTCCAAATGTTTTCAAACTCACGAGATCGTAAAATACTTTGTATGAGATACATGGTTCTATTCCTACCTTTTCTAAATCAAACTGTTTTGATTAAGTGAATTAACTCGGGAAATATATTCAAGATTATTATATTCTTGAAGCACGTTGTGTATGGATTGTATTTCTGTTTTATACTTGCACTAGCAAAACAGTGGAGTTTTGCTAACCCCCGAGTATTCGGGGGGTGGATGTCTGTATTGCGTCCAGGTACTTGCAGGTTGCTGGGGAGCGAACCATAGGATCGGTACGGAGGGTGATGGAAGACGACGATACTAATCACATAAAGACCAATCGTAGAGTATGTTGGATAGTCTTGTTGGTTATTTCTCCAATGTGTTGTTACCCCGATTTATGGGAGCGTTATTGTATTCCAGCCCCTGCGCGGGTATGAGTTTTGGGAATGAATCATATATGTAATGTTGTGTGTGTTGTGATAAAAGACCAAATCGGTCTAACGGTCCTTTACGTAGCCATGTCGGCATGTGAAGTGATGCATTGTTTTGTATTTAGCCTGGTAGATCCTCGCGGAGAGGGTCTGCGGCGCTGTAATATTCCCGAGTGGTTTGGGGGTGTTACATATATATATATATATACACACATATATACTAGGGATGACATGTGCCGTAATAGCACGATGGCAGTGCGTAATTGGATTAAAATAAAAACTAAATGAAGACACAAAAAAAAAACTGTCGACACCAAAGGTCTACTGACTTCTAGTTGGTGACCCATCGAAAAACAGCCCAACAGGTGGTCGATGGCCCACCGAAAAACAATCCGAAAGATGGCCAAAAAAAAAGAAAATGAGCATATGCCGGAGCTTCGCCGGCCACCGACACACCGAAGAAAAGTCCGACAATAGTAAAAAAATGGCCGTCCGCCGGAACTCTGTCGATCGGCGGCCAGCTACCCACCGAAGAAAAGTTCGGAAGTCGGCCAACAAAACAAAAGCAGTCGCCACAGTTCTGGCGTCCGGCAACAGGCGACCCGCCGACGAATAGCCCGGCAGGTGGTAGGAAAAAAAATTGTCAGTCGTCGGAACTCTACTGGAAAACAGTCAGTCGTAAAACAAAAAAAATGGTCGATCCTGACACTTCGGAGGTCGCCGGAGAAGCAAAAAAAATATAGAGCATTAGTTGTCTCTTTAATTTAATTTAATTTATTTTTTTAAGATTTTAGAAGTTGCTTGTTATTGAACATTTGATATTATTATTAAATCCAATATAATGATCTTTTCAGATGCACACTACGATGTCGACAATCAAAAATACCAATGTCCCTTATATAATACTAGAGATAACATGTGTCGTAATTGCACGAATACGGTGCCATAATTGAATTAAAATAATTAAATTATCAAATTATATTGCTAGGAAAAAATATGTTGTTTCTCAAAAATCTATCGGCAGTCTACGGGTCCGTCGTTAAAAACAAAAAGAGAAAAACATTGACGGACCGCCGGAAAGCATGCCGCAGGCCCCCAAAAAAATAAAAATAAAATGATCAGCAACTGAAAAGCATGTTGGTGGGCCTGTCGTTAAGAGAAAAAAAATTGGCAGCTGCTGGAGGTCTACTGACAGTGGCCAAAAAATAGGCAGGCGGGCCTCTGAATAAAAAAAAGGAACTGGTCGGTGGCCGGTGGACCTGGCATAAAAAAGAATAAAATAACCAGCCGCCGAAAGTCTACCGGCAATGGCGCTGCCGAAAAACAGGTCGCTTAGCATGTCGTTCATAAAAAAAAGTGTTCGGACGTCGTAATGTGCACCTGAATTGGTCGGACTGTTCGGGCGTCGTAATGTGCATCGAAAAAAAGGAATTGGCCGGCCGCCGGCAGGTCTTGCGTAAAAAACAAAAAATAACTCTGATGGCCACTGATCCTATCGTTATAAAAAAAATTATTGGCCGGTGATGATGGCCCGCAGGAAGCAGGCCGGTGGACCTCGCATACAAAAACTTAATGAACCGAAATAAGATCTCAGATTGTGATCTTGATGGCATTAAAAAAAACTGTCCTTTAATAAAATACCATCAATTATCCTGTCAGTTTATTATCAAACGAGGCTTTACGAACCCGTGCGTTGTACAAATTGTATCTAATTATTGATTGCATAATGTTTGAGTAAATTTTTGAGTTGTAGGGTTCGATAAAAGCATGAAAATATTAATAACAAAAGCACATTTATGAAATAAGAGCGAATTGCATTTCATTACTTAGTTGTAACTCACAATGGCAAATGTTCAATCCACAGCCATTCTATTTTATTATTTAAAAGTCTTGTTATGATTCATGAAAAGCCAACAAATAGCTCATATCTGTGTACATGCCAAGTCCTTCAACTTTTTTTCCCGTTACCTTCTTTTGGCTAAGGAGCAATTATTTACCCTTAGATAACCTTCACAGTTGGAAAACTCGGATGCAAATTTTGTCACGAAATCTTTACCCAAACACATCAATAATATCTCGGTTACTTTCTTAGATAAGTTCCTCATTT
This sequence comes from Orobanche coerulescens, assembly GCA_033398695.1. Lineage (NCBI taxonomy): Eukaryota > Viridiplantae > Streptophyta > Magnoliopsida > Lamiales > Orobanchaceae > Orobanche > Orobanche coerulescens. The sequence continues at coordinate 16,433,293 of CM065804.1, forward strand.
TATCGCAATAAAATAAATATTTTTTATAATTAAATGCATACTTAGATAACGATTTTAAGAATTTGTGATTATCTAATTTAAATTTAAATCATTTTATTTCTAGAATGTGCAAACTGATTTTACACAAAATAACCGTCCAATTTTAGCATAGAATCTTCGGTATATAGAGTAAATTAAGCACAAAATTATATAACCTCCATTAATAAGTCAACTTACGGATCACTACAACCATGGATCAGTTTTGGTAGACATGTGTTTACAGTACCAATATTTACGGATGTGAATTTATGAGTAAAAAAAATTGTATGCATATTTACAAAAGTAGTCCTTGCTAAATAACATAATTACATGAAATAATAAGACTACTCCCTACACTTTCATTATTTTCATTTCACTTAAAATTCAAAATGACACTACATAATAGTTTTTAGTTGACTAGGATTTCAGATCATGTTTTTTTTTCTTTTATTTTGTTTTAGCATTGAATAAATTATATTTTTTCTCACAATTATTTCTTAACATAACAACCCACAAAAACAAAAATACATATTTATCATTTTCCTACACAAAACTACTCTCTCTCAACCAAAAAACCCAACTCCAAAACGCCATCATCATTTAACATTCTTTGATCAATCGGATCATGGCGGCGGTATCAACATCCCGTCGTATCCGCGGCCTCCAATCCCACCCCTCCAACATCCCGGTGAGGTATCGTTTTTCCGGCAAGGCTTCGTTATCGAGGCAAAGCTCGTCTTCAAGATCTTTAAGTGAGGTCTCGGGTAAGGTGTAATCTTAGATCAATGATGAGTTGGTTTTTGAGATGTAAAGATCTTTAAAGATCTCGTATAAGCACATGAAAACTATACCTGAGATCTATTTGCATGTACTTTCGTTTCTGTTTTGCATCTTGGTTGTTGTTTGGAGGTGGGATTGTTGTTTTGGTGACAGTGAGGAGATGGGATTAGAGATTAATCATTGGCCTCGGTGATGTCTCCTCCCACCATGATGATGCCGCCCACCACCAAACGTAACTGGGTCAAACTTTTTGAACCTTGCGGCTTCTTTAGAGTCTAGGATACACTCTGATGGAGGGGTTTTGATTATGGATCGGAAGGTGTGATAAGGTAAGTAAAAAAAGGATGTTATTTATAGGCTGCCAACTCAGGGATTGATGATTTAATGCATGGGGTTATTGGAATGGCTAAAGGCTAAGGGGGAAGGGGAAGGGGAAGACATCAGAAAATTAATCGTGTGGAAGACTAAACAATTCTAATACTTTAATACTCGATGTTGTATGTAATTGATTGTGCACAAATCCTCTTCCACGTTCAATTAAGCCACTCAAACTTTAAGTAGTATAGATCCTTCTAATATAATCGGACATCTTATCTCTTCTAAAATTTCAGCTACCTTATAGAATATTTCATCTAAGTTTTAGACATTTTATTAGAATATTTCAAGCTTTGTTTCATCAAACCTTTTTACTATTAATTATGTCGGAGTTGAACTAATGGTTACCAATGTTAAAATATTGCTTTTCATATTTATTAATATTTATCTTGATGAAGTTTTTTATATTTGGGGTTGTAATTATTTTACTAAAGCTTTCTATTTCTTTTTTACCTCTTTTTTTAACGGTCTACATTAAGGTCATTTCGTTTTATTTTTTTCAATGTGATATATATATTTATAGGCAGATCCAGGAGCTGGATAGTGCTGGTGCACGGGACAAATTACGAAAAGAAGTATCTAAGGGTGGGACTAATCCACTGGCAAGTCCCGACTACTGCCTGGCCAATTTTTTTATTATATTTAGGTAGGATTGTATTTTTTCTGTAATTTTTTAAATAATCAACAATCATTTTACCCGTCAATTTTCTAAATCCTAGCTCTACCCCTCAAAGGATGGTAATAAAATATGATACAAACAGTTTTTCGAGTTAAAGCTTGGTTCACGTAATTTTGAATTATGGAGATTTTGAATTGGTTTTATAAGTCCACGGTCCGCTAATAATATTTCCAAATTTAATATTTATTTTTAAATTAATTCTATATTTGATAGCTAAAACACTTGGGGGCTATTCGGTTCATTTTATGTTAAGACCTGAATCTATATGACTGTTGGGATTCCCGAAACAAAAAAAAATACGCAGCGGAATAATAAAGAATCACAAACAGGATCGATCAAGTAACGTATATACGAAAAGAAAAACGAAGATAAAAAAGGATTAAGGTCCCATACCCCTTTTGAAAATATCTTCGTAAGTTGAAGATGATCATGAACCCGAGTACGAGCACGAAATTCCCTCGTCCCTAACACCGAAAGCACGATGTCTCTACATCACCACGCGACGGAAGTTGCCCGGAAAATTCTACAACACTCCGTTCTCCAAGAACACGGCTAGGAAAACTCGTAGGAATTTTTTTCTCTTTATTTCTTATCCTTTTTCTCACCTCCAAGATGAACAATTGAACAAGAAAAAAATATCTCTCTCTCTTACAATGGCTTCGGCCGAATCTCACCCAAATGCATGGTTAAATTGTGTGAGTTTTTATGTAATGTTAAATAATGTATAAAGGAATCCCGTCGTATGTTGTCATTTTGGCACCATTAGTTGAAATGAAACATGGTGGGATCTTACCACATTAAACAAAAACAAAACAAGACAAGAGAGAGGGAGGTGGGGCGGCCCCATGAGGAAAGTGCTAGGAAACGGGCCGAATCACTCGGCTCGTGTACCGAACATTCGTCAAACGACTACGTTAAATACACTTCGTTTTATCACCAATGTATTTATACTAATTAATTAATTAAATAATTATATCAAATACAAAAATATTTTTCTAAGAAATATAATTTATGAATTAAATTAATTACCCGGTAACTTAATTTCAATTCATAAGACTGCTATTTGATTTATCCAATAGATCATAGTTAGATATCCAATATCTAATTTTAGAGAGATAATAAATTCACATTTATCCGACAACGCTCCTAATGCGCGACTCTGTAGGTCCGTCTCAACCGGCATTGGGAGGAACCAATGAGTGCGAGCAGCACTTAGCCAACCTAGCGGGCCGCAATATAAATTCCGACTGAGAACGAATGAAGGGATCATTCCAGAACTATTATGTCGTGAATACCATATACGTACAGACCCTTCATCAGATGTCCCGGTCAAGTCTTTGGGTAACGGTAAAGTCAAAACCTGCTGTTGACTAGACTCTATACATGTGTTAATGCAAATCAAGACCGACTGATTACTTGTGTATCTAATACGACTAGATCAGAATGCTTTGGCCAAAGACTTATGGTCTTATTTGCCATTAACCGTATAGGACATTCGCCTGCTCACTAACAGAAGATAGAATCCTTTCTTGGCGTACAATAAAGACTGCTACCTGCCCGTATAGTCCGTACTTCGAGGTTGACTCAGCAATTAAGCAAATGAGTCTAACTACTCTAACGACAAACTAAATGTCACAGCCGCGTCTCCTACTGAACCCTCAAGTCAAAGGTCCACGTATACTATCACAACCTTTCGATTAGTCATCGACTCTCCGAGAGTGAATACCGTGTGACTGAATCAAGTATGAGTCGTGTTCGAGTATACTAGTCCCACCAATATACTTATAACTATACTATCAAGACATGCACATGTCCTAGCATCAGTTATACAAGTCTTACCTTAAAACTTAATGCCCATTTAAGTTTATCGACTTGCGAACAGTTCACGTAAATAAACTTTAAACACTTCTAGTGCATTTTCTTTTATCCGATAATGAGAATGGAATGTTCGTTTTATTTGCATGGACTTCACTTCAATATTTACCAAATCAAGAATGCATTTGAAATACAATAAACAGTGAATGAATCATATTGCCTTTAATTGATAATTCCATAATTACAAGTACAATGCCCCTTCTCTCTCATCCCCTGAGTGGCATTCGAGGGCATATTCCTAACAATCTCCCACTTGCACTCAATGTCATACATCATGGTATCCAATACCCATGTTCTTCAGATGTCTTTTCAAGACAGCCTGAGATAACGGCTTAGTCAGCGGGTCAGAGACATTGTCTTCTTTATGTACTCTTTGCAACGAAACATATTCTTTTTCAACCATCTCTCGGACGATGTGATAATTTCTCTCTATATGCTTGGTGTTGTGGTGAGACCTCGGCTCTTTGGCTTGGTCGACAGCTCCATTATTATCACAGAACAGTGATATAGGCAGCTCCGTCTTGGGCACCACTTGAAGTTCTTGCACAAACTTCTGCATCCAAAATGCTTCTTTGCTAGCCTCTAAGGCAGCTTGGTACTCTGCTTGGCAGGTGGAATTTGTAGTAGCGCTGTGCTTGGAGCTTCTCCAAGATACTGCTCCTCCATTGAGAGTAAACTTATACCCAGATGTTGACTTAGAGTCGTCCTTATCTCCTTGAAAATCAGAATCGGTGAATCCAATCACCTTCAGTTCTCCACCACCGTAAGTAGGAACCACATCTCTAGTTCTTCTTAAGTACTTGAGTGTGTCTTGGCGGCAGTCCAGTGTTCCCTTCCCGGGTTCGCTTGAAACCGACTTACCATACTCACAGCGTAGCCTAAGTCCGGTCCCGTACACAACATAGTGTACATGAGTGTGATGCCCAAGGACTCTCACACAAAAGGTCTAGTCAATAATAGCATATTAATCTTAAAACATGCAAGACTTCATGCTTAATCGTATAAAAATATGACAGGGTGACATGAAACTGCTATTATTTGAATAATATGATTCATGCATTCCTTGTTAATAAGTATTATTTTGAAATTTCATGATTCACCTTATTTGATAGTTAATTTAACGGCATTGAAGTGTCTAAGTATGGAACATAACCCCAAGTTCAAGCGGTAAGCCTATAAGCAGTAAATAATATCAGTGACGTGTCTATCGGTTGGTCTCGAGGTTTTAGTCGGTGAGTATGCTGAGTCAATTTGGATTGATGATTCAAGTAAATAACCCTTTCTTATTCCGATAACACGTGTCAAGCATCTTGATACTTGTGAATACCATCAATGATGAAATTCAGGGTCTCAGTGATAACCTTTGTTAAGTCATTCGATTTGTAAGTACCTTATTCATCCCAAATGCGGACGAGTAGAATTGAATTTGTCTTTTAGTTCATTATCCAATAATATCATATTTCTAAGTGAGTCCTCAGTCTCTTATTTCTAGGGTTAATTATATAAAAGTTCATAAAGATAACAACAAACTTATTTTCTACCACTTTCGAATGTATTCGCAAAAGTAGCTAAGTTTAAACAATAAAATAAATATTAAGCTTTATCAAAAACCTTAGACCATACATCCATACCCTAAACATGATCAATCCCTATGAATAACCGGTTTAAAACATCCAAGAACCGGATTATAACAACTTCAACCGGTCCATTCTTCGAAACTTGACTTCTGGAGGCTATTGAGGGGTATTTTAGTACTTTCACCCTTATAAACCGACTCTTCCACTTAGATAAGGGAGGAAACGGACTCTAAACTCTTATAGGCACTCTGAGCTCGATCAATAAGCTCGAAACTTTGAAAATTCATCAAAAAATCGAGGAGAAATCATAAAAACATTGACACCTCAATTCAGTTGACAATCAAGGTGAGTTATCTTTGTTTTACTCTTGTTCTTGCTATAGTTCTTGTGTGATATGAAGTTGTGAGAGCTGGTTTAGGTGCTTATATACGTTCTAATGATGTTAAGAACTCATACATGGCCTAAACTTGTGTTTAATGTGGATTTCTATGGCTTAAAACTCACTAAGACAACAAAAGAATCAATTCTGTCACCTTTTAAAAATATGTGTGGATAGTATTGAATTCGTGTGCTTTAGGGGCATAGCTTGCTATATACATGTTCTTAAGTATATTAGGTATGCCATATAAAAAATTTATGCAAATATGACTTATAATCAAGTGGATATACGCGGGACAAATTCAGTTATTTCAAGATCTTGATAATTTTCCCTAAACCATTGTATTGTTATAGAATCCTAGAGTTGTGGCCTATAATAGTTGATCTAACACTATGAACAGAAAATAATAGGATTCATAATGAATTAGGAGTGCAAAAATGATAGAGTATTTGTAACACCCCCAACCCGCTCAGGGATATTACACGCCGTAGAACATTTCCTCAAGGATCTACCAGGCTGGTAACAACATCGAACATCTCAACAATGCCTTTAAGGCTAAAATGACCCAGTAGACCGATTTGGTCTTTCAATAAATACATACAACTCAAACACATTACATGCCCACGCAGGGGTCGAATACAACACACTCTCGTACAACGGGAAAGAATACTGCAGCGGAAATAAAATACAACTAAACCAAACAATAATGTAATGGCCCTCATGTGATTAGTATCGATCATCTTTCATCATCCTTCGTGCCAACCCTGTGTTATGTTCTCAAAACGGTTAAATCGAAAGATAGGGGTAAACTCGATATACATCTTGTAAAAACATTTTACGATCTCGGGAGTTTTAAAAACATTTGGGATTTTAAGAATTCTCAGACCTTTCGAAAATATTTAGGGACACAGCTCAAAAGTCATTTTCCCAAAACAAAATTACGATAACAACACACGGGGTCCATGACCCGATCATACCATAACAACCTGTTTCCACAGATTATTCGCGTCCCGTGCTATCAAGCCACGGATCTCAGATGCTCCCGTAGAACAAACCCGAGTGAATAACCCACAGGGAAACTATATCAAATTACATGTCACCGTAACAACAGTCACGTGACTACAAGCACAGATACGTACTTAACCAAACCACAACCATAAGTTATCCCGGCATCGCACTAACAAGCTACGAACCTCGGAGTCCCCACAAGACATACCCGACGATAACCCCATCAGTTATCTCGGCATCGGGCTAATAAGCCACGAACCTCGGAGTCCCCGCAAGACATACCCGGTGGATAACCCCACGGCCACGCCCGACCCATACTAGCAAGTATGGATCCCGGAGATTCAACAATCCTACCCGGAGGCACATCACATACAACAAGCACACAACAATAATCAACTATCAAGCCAAATAACATTAAGCATCACAACTTCCTTTCAAAGGAGTAACAACCAATACCACCCGTTACATATTCACCGAACAAGCACACATAAAAACATGTTATCCTCGGTAAATGATTACGGTTTATTACATTCACTATATGTGATCATAAGTCTTTCAACCAACGGAGTAAACACACATAGGCCAAAAACACACTTATTCACGAAGCATCCGAGTTATCGTTGAAAGACAATATTTATCGAGAACATACCGATACTTTTTAACATTCATTAAACATCCGGAGTTTACATAAAATCATTTACCAACAATTATGCCTACGAAACATGAAATATATGGGCAAGATACTTGCTTCGAAAAATCACAATGCGGAGAATCGACCGAAGTGAGGAGACTCGGACCGACTACGAACCCGCCGACTCCGCCGAACGACAACCCGAAACAATAAACTACGAACGACAACAATAACAATGAAAATGAATTCCAAAGTACGACCCCAAAGCCGCTGAATTCAAGTAACAAACGATAAAAGTTCAAGGGTTTCCCCCAAAACGGCCAAGAACACGAATCGACCCGACAAAACATGAAAATGGAATTCCCAACCAAAATATGGATATTCAATCCATAGGATATGTTTAAAAACATCAGTTTACAACAATCGGTTCATCAAAAAGGGATGGGAAACGAAATCAAGAACAAATCCCCCAAAAAGTCAACTCGAAGGAAATCAAGAAATATACCTTGATTCGACGAAGAACAATGGATTAAATGATGTTAAACACATGAATAATATTAAGATTAATCATACCCATCATGGATTAATCAACAATACGGAACGAATCGGACAAAAACCCGAAAACCCCAAAATTTCCCAAAGATAGGGTTCTAGGAAATCTAACCTTGATTCGCTGGATGAAAGAATATTATAGGATGATTAATCAATGATATAAGCTCTAGAACTTCGTGGATTCATTGTTTAACAACATGGGTTCTCCTCCTCCGAAACTCCAGCCGCGGACAGAAAAGAAAGGAAATGAAAAACGAGTGAAAATGCGACTGCTCTGTCACATTTATACTGGGCCGGACTAGCGTGCGCTAGCCTTCCCGGACTAGCGTCCGCTATAGGCCAGTATCGGCCCAGAACCCTCGGCCGGGGCCCGCACGACCCGGCACTGCTGACAAAACCTGCCGACCGAGACCTACCCGCCCGACCCCGATAGCGTGCGCTGCGCGGACGCTAGCGCGCGCTAGCCAACCTGTCCAGAACCCTCTGGACTAAACTGCTCGGCCAGGTAACGTGCGCTAGCCGGACGACAACGTGCGCTACACCTGCCGGTTAGCGTGCGCGGCGACCGACAATAGCGTGTGCTACCTGCCGATCCTTCCCGAGTCCAGAACCTCATAAACCCATCTGCCCAAATTCGATAGCGTACGCTGGCCGGTCGGCAGCGTGCGCTACACCTGCCGAGCTAGCGTGCGCAGCCTTTCGGCAGTAGCGTGCGCTATGCCGGTTCCTACCGCGCCTGCCCGGCCAGTGCCCAGCACTTCCGACAGTGCCTGCCGCACCTGTCCGGCCAGTGCTTAGCCGTCATGACCCGACGACTCGATTTCCGAAAACGCACGGAACGAACACGACGAAATACTCGCGGACAAAATCATCGACCCGAAATGAATTACCATGCAACAATTAATCACACGCGACCATGAAAAGTGTCAAGACAACAAATACGAATGCGGATACCCACAACTTTGGGTAAATTACAAAATAGCCCAAAACGCCCGAAAATCACAATACGTGATCGAACAACCAAACCGAAGTTCACAACACTTCTAACAAAGTTAAACGGACTTACAGGAAACTCGAAACAGCAGTTTCGAACGAGATTTGCAAGAATCGAACTCAAATGCGGAAAAGTTGCTAAGAAACATGGAACTCAACAAAACGATACTGAAACGAACTCGGATGACAAAAAGTGCAGAATTAATCATGCTCAAAATGACGATACGGTCATGAGAGAGTCGTCAAAACGGACTTCCGCCGTAATAAAGAAAATTACCGGAAATCGAAATTGCGGATATTACAATATTATGCTCGTATATAACGAAATGCGCACATAAATGTAGAATACCAATTATGTGAAATCGGTAAAACCCTTTGGATACGCAGTGAGTTAAACCTTGTGTATACCATATAGATTCCTTAAAGGCACTCCTTGAAACAGGCTCTGAAGACATATCATCACAACCACCTCTTATTGGTATAAAAGCAAAAGTATCACCTGAACAAGGTAAGTAGTAACTGATTTCAAAATTGTATCACAAGAGCATTTATCTGAAATATGTGTTAATGATTGTTGTGGATATTGCTCGTACCTTGTGTATATGTGGAATAATATTGCTCTATTTTTATTGTGTGACGTGTCCCATAGAGCATTTATACATGTGGTATTATCATGATGCATATGATCATAGCATAGCATTGGAGGTTGTCGCATGCATTGATCATAGTACAGGGGTTCTAAAGGTGATCAGAACAAACTGTTTTGGTTATGTGTATCGCGGGCTACTGGTAAGGGTCTGTTTTGTGGCGGAGTCTGGGACACGTCGTAGTGATCCATGTGTTATGATTGGACACTTTGTGTGATGTTTTGCGGTGGAGTCTGGGACACACCGTGGTGACTCATGTGTATGATTGGGCACCTTTATAGCCATGATCCTGGTGGAGTCTGGGACACGCCAGGCTGACCCATGTGTTATGATTGGGCAGTTTGTTCTGGCTATGGTTGGACATGCACACTTTTAGCCTGGGCCAGGAACTCGAGGTGTACATAGCAGCGCGCTATAAAAGAGTTTTCGAAAGTTGAAAATGAAACTGCATTTCACAAACTCATTCATGAATGTATTCATGCATTGTGTGTCACTACTTACTGAGCATTCGCTCATTTAGTTGAATTCTTGTGATACAGGTAATAATTCAAGGTATCAGGCATAGGTTGATGTCTGGGACGCTTCTCTACGTCAACGAGCTGTTGTATATGAACATCAGACCTATGGAGTGTTCTGTGTGTGTGTTAAGTCTAAGTTTGCTTACAAACCTATACACCCGATGTTTTTTTTGTTGTAATATAATAGTCGGCTGATATGTAAAAGTAACTTTCGGTGTGTAAAAGGAGTTTCCTCTTAAAGGTTTTAAGTTTTCTGCTGTGTTGTAATATATAATAAGAATATTTTTAATATCCAGTATCTGATAGTCAAATCTAAGGGGGTGTGACAATGAGGCTTCCTACTGCCGAGGCATGGGTTACCTTACTCACCTCTCTCTTGTCTTCCTCACTTTGAGGACACATTTTCGTGGTGAGATAAATTCCATGTCGCATGGGAAGGAACCCTCTTTTAGATTCATCCATCTTGAATCTTCTCAGGATTTTATCTATATAGAGGGCTTGAGAAAGTCCTATCATTCTTCGCGGTCTATCTCTGTAAAGACGGATCCCTAGAATATAGGAAGCTTCTCCCAAGTCTTTCATGGAGAACGTTTTAGAAAGCCAAGCTTTCACAGTGCTGAGCATTGCTACGTTATTCCCTATAAGTAGAATATCATCTACATATAGTACTAAGAACGCAATATTGCTCCCACTGACCTTTTTGTAAACACATGGTTCCTCGTCATTTCGCATGAAGTCAAGTCCTTGACTGCTTCGTCAAATCGAAGGTTCCAACTCCGAGAAGCTTGGTTCAGTCCATAAATGGCTCGTTGCAGCTTACACACCTTATGAATATTAGCTTTGGACACAAAACCCTTAGGCTGTTCCATATAGATTTCCTCGTCGAGGTATCTATTTAAAAAAGCCGTTTTTCTAACACCCCCAAGACGATCGGGGCGTATTACAGCGCCGTGGACCCTACATTGTGGAATCCACCAGGCTAACGTACCAACAAGACATTCAACAACGACATACAATCATCAACAAAACGACAATTCAATTGAAAGACTACGATCCGACAAATAAAATCTGACATCAAATCCATTTCCCAAACGGGAACACAACATTAACAATTTTAAAAAGGAAGTACTCGAGTATTTAAACCAATTTCATAAAACAGAATTCTCCAAAACAAGACATCAAAATAAATGACAGGACAGGACACCAACAATCAAATACTCGACAGTATCATGCTTGCCCATCATCCTCATACGGCTCGAGTGCTCGCTTATCTCTAAGACATGTACCTGAAATACAAAAATATTTCCCCCATTTAAGGAGTTAGCGACAACTGCTAGTGCAAGTACAATCCATTTGAACTACATTCTAATCAGATGAATAAATGCGCCAAAAATCATTTTTAGAAATCATTTATATTCTGGAATATTATACGGTGCACAAGCACAAAACACATTTTCTCCAATAAAACAATTCAAAGTTAACCTTGGTACGAGACTCACGGCCACCATACCCCGCAGAGCCCCGTCGGACATCCCTGGGTGATTAACCACAGTTCGTGATACGCACACACACGGCAATACGTATCCCTAGAGGGCCCATCGGACCGTCCCTAGGTGAACATACACATATCCATCCACAACAACCACGAATAGCCATAATTCAAATACTAGAATATGTAAACAAATGTAAAGTACCTGCCTTTGAGACATTCTTGAAGGATCGGAAATGAAATACGACTACGAACGGTCCGGGTGGAAAACGATGGTTCCTAAACGAAGGATCAATATAGTTCAGTCCCAACGGACAACAATAATCGATTGTAATACACCCATAACCCCGATTACAAACTACGATAATGAACGATCAATCGATACGGGCGAGGGTTTACGCAAAATCTCCCCGTATCAAAAATTCACGGATTAAATTGAGGAAAATGGATTGGGAATCACCCAATAACAACAATCGGTAAGGAATTTCATAACATTCATGAACAATTCGGAATCAAACATGAAAACCCCGAAACCCCCCCCCCCCCCCCAAATTAGACAAGTTAGGGTTCCAGAAGAAAATACCTCGGATTCGGACGATAGAGGATGATTACGCTGATGGTAATATGCTAACACGATTCTACGGTGATGGAATACGAAGAATTCTCCGATCAGAACTGAAGGGAATCGCCCTCTGGAGTCGCCCCGTGAAGAAAACAAAAGAAAAGAGTGAAAATGTCAAGCTTTCGAATCGCGCTGATCTATTTAAACTGTATAGTTAGCGCACGCTAACTAACACAAGTAGCGCGCGCTAACGGGGCTTATAAACAGTCCCGAAGCTACTGCCCGACATCGTTAGCATGCGCTAGACAGGCTTAGCGCACGCTAAATACGACCCGATAGCGCACGCTAACAACAACTAGTTAGCGTACGCTAACTGCACATCGATAGCGCACGCAAGGGGAAAGGAGTAGCGTGCGCTACCTACGCAACAGTTCAGTACTGCTTAGATCAGCAGTACGCTGCTGCCAAAGGTACAAATCTCGAAACGCACGACAAGGCCAGAATCCAGATACATAAACACGAAGTATACAAGTCGACGGAGCTAAGATCTGAAAGAAAATATAATTCCGACCACCGGAGGGTCCGTAATGAGACAACGAAAATGAGATTTCCTCAACTATTAGGAAATTACAAAAATAGCCCAAGTGCCCGAAAATCCCGAAACGACGTCAGATTAACAAATCGAAAGTCTCCACATGACCAACTCAACCATACGAACTTGCACAAACCAAGAAACAACGAAAACGAATGAGTTTTACGAGAGTCGAACGTTCATACGGCAAAACATGTCATAAAATGAAATTACGTGAAAACATCACCAAAACTCGACCAAATAGAAAAACTCCAAGAATAAACTAGATTCAAAATGTCGAAACGGTTACAAGCGAGTCGATAAAAATAGACATACACCAAAAATAAAAACTGCTAAAAATGGAAAGGTACGGATATTACATTCTCCCCCTCTAAAATAAAGTTTTGTCCCGAAACTTAAGAATCAAAAAGCTCGGGGTGTCTCGAACGCATATCCTCCTCTAACTCCCACGTCGCTTCTTCTACTCCGTGCCTCGACCATTGCACCTTAACCAAAAGAATAGTTTTGTGCCTTAACTGCTTGTCTCGACGCTCCAAAATTCTAACGGGCCTCTTCTTAAACGTAACATCCTTCTCGATCTCCACGTCTCCAAAATCAATAATGTGGGATGGGTCCGGAACGTACTTCCTCAACTGGGAAACGTGAAATACGCTATGAACATGACTCAACGACGGAGGTAAAGCCAAACGGTATGCCATCTCACCGACTCTCTCCAATATCTCGAAAGGCCCAATACACCTCGGGCTGAGCTTCCCCTTTTTCCCAAAACGGAAAACTCCCTTCGATGGAGACACTCTCAACAGAACATGATCTCCCACCGCAAACTCCAAAGGTCGATGCCTAACATCAGCATAAGACTTTTGCCGACTCTGAGCAACCAACATTCTCTTTCTAATCAACTCAACTTTCTCCCTCATCTATAACACAAGGTCTGGCTCGGTGCCAACTAGATCGGACGACTCATCCCAACATATCGGTGATCGGCAACGTCGGCCATAAAGTGCCTCATACGGTGCCATCTTAATCGACGCGTGCCAACTATTATTGTACGCAAACTCAATCAAGGTTAGATGCTCCTCCCAGTCACTACTCCAGTCTAACGCACACGCGCGTAACATATCCTCGAACGTCTGAATGGTACGCCCGGACTGTCCGTCGGTCTGAGGGTGGAAAGATGTACTCAAACGCAAATGTGTCCCCAATGCCTTATGTACCGCCTGCCAGAAATGCGATACAAACCGGCCATCTCTGTCTGAAATAATGGTCTTCGGCGTACCATGAAGTCTCACTATCTGCGCGATAAAAACACGAGCCAACTTTTCCGGACCCCAAGTGTCCTTGATGTCCAGAAAATGTGCCGACTTAGTCAGTCGGTCTACGATCACCCATACCATATTCATTCCGGTCTTCGTCCTTGGCAAGTTCGTGACAAAATCTATGGAGATATCCTCCCACTTCCATTCTGGGACGGGAAGTGGTTTCAACAACCCGACTGGCCGTTGATGCTCGATTTTGACTTGCTGACAAGTCAAACACTTAGCCACAAACTGAATTACATCATTCTTCATGTCGTTCCACCAAAAATTTTTCCTCAAATCTTTATACATTTTACTCGAGCCCGGATGGACTGAGTAAGGCGACGCGTGAGCCTCTCTCATAATATTCTGCCTCAATTCCAAGTCGTTCGGAACACAAAGCCGACCTTGGAATCTCAACACACCATCATCATGTATCATGAATCCCGGGGCTTTCCCCTTCTCCACATTCTCTCGGAGCTGGACAAACATCGGGTCCTCTAACTGTCCCGACTTAATGTCGTCGACTAAAGACGACGAAATCTCAAGTGTACGCAACTGCCCGGAACTCTCTGGTATCACAATCTCAATGCTCAACCTCATAAACTCTCGTTGAAGTCCCGAATGAGCCGTAAGTAACTCAAGCGTCCGAAGTGTTACCGATTTCCGGCTCAAGGCATCTGCTACTACATTAGCCTTACCCGAATGATAAAGGATCTCGAGATCGTAATCCTTAATCAACTCCAACCATCTCCTCTGTCTCATATTAAGCTCTTTCTGCGTGAAAATGTACTTCAGGCTCTTGTGATCGGTGAAAATCTGACACGACGAGCCATACATGTAATGACGCCAGATCTTCAATGCAAATACAACTGCGGCCAACTCAAGATCGTGCGTAGGGTAATTCAACTCGTACGGTTTCAACTGACGGGAAGCGTAGGCAATCGTCCTCCCGTGCTGCATAAGTACACATCCGAGCCCTTGGCCCGAAGCATTACTAAAAACTGAAAAACCCTCATTACCACTCGATAAAGCCAGAACAGGAGTGGTCGTCAACGGTTTCTTCAACTCCTCAAAACTATTCTGCCTCTCATCGGTCCACACAAACTTCTCTGACTTCTGTAACAATTGAGTCAGCGGTCGAGCGAGTTTAGAGAACCCCTCGACGAATCTACGGTAATATCCGGCCAAACCCAGAAAACTACGGACCTCCTTCACGTTCTTGGGCGGCGCCCAATCCAACACTGCCTCTATCTTATGTGGGTCCACACGAACACCCTCGGCCGAGATCACATGACCGAGAAACATAACCTCCCGTAACCAAAACTCACACTTTGAGAACTTCGTAAAAAGATGCTGAGTTCTCAAAATATCTAACACGATATGCAAATGGCGGGCGTGCTCCTCCTCGCTTCTCGAGTAAATCAGGATGTCATCGATAAAAACGACTACACACTTATCGAGGTACTCGATAAAGACTTTATTCATAAGCTGCATGAACACGGCTGGGGCGTTGGTTAGCCTAAAAGGCATAACCACAAACTCGTAGTGACCGTATATCGTCTGAAAGGCCGTCTTCGGAATATCGGTATCCTTCACTCGGAGCTGATAATACCCCGATCTCAAATCAATCTTCGAAAACACGATTGCCCCTTGCAATTGGTCGAACAAATCATCGATCCTCAGGAGCGGATACTTGTTTTTGATGGTCACTTTGTTCAACTCTCGGTAGTCGATACACAAACGAAGTGACCCATCCTTCTTCTTCACAAACAGGACCGGTGCGCCCCAAGGTGCAGCGCTCGGTCGAATATACCCCATGTCTAGCAACTCTCCCAACTGTTTCTTCAACTCAAGCATCTCGGCAGGCACCATACGGTATGGCGTCTTAGAAATCTGTGCTGCACCCGGCTCTAAATCGACGGTAAACTCAACTTCTCGGTCCGGCGATAAACCCGGCAACTCGTCTGGAAAGCATCAGGATACTCACACACTACCGGAATAGATGAGAGCTCGACTCTCCCTTCTTCCGATCTCAAAGCGTAACACCAATAACCCGTGCAACCTCCCCGAAGAAGCCTCACCGCCCTCAAGGCGCTGATCAGGAGTCTCTGGATACTCCGCTTACGCCCCACAAAAGAATGCTCGGTACCGTCAGAGGCTAACATCGAAACGGTCCTCATTCTATAATTCATGATCGCCTCATGACGGTCCAGCCAATCCTCGCCAAGAATCAAATCCTCATCTCTAATATCGACAGCAATCAGATTAGAAGGCCAAACCCTCCCTGCGATACTCACTGGAAAATCTCTAATCTTACGATCCCCCACGATGGTATCCCCACTAGGAAATTTAACAACAAATGGTTCACACGCAACTAGGCAATCAATATGCAGACGACGCACACAATCCATAGATATGAAAGAATGCGTAGCACCAGAATCGAATAATACGGAAATAGGATGGTCAAGGATGTGAACGGTACCTGTAGCCACCGTCGCGTTTGGGTCTCCTGCTCGTCTCATCTCATATACTCGGGGCGGAACAGACCCCGCACTAGAAGCTCCCCCTCTAGAAGGTTGTCCACGTCCTCGACCTCTACCAAAACTCTGTTGTGGCTGAGGAACTGTCGGTGCCTGATTCACACTCGGCTCTCCCGCAGCTGGGGCTGATATCTGAGTAACTGGCGCCCGAACTGCATCCGTACAAAACTTAGCACGATGTCCCATCCGACCGCACGCAAGACACTGAATCGGGGGCCTATCACACTCACTCATCATATGGCCGGGATGAGCACAGTTAAAGCACGTAGGACCGCGAACGGAACCAGTAGGAGCAGACTTAGAACTGTTTCCTCGTCCAAATGACGAAGACTGACCCCCGAAGACTCTCGAACCAGACTGAGCCTTCGGATGCCCACCAGACTTGCCTCCCGAAAACTGGTCGGAGGTCTTCTGTTTCTTTCCCTCGGCTGCCGTTTCTGTCGCAGCAAATGACATCTCATAAGCCATCGCCTTATTCTGATACTCTTTTAAAGTTGTGCATCCCATACCACACATGTAATGACGCACCCTAGGTTTTATCTGCATATCGAAGTGACGTTCCGTGGTGTATGATGTTCGCAGATGATATTGTGTTGATTGATGAAACGAAGGTTGGAGTGCAACAGAAATTGGAACTTTGGAGGGATACTTTGGAAGCTCGAGGCTTTAGGCTGAGCAGAAGTAAGACTGAATATATGGAGTGTAGGTTTAGCGAAAACAGTGATAGAGAGGCGGGGATGATCACATTTGATGGGAAAGTTGTTCATGGATCCACTTTCTTTCGGTATCTTGGATCTATTATCCAAAAGGATGGAGAGCTAGATGGCGATGTGGCTCACAGAATAAAGGCAGGGTGGTTGAAGTGGAAGAGTGCCACAGGGATTTTATGTGATCCCGGCATGCCTCATAGATTAAAGGGTAAATTTTACCGCACGGCAATTAGGCCTGCGCTGTTATATGGCACCGAGTGTTGGGCTGTAAAACAGTGTCACGTTCAAAAGATGAATGTGGCAGAGATGCGTATGCTACGATGGATGTGTGGTCATACAAAAAAGATCGACTCAGAAATGAGGTGATCAGAGAGAAGGTAAGAGTTGCGTCTATAGAAGACAAGATGATGGAGAATCGATTACGATGGTTTGGTCATGTGAGAAGAAGACCTATTGATGCCCCAGTGAGGAGGCTAGAAAGTTGGGGAGCAAGTAATGTTGTGAAAGGTAGAGGAAGACCCAAGAAAACTTGGATAAAGATGATTGAAAGTGATATGCGGTTTCTTGGAATTGGAGAAAGTATGGCGATGGAGAGGCAAATGTGGCGGGAAAGAATACGGATGGTGGATGGAGTCTGATCCTTTTTTCTTTTTTTTTTTAATTCCTATTTTCTTTTATTTCATGTTATCTTTTTTTTTTTTTTAATTCATTCTCTTTTTTTTATTTGCTTTTTTCTCTACTTTTTCCCTCTTTTTTCCTTTTATGTTATTTATGTAACGATTATTGATGGTTTCAAAGTTTGATTCATGTTAGCCGACCCCAAATCATTTTGGGACTAAGGCTTAGATGTTGTTGTTGTTGTTGTATCGAAGTGGCGGATCTTATCAAGCTCATCTCGGACTTGGTTTCTCACATAATGCAGCAGTCCTTGATTGCTTGCGAAATCGGGACATCCTGGGGCTTAGCCTCGAAGAAGGCTCGGATCCTCCCCTCTTTCACTGGCCATGGACAAAACTCGTCTTCTATCAACTCCCGGAATTCTGCCCACGTGGCTGCCTGATCACGTGGTTTCACCGCTTGCCACCACGTTGCCGCCTCTTTGGCGAGGAAGTACTAAGCGGTGGGTACCTTCCTCTCCTCAGAGCAGTTAGCAGCCTCAAACACCTTTTCCATCTCAAACAACCAGTTCTCCCAACCGGAAGGGTCGAAAGCACCATCAAACTGCGGACGATGCATACGAATCACGTCCTGAAGTAACTTATCATTTCCGGATCCAGTAGGCGGAACCGGGTTAGCATTAGCCTGGCCGACCAAAACGGCCTGAGTCAGTAGCGTCATCTGGTTTGCTACTTGTTGCAAAATGTTCGCTACTCCAACATTCTCATGTGCATTACCGGAGCTAGCAGACTGGTCCTGCTGACCCCTGGAACTAGGCGGAACACTGTTCGACAAAGAAGGCATAGCCGAATCGGTTCCCGAGTTATCGGACATGGCCGCCCCACCGGCTGCGCCACGTCCCCTACCGCGTCCGCGACCGCGTCCGCGTCCTCTACTAGCAGGAATTCTGAAGAAGTAGCGGGTGAGTACAATTCAAATGCAAAATGCAACAAGATATCAGGAAAGGAAACAGAACAGGATAACGTAACGAATCAAGCTAGGGAAAACTTACGAGCACCGGCGTACTGAGATGATGGCATAGCAGTGATACTGTTCAAAACGACACTCGACTAGACCCAAATAACCGACAACCTAGGTATCCATAAACCTAAGCTCTGATACCATATTCTGTAACACCCCCAAGACGATCGGGGCATATTACAGCGTCGTGGACCCTACACTGTGGAATCCACCAGGCTAACGTACCAATAAGACATTCAACAACGACATACAATCATCAACAAAACGACAATTCAATTGAAAGACTACGATCCGACAAATAAAATCTGACATCAAATCCACTTCCCAAAACGGGAACACGACATTAACAATTTTAAAAAGGAAGTACTCGAGTACTCAAATCAATTTCATAAAACAGAATTCTCCAAAACAAGACATCAAAATAAATGACAGGACAGGACACCAACAATCAATTACTGGACAGTATCATGCTTGCCCATCATCCTCATACGGCTCGAGTGCTCGCTTATCTCCAAGACCTGTACCTGAAATGCAAAAGTATTTCCCCCATTTAAGGGGTTAGCGAAAACTGCTAGTGCAAGTACAATCCATTTGAACTACATTCTAATCAGATGGATAAATGCGCCAAAAATCATTTTTAAAAATCATTTATATTCCGGAATATTATATGGTGCACAAGCACAAAACACATTTTCTCCAACAAAACAATTCAAAGTTAACCTTGGTACGAGACTCACGACCACCGTACCCCACAGAGCCCCGTCGGACATCCCTGGGTGGTTAACCACAATTCGTGATACGCACACACACGGCAATATGTATCCCTAGTGGCCCCGTCGGACCGTCACTAGGTGAACATACTCGTCACTTTAATTCGTTCGAAGTAATCCGGCCAAAAATAACATTCTCGTTTAATTAATTTCCCTTAACCCAAAAAAATATTCCAAATATTGATTTAGTCAAGTTAAATTCAATTTAAATTTCGGGAAATAATTACAACGAAATATAAACTTAACAACGGAGTCCCGAACTATCCGGTATTAGGCCCAGCCCGCGGCCCGATTCAAAATCGGGCCAAAACCCGAGAGGTGGCATGATCGAGCCATGCTCGGCTGGCAGGGCCGAGACCCTCTCGGTGACCTGGGCAGGCAGCCTAGGGAGTGCTGCCGGCACCACTTCCAGCAGCCCATTTCCTCATTTTTTCGGCTCGTTTCCAAAAACGTGATGTCACAACGAACAATTTAAATATTTATGATTATACCAATAATGATTTTAAATCATTAACATCAACCAATAACATTCAAAATGCACAAATAATCGTATATACGGTATCATTGACCTTGCTCTGATACCACTGTTGGGATTTCAGAAACAAAAAAGAATATACAGCGGAATAATAATAAAGAATCCCAAACATGATCAAGTAATGTATAAACGAAAAGAAAAACAAAGATAAAAAAGGATTAAGGTCCCATACTCTTGAAGCCTTTGAAAATAGCTTCGTAAGTTGAATGATCACGAACCCGAGCATGAGCACGAAATCCCCTCGTCCCAAACACCGAAAGCACGATGTCTCTACGTCACCACGAGTCGGAAGTTGTCCGAAAAATTCTACAAGACTCCGATCTCCAAGAACGCGGCTAGGAAAACTCGTAGGAATTTTTCTCTCATTATTTCTTATCCTTTTTCTCACCTCCAAGATGAACAATTGAACAAGAAAAAATCTCTCTCTTACAATGGCTTCGGCCGAATCTAACCCAAATGCATGGTTAAATTCTGTGAGTTGTTATGTAATGTTATATAATGTATAAAGGAATCCCACCATATATTGTCATTTTGGCACCATTAGTTGAAATGAAACATGGTGGGATCTCACCACATTAAACAAAAACAAAACAAAACAAGAGAGAGGGAGGTGGGGCAGCCCCATGAGGAAAGTACTAGGAAACGGGACGAGTCACTCGGCTCGTGTACCGGACGTTCGTCAAACGACTCCGTTAAATACACTCTGTTTTATCACCAATGAATTTATACTAATTAATTAATATAATTAATTAATTATATCAAATACAAAAATATTTCTCTAAGAAATATAATTTATGAATTAAATTAATTAGTCGGTAACTTAATTTCAATTCATAAGACCGCTATTTGATTTGTCCAATAAATTATAATTAGATATCCAATATCTAATATTTAGAGAGATAATAAATTCATATTTATCTGACAATGCTCCTGATGCGCGACTCTGTAGGTCCGTCTCAGCCGGCATTGGGAGGAACCAATGAGTGCGGGCAGCCCTTAGCCAGCCTAGTGGGCCGCACTGTAAATTCCGACTGAGAACGAATGAAGGGATCATTCCAGAACCATTATGTCGTGAATACCATATACGTACAAACCCTTCATCAGATGTCCCGGTCAAGTCTTCGGGTAACGGTAAAGTTAAACCCTACTGTTGACTAGACTCTATACACGTGTTAATGCAAACCAAGACCGACTGATTACTAGTGTATCTAATACGACTAGATCAGAATGCTTTGGCCAAAGACTTATGGTCTTATTTGCCATTAACCGTATAAGACATTCGCCTGCTCACTAACAGGAGATAGAATCCTTACTTGGCGTACAGTAAAGACTGCTACCTGCACGTATAGTCCGCACTTCGAGGTTGACTCAGCAATTAAGCAAATGAGTCTAACTACTCTAATGACAAACTAAACGTCACAGGCACATCTCCTACTGAACCCTCAAGTCAAAGGTCCACGTATACTATCACAACCTTTCGATTAGTCATCGACTCTCCGGGAGTGAATACCGTGTGACTGAATCAAGTATGAGTCGTGTTCGAGTATACTGGTCCCACCAATATACTTATAACTATGCTATCACCACATGCACACGTCCTAGCATCAGTTATACAAGTCTTACCTCAAAACTTAATGCCCATTTAAGTTTATCGACTTGCGAACGGTTTACGTAAATAAACTTTAAACACTTCCAGTGCATTTTCTCTTATCCGATAACGAGAATGGAATGTTCGCTTTATTTACATGGACTTCACTTCAATATTTACCAAATCAAGAATGCATTTGAAATACAATAAACAGTGAATGAATCATATTGCCTTTAATTGAAAATTCCATAATTACAAGTACAATGCCACTTCTCTCTCATTCCCTGAGTGGCATTCGAGGGCCTATTCATAACCATGACTATCTGAGTGGATATGGTTGTCTGACTGTTAATAGATAAGTTGGTGTTCGGTTGTTATGCTTGTTAGATTGATACCGCCACTAGAAGGGGGGTTGAATAGTGCGGTTAATAGTATTGTACTCTTTTTCGTGCGGAAGCAAAAATAGCGGAGAATAAAAGTGCAGAAAAGAAAGAACACAAGGAATTGTTCGAGAGGTTCGGCTATTAACGAAGCCTACGTCCCCTACCTAGTTTTATCGACTAGGACTTTTCTTAGAACTTGGAATTTGCACTTTCTAGTTTAGTGCCAACTTCTTACAACTTCTTGATTTCCGGGCTCAAGAACAACCTCACAAAAACACTCTTGTTTTTCTAGGTACAATATAACCAATACAAAATAAGTGCGAGTAGAAACTCGGCTTTCACGATATATCGCTCTAAGATACAAGAATGAAGATTGGAAATTATAGAACAAATCTTCTCGTATCAAAATCTAGAATAAGAATATCTCTCAGAATGTTTGCTTGATATTGCTTGAGTATGCTAGTAAGCTTAGAATTCTTGTGTATCTTCAATCTCCATGAAGGTGGCTATTTATAGCCTTCTTGAGCTCAATTTCCCGTTGGAACAGTATAAAGAGTTACGTACGTTATATGATGCTGCTTACGTACGTTACATACGTTACGTACGTTATATGAGCTGAATAACGGCCGTAATGAAAGTGCCGAAACTGTCCAGTGAACTCTGATGAAATGCGTTACGTACGTTACGATCCTTAGGGTTACGTACGTAATATCCTGGTCAAAGATCCGTTGATTGAGACGACTTGTTGCAACGGCTAGTGGCTTTTCCAACGGTCAGAATAATTCAAGCCTTACGTACGTTATATAATCCTGGTTACGTATGTTACCTGTACAGAAAAACTTACGAAAATGGTGAATGTTACGTACGTTATAAGAGATGCGTTACGTACGTTAACTATAGAATGTTACGTACGTTAATGTGATATATATTACGTACGTTAACTGAAGAGAAAGTATGTTTTAAGTAAATTTTGGTTTTAATAACACATCATCAAAACGATCTAAAAAATATTGTTCCAACAATCTCCCCCTTTTTGATGATGACAAAATTTACTTTATGTGAGTTTTTGAAAACATAATTTTAATAAAAATTAGAAACTCCCCCTGAACACGAGCACTGCAAAAAATAATATGCTCCCACTGAAAACGTGCACGGGTTTTTCAAAAACGAATACATATTATTCTCCCCCTTTTTGTCATTAACAAAAAGTTGATTAAAACCTGCAAGAGACATCAATGATACGCATAATAATCAACATAAAACAAGTCAATGATTAAACAAAACGATAACCAAAATGATGTATGAAAAGATAGTCATTACAGGCAAAGCATAAACATGAAATGTTTGGTCTTTTTAATAAACAGGAAACATCATCATTAGAAAGGATAGCCCGACTAGTCAAGGTCCGCATCCGGCGGTGTCGGCGGTATCCCAAAATGCGTGCAAATGTTCTTCACCATGATCTTGACCTCGCTCATGTCCTTCTCAAGCCTATCCATTCGAGAAGCCATCTGGGAAGAGGAGGATTCCGGACGAGGACGGGAGGAACCAAGCTGTGATGACGGACGAGGTCTAGTATGATCGAGCCCCCTCGATGTGATCCTCTCCTCCGGTCTCGGAAGAGTGCCCCCATCAATGAGCCTATCATCATCCTTAATATAAGCAAAGTATATCCATCCACGATTTCTCGTGCGGAGATACCTCATCGTCCGTAACGTCCCTTCGGTGACGAGGCTCCCCCTTGGAATCGGAACCCCGTGGACCCCAGACAGGTCAACTCCAGCTTTCTCAAAAATTTCGGTTAAGATAGAACCAAAAGGCATTCCTGACTTTCTCTGACGATCAACTTTTGCGTAGCTCTTTTTGTGGAAAATTTGTCCCTTTTCCACAAACCATTTCAGCACAATAGACGCGAAGTTGACTTGGTGATCCTTCCACACATGATAGATAATCTCCATATCGATATTCACAAGTCGAAGTTGAGCATTAACTTTAGGCATAAGACAACGAGTGATAGCATCATGAAGCAACCGAATGTTTATCCCAAAGTCATTATTTTCAAACCGCCCGGAATGAACATTTAAAACGGCTTTGTCCGATAAGAAATCACGGACTTTCGACTCGTGAACACTATAGCTTTCATCGGACGATCGTTAAAGACTTCGTCCGAGGAGCAAACTCTCCCTTGCAACGAAAACCCTCATTAGGAGTCCAAAAATCTCCGAAAGTTTCGCTTCATCAAAAGATATTGATTTACCACGCACAAGCGAGTTAACAACGGCAAGTCCGTCGGCATCATAAGTGACAAAGAAATTCGCATAAAACTCTTTCACACATTCTTCATAAATTGGTCGAGCAAGACTAACGAACTTATTGATCCCAAGCATATTGAAGAATTCTTCGATAGCAACACCAAAGATTGTTCAAATGATTCAAAATCAAAATGATGACTCGGAGTTACCTCTTCGTCAATAAGGATTTCGTTGAAGACCTTCATGGCTTGAGCATTCCGAAATGATAGATTGCCGGAAGCCGTGGAGGATGTTTGAGAGGTTTCTCCTCTTCTCTTTTTGCCGGTTCTGGAAGCCATGAGGATTGAATCGGTCGAAGAAATGAAGTTTTGATGAAGTTTTGATAGGGTTTGCCAGAACAGTTCTTCGGTTGTCGCTAGGGATTAGTAAGAAAAGAACAGGGAACTGACGATGGGTATATATATGAGATGGTCAACGATCTCTTACGTACGTTATGTCCCTTTTATAACGTACGTAACGTAAAATCCTAAACTTTCTGGACCAAAACCTGCGTTTCGTTACGTACGTAACGAATCATCCTGTAACGTACGTAAGGTCCTATTACGTACGTAATGGACCGCGTATACCGTACGTAAGCAAGACCAAATGAATAGTCTTTTCCTTTCGATGATGTCCCGTTTTGAATGACCATTTAATGTGACTATGATGAGTATGCAATATTTAAAAGTGATCAGCATGTCCCATTCCTAAATTTATGCGAATAAAGTTGAAAGCTTCTTCGGGTAATGGTTTTGTAAAAATATCCGCCAATTGTTCATTAGTACCAACAAATTGGAGACGAACATTCCTGCTGGACATGGTCACGAATAAAATGGTGACGAATTTCGATGTGCTTTGTCCTACTATGCAATATGGGGTTTTTACTTAAATTAATGGCACTTGTATTGTCACAAACAATAGGAGTATTTTTATGTTCGATGCTATAATCAAGTAATTGATTTTTGATCCAAAGTACCTGTGCACATGCACTTCCCGCACCACATATTCGCTTCACTGTGGAAGTAGCGACACTAGTCCTGCTTCTTACTTCCCCATGAAATTAAACATGAACTCATAAAATGACAAGTTCCGTGGTGCTTTTTCTATCAATTTTACAACCACCGAAATCGGCATCACTATATGCAAAAGTTGAAAATCAATGCCGGAAGGATACCATAGCCTAAACCAAAGAAGATATTTTAAATATCGAAAAATTCGTTTACATGCTATGAGATGGGATTCTTTAGGATTAGCTTGAAAACGAGCACATAGACAAGTAGCAAACATAATATCGTGTCTAGATGCGGTTAAGTAAAGTAAGGATCCGATCATACCTCGAAATCTTTTTTGGTCAATGATTTACCTTTTTCATCTTTATCGAGTTTAAGAGTGGAAGACATAGGAGTGGATATTTCTTTGCAATCTTCCATCTTAAATTTCTTTAGAAGCTCATTGACGTACTTGGATTGGTGAATGAATATTCCGTCATTGAGTTGCTTAATTTGGAGTCCGAGAAAGTTTTTCAACTCTCCCATCATACTCATTTCGAACTCTCCCTTCATAAGATTTGAAAATTCCTTGGACAGAGTTTCGTTAGTTGCACCAAAAACAATATCGTCCACATAGATTTGACAAATTAACATATCATCATTTAAGACCTTAATAAACAGAGTATTATCAACATTTCCTCTTTTATAACCATTTGAGATAAGAAAAGAGCTTAGACGATCATACCATGCTCTCGGAGCTTGCTTTAATCCATAGAGAGCTTTATGGAGCTTGTACACATGATCCGGATGATCATAGTCTTCAAAACCCGAGGTTGCTTGACATAAACTTCCTCTGGATGATTCCATTTAGGAACGCACTTTTTACATCCATTTGATGGAGTTTGATCTTCTTGTATGCGGCAAAGGCACGGAGAAGACGAATAGCTTCAAGACGAGCAACAGGAGCGAACGTCTCTTCATAGTCCAAGCCTTCTTCTTGATTATAACCTTGGGCGACCAACCTCGATTTATTTTTAATAGGAGACCATCATCATCGGTTTTGATTTTATGAACCCATTTGGTACCAATGATTGATTTGCCTACGGTCGGAACTAATTCCCAAACTTTATTTCTTTCGAATTGGTTTAGCTCTTCTTGCATAGCAATAGCCCAATTCTCATCATTTATGGCCTCATCGATGTTCTTTGGTTACGTAAGAGAAATAAATGCAATATTGTTAATACAATCATTTATATTTCTCCTAGTTCGTACACCTTCATCGATTTTTCCGAGAATTTGTTCCATCGGATGGTCTTTCACATTTGCCCAATCTTTAGGAAGGTTGTAAGTATTTTCCTCCTGTTTGTCCGAGCTTACGTCGAGCTTCTCCAATTCCTTTGATACTTCGGATACTTCTTTAGCTGGAACCATACCTGCATCATCATCAAAAACAACCTTTCTGGGGTAAAAGCGTATCATCGAATTTTACATGAATGGACTCTACCGAGCCTCTTCTACAATTAAATACACGATAAGCTTTACTATTAGTAGAATAACCAAGAAATATTCCAATATCTGATTTAGAATCGAATTTACCCAAATTGTCTTTTCCATTATTATGAATGAACACTGTACACCCAAATGGATGAAAATAAGATAAATTGGGCCTTTTACCTTTAAAAATCTCATAGGGAGTCATCATTTTATTTCTCCTGAGATGGACACGATTTATAACATAACAAGCAGTGTTAACGGCTTCGGCCCAAAAGTATTTAGGAAGACCATACTCGTTGAGCATTGTTCGGCTCATTTCTTCTAGAGAGCGATTCTTCCTTTCGACAACTCCATTTTGTTGAGGTGTCCGAGGTGCCGAAAAGTTGTGCCCAATACCATATTTATCGCACCAATCTTCAAAGAGATTAGAATCAAATTCTCCACCATGATCGGTTCGAATGGCGATAACTGGTAATCCTTTTTCCTTCAGGTAACCTTACACCACTTAACAAACTCGTTAAAAGCATCATCTTTATTGGCTAAGAATTTTACCCAAGTAAATCTAGAAAAATCATCGACAATAACTAAGGTATAAAGTTTACCTGTTAGGCGGCATGTCGAGACGGACCAATTAAATCCATATGAATTAATTCAAGAATGCGACTAGTGGAAATTTCCATTTTGGTTTAAACGAGCCTCTTGCATGTTTACCTTTAATACAGGCCTCACAAATGTGGTCTTTTCTAAAATTCAATTTTGGTAGACCACGAACAATATCATTTTTGGCCAATTTTGAAAGAAGTGGTAAATAGGCATGTCCCAATTTTCGGTGCCAAACAACGGCATTTTCATCGTATGAAAGTAGACATTTTTCGTTAAACGAAGATTCATCTTGGAGATCAACAATGTAAATATTTCCATAGCGCAATCCAATAAAAACGATTTGCTCTTTTCTCATTGCCGTGCAATGCGTAATTTCAAAAATTAGTTTAAGACCGGTGTCACATAATTGGGAAACACTTAGGAGATTATGGCAAAGTCCATCAACAAATAGAACATTTTCAATAGTCGGTAAAGGTTTCTTACCAATTTTACCTGTCCCTTTTATTTGGCCCTTTTTATTATCGCCAAATGTAACACAGCCACGATCTTCCTTTTTCAGCTCCGTGAAGAGATGTTCATTTCCACTCATGTGGTTTGAACATCCGCTATCAACATACCATTTATTTGATAATGTTGTCTTCCTTGCTTGTACCTACAAAAACCATTTTCTTCCGTTTTATCGGTACCCAGGCTAATTTGGGTCCTGAGGAGTTAGATATAAAAACTTGATTTTTAATAACGGTCCCTTTTGGTACCCAGATTTGCTTAACCCTTATAGTACGTCTAGAGTCTCGACAGTAGGTTTCGGTATGTCCAGGTTTTAAACATTTTGGACATGATGGGATACCCGTTTTTAAAGTGTCCGAATCTTTTGTGGTAATTTCTAAGGACTTTTTCATTGGAAATGAATTATATCCAAGTCCTTGTTTTGAAAGAGAAAATTTTTGACCAAATAATAATTGCTCGAATTTGTCATTACCACATGAAAACTTTCTGACATAAAGTTTAAATTCTTTTTGAGTTTTATGCAATTCATCTTTCAGAATTTTCTCAGTTTCCAAGCAATTTGTATGATCAATAGAAACTTCCTTGTTTTTCAATAATTTAGCATTTTCAATTTCAAGGAGTTTTATTTTCTTTTTCAAATCTTTATTGCTATTGCAAGCCTTTTCGTATTCATTATTTAGAGATTCAAAAGCATCAAGAAGTTCTTCATGAGAATCACTAACCTCGACTTCTTCGTCACTCTCTTCGGATGCGCGGGCCATAAGAGCAAGATTGGTTTGGACTTGTGGTTCATCATCCTCATCATCGTCACTCCATGTGGCGACATAAACCTCCTTCTTTTTGAACTTTTCATGAGGTGGTTTTGATGAACTTATTGGAGCAAAGAAGACGACAATCTTTTGCAAAATGGCACAGAACGCCGCACCTTCGACAAGTGTTGTCGAATTTTTTGTTTTGAGGAAGTGAGTCTTTTGGATTCATCCCTTGATTCTTGCTTGATATCTCTCCGGTGCCTTTGAAGAAGATTTTTAAATTTCTTTATGTTTTTGGCATAGAAGGCGGTTTCTTCGTCCTCTTCGATTGGTTCATCCTCTAGGTCGCTTTCTTCTTTGGCCTTGAAAGCGATAGTCCTTTCTCTCTCCTTAGGTTTTGGTTTCGAGCGAGATTTGATGACGATCTCATAATTGATGAGAGATCCGATGAGAGCCTGAATTCTATTGTATTGAGGTCTTTCGACTCCATAATAGCCGTAGCAGTGGCGTCCCATTCTCTTGGTAGAGACCGAAGGATTTTCTTGGCTTTATCACTACTTGATATCGGTTTACCGAATGAAGCTAGCCCATTTGTGATTGCCGAGAAACGGTCAAGCATAGTGGTGATGCTTTCTTCTTCTTTCATGGTGAAGAGTTCATAATCGTGAAGAAGCATATTGATTTTGGTTTCCTTCACTTGACTCGTACCTTCATGGGTGATCTCTAGCATTTTCCGATTTCTTTTGCCGTCTCGCAGGAAGAGATTCTATTGTGATCTTCTGGATTGAGAGCACAATAAAGCAATTGAGTGGCTTTACTGTTGAAGTGATCGTTCTTCCAGTCGGCATCGTCGTACTCTTCGAAACTTTTGAGAGAGCCATCCGATTTCTTAGGAATGGTAGGTCCAAGGGCAATGACCTTCCATATTTCAATATCGTGAGCTCGGATGAAGATGGACATCTTCTTCTTCCATGTCATAAAGTTTGAACCATCGAAGAAAGGAGGGCGATTGAGAGCATTGCCTTCAACGGAGGAGTGGATAAAGGCCATTTGGATCTTTTCTCTAGCGGGTGTTAATCCGGTGATAAAGAGACCGCTCCGATACCAATTGTTAGATTGATACCGCCACTAGAAGGGGGGTTGAATAGTGCGGTTAATAGTATTGTACTCTTTTTCGTGCGGAAGCAAAAATAGCGGAGAATAAAAGTGCAGAAAAGAAAGAACACAAGGAATTGTTCGAGAGGTTCGGCTATTAACGAAGCTTCACGCCCCTACCTAGTTTTATCGACTAGGACTTTTCTTAGAACTTGGAATTTGCACTTTCTAGTTTAGTGCCAACTTCTTACAACTTCTTGATTTCCGGCTCAAGAACAACCTCACAAAAACACTCTTGTTTTTCTAGGTACAAGATAACCAATACAAAATAAGTGCGAGTAGAAACTCGGCTTTCACGATATATCGCTCTAAGATACAAGAATGAAGATTGGAAATTATAGAACAAATCTTCTCGTATCAAAATCTAGAATAAGAATATCTCTCAGAATGTTTGCTTGATATTGCTTGAGTATGCTAGTAAGCTTAGAATTCTTGTGTATCTTCAATCTCCATGAAGGTGGCTATTTATAGCCTTCTTGAGCTCAATTTCCGTTGGAGCAAGATAAAGAGTTACGACGTTATATGATGCCGCTACGTCGTTACATACGTTACGTCGTTATATGAGCTGAATAACGGCCGTAATGAAAGTGCCGAAACCGTCGGTGAACTCTGATGAAATGCGTTACGTACGTTACGATCCTTAGGGTTACGTACGTAATATCCTGGTCAAAGATCCGTTGATTGAGACGACTTGTTGCAACGGCTAGTGGCTTTTCCAACGGTCAGAATAATTCAAGCCTTACGTACGTTATATAATCCCGGTTACGTATGTTACCTGTACAGAAAAACTTACGAAAATGGTGAATGTTACGTACGTTATAAGAGATGCGTTACGTACGTTAACTATAGAATGTTACGTACGTTAATGTGATATATATTACGTACGTTAACTGAAGAGAAAGTATGTTTTAAGTAAATTTTGGTTTTAATAACACATCATCAAAACGATCTAAAAAATATTGTTCCAACAATGCTGAATAAACAGTCTGAATGTCATAAATGACTATTTTACCCCTAGTCTTCACATAGCAAGAAACAACAGAGAAGTGTTCACATAGCAAGATGTTCACGTTTGTAGCATGAAATCGACCAAAAAAAAAGTAACATGTTAATGATCGATGGAGAAGTTCAGCAGCAGAATCACGCCAATGATTTTTTTATCAAAAAACGAAGTGAGACACTTGAGATGGAGATATACTTTAAGATCGAAAAAACAAAGTGAGAAGGAAGTTATACCTGCTGATCGATGGAGATTACAGGAGGAGGAGAAAGCGATGGTGATGGTATTTTGGTGGTGATGGTAGACGGCTTCTTTAGGGTTTTTAATTAAAGGAGTTGGTGGTGAGGGGTAAATGGGGAATTAATTAGGAATTAATGAACTGAATTCAAACCACACCCATTTTGAGGCTGACCGAATCAGCCAAATCTGAGTGAATTAAGCCCCAAACGAACAAATGGATATGGTTGACTGAACAAGCCATATCCATTTAACAGCTCAATAAGCCCCAAACGAACAGCTGCTTAGGTAAACTTGTATTTAGGACACACTTCAAATAAAATTAATCTCGTTACACAAAACTTTCACATGGACGGGTGTCTGATTCTGAACTTTTCTCTTTTCATTACACAAAATTAATCTCGTTACAAGGAGGACAAAGCGGCGGAGTGGATGTCTAAGTCCGGCGAAAGGTTTTTTTTTAAACAAAGGGCGGAGCTTTTCTCACGGACAGAGATCTGATTCTAAAATTTTCCTTTTATCTAATATATAAAAAAATGACGTCGTTTTGTCTAATGGCAGAACGCCTCGTTTGGAACCAAAATGGCATCGTTTTGACGTAAAAAATTTAATGTACGTGCACACCAGGCTTCGTGTGTGTCCGCCATGTATATAATGTATGTAAGTACCTTTTTGTTAACCACTATACAAAAAATAACAAATTCTTGAAAATCAATATATATTCTACACAACAACAACATTACCCCAATGCCTCAACGGCTCCCGCAAAAAGCAGGGTAAGGGGAGATCGGATGTATGCAGCCGTACCCCTGTCTTAACACAGAGAGGCTGTTTCCGGATGATCCAAAATGAAAATTGCATCGAGAATTGCATGGAATGACTAGTACTTCATGAGAAAAAGAAGTGCAGCCAGTTTAATGAGTCATTTTGTTTTATTCCATTATAATCCCGAACCAAAGAATAAGGAGTCTTTGGCTCCATTAAAAACAATGGAATCAATATATATATATATATATATTCTAATAAACCCAAAAACTTTTTTAATAAAGATTTAAAACAATCCTATTTATTAGATCCATAAAATAAATAATGAAAATTCAAAAATTCCAAAAACTTAAAAAATGCCAGAAATGTAGATAATGAAGATACTATAATATTTTCTAGTAACTATTTAATATGTTTTCTGAAGTTTCAGCATAATATATTATATTTCTAGATTTTTTGAAATATATTATGTTTTTTGAAGTTCTGGAAAATCTAATAGGTTCTCAAAAACTATATTTTTTGGAGAAAAAAAACAGGGAACTTGATGAAACAAAATGCAATTGTTCAAGGTCTTGAAAATAGATTTCTATATAAGCTTGCAATGTAATTAGGGGTGTAGTCGAATCAAGTTGAGTCGTGTATTGCCAAGTTCAAGCTTGACTCGCTTATTATCGATTTGAACTCGAGATTTTTTTCTTAATCGAACATTTCATGGCTCATAAATTTATTCAAGATTAATTGAGTTTAAACAAACATTATAGATTTGGATTTAAATAAAATAAAATATTGTTTTGTTCATAAAACAAATTATTTATTCACATAAATATTGAAATTCATTGTTTTCTTATAAACTTCAAAGTTAATTAAGGGTTCAGTATATACATTACTTATTATTGTATAAAAATATAAGATGTAGCATACTAATGATTTCCATATTTAGCTTGTTCACGAGCTAACCAATCGAGTACTGTCAAACTCAAGCTTTTTTTTAGAACTCAACTCCGTACAAAAACATAGGAGTGGATGGGAGTCGAACGCGGATGTATCCCCTAGTGGTCGAGAGTCTGTGGGCACTCGGATAGTCTCAACGGCTCTGGCAAACTCAAGCTTAACTTGTTCGAAGAGGGAGGTGAACTCGAAGTTGGAGCTATGGAGGTCTAAGTTAGAATCACAGGGCTTGCGTGTGAGCCGGTCTAAGATCGAGTATCTCTGGTGTAACTTTAGTGGGGAGGCCAACGAGGAAGATGTAGAGGTAATGATTGCGGATCAGATCGTACCCCGTACGGATAAGTTCAAGTATTTGGGTTCGATCATTTAGAAGGAAGGTGAGTATGAAGATGATGTCACTCATCGTATCAAGGCGGGGTGTCTAAGATGGAGAGCAGCGACAAGGGTCCTGTGAGACAAGAAAGTCCCTCTAAAGTTGAAGGGTAAATTCTATAAGGCGGCAATCCGACCTGCAATGTTGTATGGCTCCGAATGTTGGGCGATGAAGAAGTCGCTTGAGAGCAAGTTGGAAGCGGCTGAAATGAGAATGTTACGCTAGTCGTGTGGTCGCACAATGTTGGATAGAATCTCGAACGGGGTTTTCAGGAATGCATTTGAAGTGGTGCCCATTTCAACGAAAGTTAGGGAATGGAGATTGAGATGGTTTGGCCACGTCCGCAGGAGGCATGCATCGGCTCCAGTGAGGAGGGTCGAGAGTTTATTGGTTATCGGGGAGAGGAGGAGAGGTAGGCCGAGGAGGACGTGGAAGCAGCAGTTGAGATTAGATTTGAAGACCTTAAAACTTTCCGAGATCATGACTGTTGATAGGTGCTCTTGGAGGCGCCAGATCAGAGTTGTGGATTCTTTTGTAGGGAGCGATGATGTAGTTGAGAGCCTCAGGGTTGGGTTGTCTCCGTTAGCTTTGACCTAGAGCATTGTATTTTTTACTTTTATTGTATATTTTATCCTATTGCCTTTTGCGTGTAGTGTATTTTTGACAGGAAGCTGCGCGCAGAGTCAACCTCTCTTCTGTTAGAGCACCGTTCATCGAGGGTGTAGTTGCCGAAATCCCCTTAGGTAAGTCTCATGTGAATTAAGTCATAGGCTCATGTATGGTTTTGAGCTTTTTCTTATCATTTGCTTCTTTGTATATATCACTCATACTTTGCTGTGTACTAAGCTGGATGTCTTCACGGAAACAATTTCCCTACCGTAAAAAGTAGGGGCGTGGTCTGCGTACATCTTACCCTCCCCAGATCCTACTCTGAGCTATGCATTATTGTTGTTTTTTGATATAACCTTCTGAATAAGAAACTACTAGTTGCACTACATCAAATATAGACTAGGGTGACGACTTTTTTTAATTAAAAAGATAATATTCAGTAATTTTTTAATAAAAATTATTTTTTATTAGTGTAAAGCAATTTTGACTGGTAGAATTCAATTTCAATCAGCAAAAATCGGTAAATTTATTTAATAATAGGAAAAAAAAATTAATCAATAAATATCAATATTAATTAATAGAAATCAGTTTCAATCACTAAAATCAGTTCCAATCAATTTTATTCAGTAAAAATAATTTAAGCTCGGCAAAAATTAAATGAAAAGAACATAATCTTAGGTCGCCGAGTTTCTGGTCACCAAAATTATGCCCAACACTTTTTTGACATAAATTTATTCGTCGAACAGGTGGGTTTTTGGGATGTTACACAACTGCATGGGATGAGCTTATTGTTGACGGATTCGCCTTTTGCTACAAGCTTATTGTTGACAGAAAAATGATGAGTTTGACAATTATAATAATTATAATTAAACTATTTTTGTTGTTTTTAATTGTAGATATTCTTCTAATTTATTAACAATGTCAGCGTTGTAAAAATCTGTCTGGAACAGTTAATTTCCCAATTAATTTCAGATCTTTTATTGATCCGATTCAATTGATTTTATAATTTTTGTGTAAATCTAATTTTATAATAAAAAATATAATAATATATTAATATGTTAATAGTACAAAGTTAAATTATTCAGATACAATATAAATCAATATCATATCGTTGCTATAATTATATATTAATTATTAAGTAAACTACAAAACAAAGTAATCACAAAAAATTATATATATATATATATATAAATTATTATATTGTAATATTAAAAATATTAATATGATTAATTCCCAAACCGCCTGAACCCCGCCTAGCGATTTGCAGAACTCTCATTTTTTCTCTGTTGCTTTTGAGAATTTTTTCGCTTTCCCGTCGAATCATCCTGCATCTCGTTTTCAATCGTCTTTGCTCTCTTTACATAAAATCAGACTTCTTCTTTTGACGAGCAGCTAAATCAGACCTCTCCATGCTGGAGTTTAAGAGTACCTCATGCGATTAATTATTCAAACCCCAAACGCCGATGAATGAAAATTAATGCTGGTTCAAGCTCACCCCAATAATTTTAACTCTCGAAAGATCGAACAAGTTGAAAGAGAAATGCGCAGCGGAAGAATGATGAGCATATGAGAGAATTGAGACATCATATATTTTATAATGCCTCATTTATTTTATTATTCATTTTAATATGTCATGATTTAATGGCTCGATTGTTGGTTAATATTTCTGTGTTTAATTGCCACTGATATTATGAGTATCAGAAATATCAACTTGTCTTTATATATTATGAATAAAAATATAATTTTTCTGGCAGTCATGAATTTTATGATTCATATCTTACTTCGTCTACTATTATTCGATAGATATATTTTTTTTAGTTGGGCGTAGAATATTTATGAGAAAAGAAAAGCAAAACAGTTTCTAAAGAATCCCCCGTGAAAATTTTCACACATCCTCCAAATTTATCTTTCTTTATTTTCACAAGTCTATTTTCTAATGTTGCTCTTATTTTTTTTTTCCAATCGCCAAACCACATCTACTACTCGATATTTAAATGAATCATCGCCTCAACCATCATCTTCATACTTTCCTCACATATCTAACAATGCGACACAGCATGCCGTTAGTATGGGATCGTATTAGTCGAGCCATAGTTTTTCTTAAAAAAAAAGTGAAATATAAGAAATTTAAAAAGCATTTTCTAAAGTGAGGCAACCATCTCGAGAAAACAACAAGTCTTCGCTAAATTTATTATGTCAAATTTTCTCCCGCTCACATCAGCAATTATACTACACACACACACACACGAGCAGCTAGCAAGGTATTCACATTACAACATACGGAGAGAATGAAATACACTTATAAGGATTGCCGGCCTGTATAAGTGCAAATTACTTTCAATGTAGCAAGGTGAGCACCTTCCTAAGCGTTCTTGGGATGCAGCATAAAATTTTCCCGCCCACGGTGCAAGAAACGGCAATCACATCAAGTTAATCATATACCGTTGCTCTCATCCCATATATTATGAACATAATTGAACAACATCAAGTGCATTTCTCGATGCGGATTCCTATTTTACATCTCCATGTCTCTTAAGTCTTTAAGTATGCAAGATATCATGTGGAACTTACCAGCATAGTTCATAGAAGTCCAAGCCCTTTAAGTTGTTGAATGTGTTCCGGGGGTAGAGGTGGAGGTGACCAATCAGCTCCAGTCATCTCATCATCAACATCCTCGACAACATATTCCTGTAAATAATAATAATTATTATTAGTAGTAGTAATAGTGAGTCATGTTCCATGATGTATGTGTTGATTTTACAATATCAATCACGTATTGTGACATGACAATAGCAATTATCTCAAACTCATCGCCGTCTCATGATATTTTCCATATAAATGGAAAAACCTATGATGTTGACGGTTTTAGAATTTCGTTCTATTTCTCCTTCATATGAAGGTTGCGACAGGAAGGGCATCCGGCGTAAAACTTTGCCACTTTGTTATTTGCATGAGTTATGGTGTTAACTAATTTTAGACAATTAAACGACACTATAATCTTCATGCCACCGACCCCAACATAGTTGGGATTAAGGTGCTGTTGATGATGATGATTAGTAGTAGTAATAGTAGTAATAATAACAATAACAGGAAAAACTACTAAACGTAACGGCTCACTTTTGTTAGCATTCTTTTGGCAAGTATGTGGTAATGCCGCTGCCAAATCCTTTGTCCAACCATTGTAGCCACCAACACACTATAGAATATACCGATTACGGTAAATAGACCCATCACTATTATAGCAACTATAAATAATAAGGGTAATCCAGCTTCACCGGCACCTCCAAGGCAACCACATTCACCGACTGCACCAGCGCAACCTTCAAAGCATGTGGTGCAATCTGTCCACATACAAAGGGTGCCGGGCAAATGGCAATCGGCACACATACTGCAACAAATAGAAAACAAGAAGGACGAAATTACAGACTGCTAAAGTTTGTGGGATGGAAATAAAAAGCATAACATAACCGGCGAGAATCAACCAATAAAAGTAAAACACCCTCCGTTCCACTTGAAGAGTCCTGCTTTCAAGAAATGATTTTGACCCAATAGAGAGTCCGCTTTCAAAATAAAACATCAAATATCTAACTAAACTTTTGTATAAAATTTCTCAGGTTGATGTTTTTGTTACGTAAATAAGTAAACCAAAAAAAAAAGTGAGAAGATATGGTTTAGAGTTGTACATTTGTTAAAATGACTAAAAATAAGAAGTCGTACATTCACTAAAGTGGACTCTTCAAGTGGGACAGAGGGAGTAGAACTTAAGATTTATTAGATCAAAAAAAAAAAAAAAAAAACTATCACAGATTTTTTTTACATTACAAGTAAAGGCTAAATTACAATTTCAGTCCCATAACTTTTGGGATTGGCAGTTTAGTCCTTCAATTTTTTGATGTGGCATTCGGTCCTTGACGATTTTGCCCTTATTCAAAATAGCAATTTCAGTCCGGTAGGCTGTAACTTTCACATGCCATTTTGGATATTTTGGTATTTAAAGGCATCTAGGAAATTAACGAGATGTTGAAATCAGCCACTTAGGACCAAAATTGCATCAACTTGAAACTTATAGGACCACAATTTTGTTGAAGTGAATTTACGGGACCAATACCGCAAATATTCAGAACTTAGGGGACCAAAGTTGCTACTTGCAAGTATGCAGGATCAAAATGGATAACCCCTAATATTTAACGGACCAATTTTCCAATTAAGCCTAGTAGTAAATAAACGGAAAGTAAAACAAGGTAGGCCGATCTCGTCTTTCAGGAAAAATATATGCCACATGAAAAAGAGTATACCCAGGATGACAACAACAAAGACACAGTTCTCGACATGGCTGGGCTAGATCATTGCGCACTCTTCTGTCGTAACAAGTTATAAAGCACCCAGATAACCCAAGCAAAGCAAAAAACAATAACGCTCCTGCAGAGAGGAAAAAAAAAAAGAAAAAAAAAAAGGTAAAAACTGAATTGAATCAAACTAATAACATTAATGGTTCGCCTTTCACTAATAATCCGCAGTAACAAGATAAATATGCATGTTGAACTTGAATAAGTAATATCCATCCTTCAACTAAAATCTGAATTTATGTAGTGATAGAACATTGAGTCGTGTTCCTTGATATACGTGTTGACTATTACAATATCAATACTATAGCAATTATCTCAATTCGTCGCTCTCTCGTGATTTTTTTACTCGAAAAACTTATGATGTTGGGCAGTTTGGAATTTCATCTCATTTTTCCTTCGTATGAAGGTTGCGACAGGAAGGGCATCAGGTGTAAATTTTACCACTTTGCTTATTGCATGAATGTATAGTGTTAAACTAATCTTAGACAAGTAATTAACACTATAACATGTCACCTGACCCCAACATAGTTTGGATTATGGTGCAGTAATTGATGATGATAATGATGACAATGATGATGATGTAGTGATAAAACATGAAATTAAATAGAACAATTTGATTTACTAATGATTTATTTCTAACATAATCTCTCATATAAACAAGATAAAAAAGCTCCATAGGTTTTGAAGTATAATAAAAAATGTGCTTGTTTATATTAACAAATTTCTTTCAAGAAAATGTCGAGTTTTGCTTGAAATTAGAACCACAAATATAATAAGCACATAAGCTATTACACAGATGTTCTATTGAACAACTTCATTGCATCATAAAAAGATAAAATATAAGTTGATATCTAAAGCTAGTTTAATAATCTTTTACTTCTGAAGGAAGTATGAAGTGACATTTCTTAACCAAAAATGTTTATATTGACATAAAAAACCAGGAAATGGTCTAAATTCAGCAGTAAGTATATCAAATAAGCTTCCGAGTCTACACAAGTTGGATCTAAAGTACTACTCCCTCCGATCCACATAAAGAGTCCACATTGGACAAGGTACAACTTTTTAATTTCATTCATCTGAGTGAATGTACAACTCTTTTTAAACTATCTGTTTTTGCTTATTTTTTGAATTTGTTTGGTTCAATAGATTACTATTAAGGAACATATAATATTACTTTGAAGAATATCATCAAAATTTTAATTAGATTTGACATTTAGTTTTAAAAAAGGACATTTTATGTGGAACAGTATTACTTAGAAGGATAATATTTTTTTCTATGGCTATTAGGAAATAATAGAGAAAACACCCATTTTGGACAATAAAATGAAGCACAGCCAAACTTGCGGACAGAAATATACATACACAAAATCTTTGGAAAGATGGCACCAATGCTTAATATAACAGATAGATGACATTCCTCTCGACCAAAACTAAGGTCGAAGTGTTATACCACATATGTAATAGAAACTAATCTCGCTGTCGAACCCCCAGGTCAAACGAAGCCAAGATTTCTGGTAACGGTCAGTAAGATACATCAAATATGCCAAAAGAGAAATAACCTGCAACAAAGATTATGTGTATCATGATTCAGAAATACAAGGTTCAAAAAAACACTCTTGCATACATTTTAAAACAAAAAAATGTAAAAAAACAAGTAAACAAATCAGAATAAAACAAAAATCATTTGAATAAAAACTAGTCTAACGAGACGACCTACCAGCTGCACGGAGAAAAAGATGAATAAAATATCTCTAGTGACAAAAAATCGGAACTTTAGTGTCCTCCATTTCCTATCAGCAATGCCGTGTACTCTTAGATAATAAGGAGCCTTACAAGTTGTGCAGTGAGCAAAGGCAAATCCTTCCTGCAGAAATATAAAGAAGAGATATAATTAGTGGTCTGATTTCGTACTAAAAATTAAGGACCCGCAAGGGAGATTATACAGTTCGACCAAAGCAACTATCAGGAACTAAATATTGCAGGGAATTTTGAGCTAAATCACTAACAAAAATCATGAACACTGAGAATAAGTGACAGACCCCATAACCTCACACCTGAATGCCACAATACAGTGCACTACAGCTTGAACGGCTCGTAATATATCTACTTACATCCAAAAATATTAATATAAAGTGATAACTACAAAAGTACCCCTGAGGTTAGCCTAATAACCAAAAAAAGGGCTCATCTTTTAAAATTACACATAACCCCTTAAGGTTTGAATTTACCTTGCAAAACTGCACCCTCAAGAGGTGGTCGAAAGAGCGCTACTTGTACGGTAAATACAAACCTCAAGGTGTTGATTGCAATTTTAGAAGATAAGTGGGTTTTTTTCTTTGTAACTAGAATGCACCTCGGGGTGGGGTGGGGTGGGGGTGGGTGTAGTTTCTGCAACGAAACTTTAAAATAAATGATAAAGTGAACACAATCAGCCGTCAATTTCCACTGCATTCACCAAAGAACTCCAAATATAAGGAAACATCAGAACAAGATTAACTTCCGCAATAACGAAGAATATTCTTTACCTTCACGGCACGCCAATGATCCAGACATTCTTTGTGAACATATTTTGATGTCCCTTTGCACTTGCAAGGAGCAATAAAGTCCCTACCTGATCAACAACCCAACTCAAAAGTCTTCAAACAAAACCCCCAAGTATCATATACATATATAAAACAATTCTGTAAATCAGCCGCGACATCTATAAGCCCAGTACAAACAATGCCTAAACACAGTTAATGGGCTGTGATTTTTTTACATAACCCGCTCTAGTGAAAATCTATAAGCCCAATACAAGCAATGACTTATAAATACAGTTAATAACTTTCTACATAATTTCAGAATTAGTTAGAAATTAGATAAATCCGCTCTAGTGAAAATCTGATCTGTGATTTTTTTTTCCATCTAAGTAACAAGAAAAAGGCAAAAAAAAAAAAAAAAAAGTATTGACGTGCGTTAACACTTTAGGGTACAACGTGCAAGACGCCTTCACGCACAATTCATCGAAAGATAACTTCTTTGTACTAAAACTACTACAGCGGGGCAGAATTGAAGCTCCAAATTAAAAAATTTGTGTAATATTTGGGGATTTTACCGTCAGTATCGAGGCAAATTCGGCACTGAATTTGCTCATCAGGCCCCGCCTCGAGGTCAATCTCAGAGAGGTCCTTGATGGGCGTCGGCGCCACCAGCGGTGAAGATACGGAGTGCTCGCCGCTCATTTTTGCCAAAAAAAAAAAAGGATGATGATGATGATAAATTTCAGTAATTCGAATTCAATTTCACATGGGGGGAATAAATGAAACCCCTTTCTTAAAAGTCACCAATAATTCGACGATTTTATCTGAAGAGGAAAGGGGTTTTCAGTGTTGAAATGAAAGTCTCGGAGCTTTTTGTATTTTGTACAGATGAAGCCAAGACCCCAAGAAAAGGAACGAATATATAAATGTGTTTGAAGAAAAAGTCATTGCCACCGTATTTTGGGAATTTAAACGTAAACGATAAAATAAAATAAAATATTTTCTTGTGATGTATTCTATCTTCAAAACTTATTTGTCCAACCGTTCAAATTAGAAGTCAAATCAAAATTTATCCATAAAATAAAAATTTTGTTTAAAGAAAAGAATTAAATTACAAAATTGTATAGAATCTTGATATATTATTGATAGACATGCATTATAAAGAGAGTTCTTCAACTTAAATTTCTTATTTAGTAGGATCGGATAACTTTTAAAAGGATTTAATCAATAAGAATGTAAGACACGTCGCAAGAAAGATGGAACCGTAATTTCCTGAAACATCCCCCGTGTCGCAATACAATCACAATGCAAATGATGTTGTGTCAATATAAATATTTCCAAGTCAAACAAAAATCGTATGGGCAAAACAAATGACCATAGTAAAGGAAAGTAGACTGCAGCACAACAGAAAAATATGTTATGTATAACCCCCTAATGAGTAACTTGAATTGGAGGATTTAGATCTTGGTGTCCTCGCGTCTACGCCAAGGAGAAAATCGAGTGAGAAAAATACCGGTTGATCTAACTCGAATGAGAGTTCAATGATTATATGAATGCTCTCATAAGTCGCCTCGTTCAAACTAGAGGTGGCCACTGGGTCGGACCAACTGCCCAGCCCGGCTCGACCAGGCTCTAGTTTTTCAGGCTCATGAGCTACCCGGGTTGGCCCGAGCCCAGCCCATCGGGGCCTCGAGCAGGCCCGGTCCCAAATTCCTTAGTCCGACCAGGCCAAGCCCGCCCCTAGCTCGGAGTGACCTAGCTCACAGCCCGTATCGACTCGGCCCACAACCCAGCCCACCCCATTCCACACCTTTTCTCCCCTCTTCTTCTCATTTAATTTAACATTAAATTATTTTTTAATTTAAAACAAATATTTTAATTCAGTATGGATTTTATTAGATTGAGTTTTTAATTTTAATGTTAACATATTTTTTAGAAGAAAATGTTGAATTGATTTTTCAATTAATTAACATACTTAATTTAAAATTCCGAAACAAATTTTTTTAATTGATCTTTTAATTTAATATTACTAGTTTTTTTTTTAAATTGGAAATTGAATTTTTAAAATCAAAATAGATTTTTTTAAATTCAAAACAATTTTTCTATAAATAAGACCAGTCCGGCCAGCCCTACCAGCGGATAGCCCGGGGCGGGCGGCAATGAGCCAAGGTCGCCCAGCCAAGGCCCAGCCCAGACCGACCTGTCCATCAGTGGTCCGATCTTGGTCCGGCAAGCCTTTGTTCCATCCACGGGCCGACCGGACCGGCCCATGGCTACCTCTAGTTAAAACCTCCCGTCAAGTAAAAATCCTGGGAAAAATATATATATACATATCTAAAGTGCATTATGAATGAGTCGCCAATGACTTAACAAAAACTTGATTTTTCAAAGTCTCGATCTTTATGCACTAAATGAGTCGTAATTTCTTCGATAATATAGGTATTAACGAACCATAAGAAGCTCCTAAAACTAGACACTCGTGGCTTTATATCCATATACAGTATGTTACCTAGACCAAATTCAGCGGATCACAAAACTTTTTTGAAGTTGACTTCAAACGTGCCTCCACACACGGTTCTAGAGAAGTACGTAGTATTTCTCGGTTAATGGGAGTATTCATTAAATTGTTCACTCGTACGACTCGTTCCTAATTAATTTCGTGGACCGTTGTGCTAGTTTTCAGATTTCTTCATACTTCTTACCCAAAAAGTCATTCTCATTTAATCCATCCTTTATATGTGGACTAATTTTTAGGGTTGAATACTTAGTTGTCCGAATTCAACCGAACGACTTTTTCTACCAACTCTAAACCCACCGATATTTTGGTTCTATTCCACTCCAAACTAAGACCCATATTCAAAATAAATCACTCATAATGAACCTATTTAGGGAAAAGTATATCCTACAATATGATGTGCCGTGTACATCAGTAGTGATTATGTTACAAAAAAATGTGATTATATTGCTTCATAATATTTTCACTATAATTATAT
This sequence comes from Orobanche coerulescens, assembly GCA_033398695.1. NCBI lineage: Eukaryota > Viridiplantae > Streptophyta > Magnoliopsida > Lamiales > Orobanchaceae > Orobanche > Orobanche coerulescens. The sequence goes on from CM065804.1 coordinate 16,477,011, forward strand.
TATACAATAATTGTGATTATCTTATATATTAATTTGATTATGCTGATAACCACAGCTAATGCGTATTGTGTACCATATATCATTTGTGGAATATACAAACTCCTATTTAGGTAAAAATTTATAAGCATTCGAAATTCCTAGTTATTGTTGTCATTTCTAATAGACCGCCTCTCAAACTTGTATTCACAGGTTAATCTAATTTTAATTAATCTCCCTCTATATTGTTTGTGAGACCTACTCTCACAAATATCAGTCAATTAGACTATAAAAAATTTAATTGAAAATATCAGTCAATTAGACTATAAAAAATTCAATATTCAATTAAATTTATTTCCTACTCCTAATATTTTATACTCCCTCCATATCTAAAGAATAGGCATAATTTTTTTTCGTCCATCCTATAAAAGTGGGTATATTCCATTTTTGGAAAATATACTTTATATTTTTACTCCTTTTTAATTTAGTTACAATCTTTTTAACTAGCATACCCTTTTTTTGTTAAAGTGGAAACTCTTTCTTCAGTAAAATCTATCATTATTTTAATTTGGGAAAATTACATATCCTAGTACAACTAATAAAATATTACAAATATATCATCAATTCAAAATATTTACAAGACTACTAATTTAGATGTGTTTATTTTTGTTAATTAATTTATTATACATATTTCTTTTCCTTTTCACACGGTTACTCCCCCATCCCCACTCTCTCTCTTCTTCTCCCCATGATTCTAGGTTTGTTTCCTCCTTCAAGAATAACACTTTATTTATATAGATGAAACTGGAAAAAAAAACTAAATAAGTGTGGATTTGAGAAAACATTTAGGATGTTGTGATGGTCGGAGATTTTGCGGCTGGTTGTGAATTGAAGGCGACAAGCGACATAAATTAAAGGTCGTGGTTGCAACCTGCGTGCTTGGTGGTGGTTGGCCGCGGTTGATCGGAAAACGGCAAATGAATCTGTTCCGGGCAATTTTATTTGGAGGTAACATCCATCTTGTATGATGTATGAGGTGGTGAGCGGCCATGTTGTTTTTAGGTTTCTGCTGTTCTTATTTACAATAGAGAGGGAAGTTCCATATTTATTCAGATTTTCATCGTTTTTAATCGTATATTGCAAAAAAATTGCAGATCTGACAACCCGACGGACCGCGCCCAGCTTTGTTGCTGCTTTCCCACCTCCTAGCGTCCCCTACAAGAATATTGCTACCCAGATCTGAAAACTTAATTGTTTACTGACTCCAATCCATCGCTCATATTTTTCTCTCTCTCTTTATCTCTATCTTCATTCGTTTTGCCTTTTTCCATATCTGCAATATTCATAACATTTTTATTTTAAGTCATGTTTCGGAGTTCCTCAATCACGGTGGTTTTGGGTGCGGTTCTGATTCGACACTTTCAAGATTCGCTGGAACCTACTGAATTTGAGGTTGTGCTGGATTTTGACATGTATGTCATTATGCAAGTCAGATTCTGAAGGATATCAATGGTTACTCGATTACAGGATTTTGGATACTTCTTCCCAATATTTTGTTCAAACGGTTGAAATTGATTTTTCATTTTATAATGCTTGTATAGATACTAGACTACATGGTTGTGTAAGTCTGTTGCGATGTGTTGGAGCAAGATTTGGTAAGTCTGTTGCGATGTGTTGGAGCAAGATTTGGTATACGCGCTATTGTACGGAAGCGTATTTAAAGGTGCGAAAAGCAAATCGACACAAGATTTATAGAGGTTCGGCCAAACATGCCTACGTCCTTTCTTCGCATCTTTTTCTATAGGATGAAGATCAACCTCTGCACCTCTCTTCTATCGGTCGAGGGATTACCATTACAATCTCGTCTTCTATCGGTCCGAGATAAAACGTAACACACTTGTCTTTTTGTCGATCCAAGTTAAACCATTTTCTTTTCTATCGGACAATGAATCAACCTATCTAACTTTCTATGGATACTAGACAAACCTCACGTGGATATAGATTGCGATTCTAATAATGCCGGATCCTTGATTCTAATAACACCGAATCCAATCTTATCCTTTCTTTTTCCTCTCGTGTATGTTTTCATGTATAACACTCAAACACTTATCAATATAAGCTCAAGTACAACAACAAGAATGTTTACAATGATATCATAAGTATAGATGATTTGCTCAAGGTTGTGTGTTTTGATACCAAATGGTTTGGTATTTATAGGCATTTTCCTCCAACTAGCCATTACTACTTGTTGACTTTTTAGCGTGCGCTAGCCTTCCTGCATAGCTTATGTGTTGTTACCCAAAATATTATTCTAGGGTTTGATGGAATGAACGAGTAACAAACAAAATGCGAGAGCACGTATGAGGGAATGTAAATAACACAAGATTTGTCGGGGTTGTTAGTCCCGGGCTTGAATACTCTCGCGAGATATTATTAATACGAATACTTGGGAGTACAAATATTAATGTTAGAGTACAATTACAATGAGTGTAAAGACCCTAGTTATCTAGCTCTTGAGTGCTGATGATTGCCGGAAGAACCAGAGTTGATACTCTGTGAGTTCTTGTAACAAAGATGAAGTGTTGTAGTCAACCGTGAGAAATCGACTGTCTCTCACTGTGTGAATTTAGTTGATATTCCTGTGAAATCTGATGGTTTCTCGTGTGAAATCAATAGTTTCTGAACCTTTTTCCAGTTGCTGGAGGTTTCCTATTTATAGGAGCGGGGGTAGTTCGGCAATCGCCTTTACTGTATTATAATAAGTGGTCGATCGTCTTTAGTACATGGGTTGGTCTCCTTAAAGTCCGCAGCAGCTGCTGGCAGCCGGATGTGCGAACCAATGAGAAGACAACACGCATCCTATGTCGCTGTCTTGGGAGGTCCCACCTAGGACCTTTCGGCGGGTCAGTCGGTAGGTGAGGCAGTCCTTGTTGTTGACAGTTGTTGATGGGCCGCCCTCAAAGATCATTATTCAGCGGCGCCATTCGCGGATCTGCACGTGGGTCTTCACTCCGATATCCGGTCTTCGTAGATATGACGGATAATGGCCTTACACGTGACATAGGACGGTCGTCCTTGGTCAGGCACCAGAGTCGATCGCTAGGTGCCAAGAGGCGATCGCCCTGGACGTTGATCGCTCGGTACCTGATCTCGATCTGGACTCTTCGCTTGGCAAGTCTGTCTTGGATTATTTGATGCTGGCTTGATCGCTCGGCCCTTATGCCGATCGCCATCGTGGCGTATAAATCGCCGCACAACAGTATGTTAAGCTCATTACGTACGTTAAGGCATCTTGCTTACGTACGTTAACTGCTTGCAACTTTAGTCCAGTAGCTTCTGTCCATACTATTATGTATCGATTACGTACGTTAATCCTTCCTCGTAGCGTGCATTAATCAGTCAATATATTTGTTGCCTACTTTTGTCAAACTGTCCGTTGTGCGCTTGACTTTGACCCAGAGACTTCCAACGGGTGTCTTGTTTGAATTCTCATTACGTACGTTAATCCTCTAGCATTACGCACGTTAAGTTCATCCGCGTTGCGTACGTTATCATCCTTGTGTAGCGTACGTTAAAAGTGTTTTGCACAGCTTTTTGCATCTTCGACTTCTTCGTTGTTTTGTTTTTCTTCCTTGTTGTTTTTCTTCGTTTAACAACTAATCATCAAAACTCGATAATGAATATATGGAATAAAATATTCCAACAATCTACCCATTTTTTATGATTACAAAACAACACTCTTGAATGGGATAAACCTGCAAAATATATAAATATATATATATATAAATATATATATATATATATATATAAAAATATATATATATATATATATATAAACACAAATCAAAGTTTTCGACTTTGTCCGTTTCGTTAGTTTCCGACTCCCATATTTTCTTTTCTCCTTTTTAACTTATTTCTTATCTTCTCTTTTCGACTTTCGATATTGATTTGTATATTTTTATTTTTCTCGTCATTCTTCCATGACGCTTTTCTCGTTTTTCTCCCCTTATACTCTTCTTCTTTTATTCCATTCTTCTCCCCATTTTTGTTATCAGCAAAAAGTATATAAACGATAATAAATGATGAAATAAATGATTTGATTATGATAAGTGCAAAAAAAGATAAACTCTCTCTGATAAAAATATCTCCCCATTAAAATAACAATTCCCCCTGAGTAAAATATCAATTTTAAAAATATCAAAAATATCAATTGATGAAATATTTATTTTGATTTTTGGGGACCCAACCGATAGTTGGTTTTTCTTTAATAACAGTTCCTTTAGGGATCCAAATCTTTTTTAGATTTTATCGTCCGACGTGGGCTTCTGCAATTTCAAATGTGATGCCCAATTTTTAAACATTTATTGCAATGGAGTATTTTCAAATTTAAGGATTCAATTTTAATATGTGGTTTGAATCCTAACCCCTATTTGTTTAAAGTATATTTTGAATAGAAAGCATTTATTCAAACTTGTCATTTCCGCACGAAAATTTCTTTGTTAACACTTTAAGTTCGTTTTGAACTTTTAAAAGATCATTCTTTAAATTATTTTCAATATCAAGACAATTTGAATGATTGGTTTCGATAATTTTCCCTTTTTCAAGAATTTTAGAAATTTCGGTTTCCAATAATTTATTTTTCGATTGAAGGGATTTTATTTCGGATAAAGCATTTTGAAAATCAATCTGCAATAATTTGAATGCTTCAAATAATTCATCTTGAGAGGATGTACGAACCTGACTTTCGACGTCGCTTTTGTCGAATGAACTTCGTGTCATGAGAGCGAGATTATTTTGATTGAAATCATCATCTTCATCTTTATCGCTCCATATTGCAACGAGAATTTCCTTTTTAAGATTTGTGTTCCGGCAATTTTTAGCAAAGTCGATTGGTTTACCACATGTTCGACAGTTGTTGTCGAATTTCTTAGATTCGCCCGATTTGATGTCATTCTTTCTCCGGTTCAATAGGTTTTGAAACTTATTAAAATTCTTGGCATAATATGCCGATTCTTCATTACTTTCATCGACCGGGATTCTTTTTTGCGAGACGTCTTAGCTTTTAAAGCTATTGATCTTTCCTTCGGCTTCGGCTTGACACTTCGTGATTTTAGAACAATCTCACAATTAATTAGCAAACAAAGGAGGGCGCTAAAGTCGCGCGTGTTGAGATCTTTAGATTCCATGATCGCCGTCATGGTGCCGTCCCATTCGCTAGGTAGTGATCGTAAGATTTTATTGACTTTCTCACTACTCGATAGCGGTTTCCCGAAAGAAGCAAGTCCATTTGTGATGACCAAAAATCAGTCGAGCATGTTGGTGGTGGACTCGTCACCTTTCATCATGAATAACAAGTAGTCATGGAGAAGCATATTAATCTTCGTCTTCTTGACTTGAGTTGTTCCCTCGTGTGTGATTTCAAGAATTTTCCATATTTCTTTAGCACTTTCACACGATAAAATACGGTTGACCTCTTCTGGATTTAAGGCACAATATAAAAGTTGAGTGGCCTTACAATTTATATGATCGTTCTTCCAATCCTCGTCATTATATTATTCGAAACTCTTAAGAGATCCGTCGGATTTGATTGGAACTTTTGGGCCAAGACAAATGATCTTCCAGATTTCTATATCATACGGTTGACCTTTTCTGGATTTAAGGCACAATATAAAAGTTGAGTGGCCTTACAATTTATATGATCGTTCTTCCAATCCTCGTCATTATATTATTCGAAACTCTTAAGAGATCCGTCGGATTTGATTGGAACTTTTGGGCCAAGACAAATGATCTTCCAGATTTCTATATCATATGCACGAATGAAGATCGACATCTTTTTCCTCCAAGTCATATAATTTGATCCATCGAAGAATGGTGGTCGGTTCAAGGCAAGACCTTCGATCGGTGTAAATGAAACGCCATTTGGATCGTCTTCTCCTTGGATGTTAATCCGCTTCTAGGAGGTACCGCTCTGATACCAATTGTTGGAGCAAGATTCGGTATACGCACTATTGTGCGGAAGCATATTTAAAGGTGCGGAAAGTAAATCGACACAAAATTTATAGAGGTTCGGCCAAACGTGCCTACGTCCTCTCTCCGTATCTTTTTCTATATGATGAAGATCAACCTCTGTACCTCTCTTTTATCGGTCGAGGGATTGCCGTTACAATCTCGTCTTCTATCGGTCCGAGATAAATCGTAACACACTTGTCTTTTTATCAGTCCAAGTTAAACCATTTTCCTTTTCTATCGGACAAGGAATCAACCTATCTAGCTTTCTATGGGTACTAGACAAACCTCACGTGGATATAGATTGCGATTCTAATAATGCCGGATCCTTGATCCTAATAACACTGAATCTAATCTTATCCTTTCTTTTTCCTCTCGTGTATGTTTTCGTGTATAACACTCAAACACTTATCAATATAAGCTCAAGTACAACAACAAGAATGTTTACAATGATATCACAAGTATAGATGATTTGCTCAAGGTTCTTGTGTGTTTTGATACCAAATGGTTTGGTATTTATAGGCATTTTCCTCCAACTAGCCGTTACTGCCTGCTGACTCTTTAGCGTGCGCTAGCCTTCCTGCATAGTGTACGTTAAGCTCATTACGTACGTTAAGGCATCTTGCTTGTGTACGTTAACTGCTTGCAACTTTAGTCCAGTAGCATCTATCCATACTATTACGTAGGTTGTGTTTTATCGATTACGTATGTTAACTGCTTGCTGTAGCGTACGTTAATCCTTCCTCGTAGCGTGCATTAATCAGTCAACATATCTGTTGCCTGTTTTTGTCAAACTGTCCGTTGTGCGTTTGACTTTGACCCAGAGACTTCCAACGGGTGTCTTGTTTGAATTCTCATTACATACGTTAATCCTCTAGCATTACGTACGTTAAGTTCATCCGCATTGCGTACGTTATCATCCTTGTGTAGCTTACATTAAAAGTGTTTTGTCCAACTTTTTACGTCTTCAATTTCTTCGTTGTTTTGTTTTTCTTCCTTGTTGTTTTTCTTCGTTTAACAACTAATTATCAAAACTCGATAATGAATATTTGGAATAAAATATTCCAACACGATGGTTATATTATTTGTAAAATTTCAATACATGTTTGTGTACTATAACAATATCACTCCTTTTCTGGTTATGCTCCAATATTTATTTGGTTACTGTCGGATAATTGTTTGGGTTCTTCGGCTACTTGAAATGCAGATTAGGAAAATTGCCTCAGATTAATATGCTAAACTAGTAACCCTCATACTAAGCTAATGAATCAAGGGTAACTATACAAAATAAATAAGATAATCAAACTATATAAAAAGTATCCACCACATCATAATGATAAAAATAAATGGTATCTATTAACGAACAATCGAGTAACCAAATAATAAATGGTAACCAAAACGAATAATTGTATTGAAATTCAATATTCACATCAGTAAAATACTATTTGTTAAGTATAGATAACCAAATAATACTTGATATGATCCATATTTTTGTACCTCCACTTTTTTTTTTTGCAAAAAACGTCCATTGTGGACAGGGGGTTGAGGCGGGACCCACCAACCTGTGAGATAAAGAAAATATGAAGAGTATAAACAATCTGACCTGAATTATGACAAAAAATGGGACATAATCCGGATCCTAAATCTAGAAAACAAAGTACCTAAGGCCCGCTAAAGAAATACAAGCTGCACCACTAAAGGCGTGGGCTAATGTGTGGACCGATAGGTAAATAATCACCTCCGAGGTATGACCAAAAATGGGCCATAAATCGGATCCTAATAACTAAATTGACAGCAGCCCGCTGGAGAAATACAAGGTGCACCACTAAAAATGTGGGCTAATGTGCGGGCCCATAGCAAAAAAACAGATGATAAAATACTACCTAAATCTAAAAGAAGGGTAGCCAAGCTGGTCCATCCGTATAAGAGAGAAGAAACGGAGGAGCAGTATCATATGAATAAGTCTGAATACCGAGGGACGACATGCCGAGCTCAGAGAGATAATCAGCCGGCCTGTTGCCCTCCCGTAAAATGTGGGTGACTCTGTACTGAATGTCTCGGAGAATGTGTCGGATACGCATAAGGGTGTGACGAACTTGCCAAGAGCCCCGATGGTCAGATGAAAGCAGGGTCACCACAGCAGCAACATCAAGCTCAATCCAAACATGTCTCGATCTCTGGGAAGCCAAAATCAGTCCAATAGCAAGCGCCTGGATCTCTGCATCAAAGCTCGAAGAGGCCTGAAAAGAGGAGTGGAAAGCAAGGAGTAGCGCTCCGTGATGATCTCTAATCAGACCTCCACCACCAGCAATCTGAGTATCTCTATCAAAGGAGCCATACGTGTTTAGCTTGATCCAAGGGGGCTCGGGTCGAAGCCAAACCACCGGAAGAGAGTGATGAGTCTGAGCAGGAGAGGAAGTCGCTCGCTAGAAACGGTCAGGAGGCGAGCACCCCGACCAGAACTCTGAAGAAGTAAGCCCCGCAGCAGATAGCAATGAAACATGGTGCTCTACCTACACAATAACATGAGAAGCAAGAAAAGTAACCGCTCTATGCTTTACACTATTCCTCTCCGTCCATATGAACCAAAGGATCAGACAAGGAATAATGAAAGCAACGTGCCTAAAGTGTGTGCCATGTGAGAAAAAATTCAGAAGCTCAAAGATATTATTACTATGGGGTAAGGATAAATGAGTCCATACGCCAAAATATTCCCACACGTCACGAGCCACGTCACTCTCCAAGAAAAGGTGGGCAAGGGTCTCAGAATGGTAGGTATGGGTAAGGGTAAGGGTACAACATGAGAATCTGGAGGCCAAGGAAACGCCCCTCCTCTGTAAGACATCATCAGTCGGGATCCATCGCAGTAGAAGTCGCCAAATGAATACCGATATCGAAGGTGTGAGTAAAGTAGTCCAAATGGCCCCGAAAATGAGATTAGCCTGATCCCTCACCCTGATGTGAGACCAAGATGACGCCAATGAGAAGGCACCCAAAGATGTAAGGGTCCAGCACATGCTATCCGAATCCTCCTCGGCAATGGGAGTCACGAGAATCTCCTGTATGAAGTGAGGGGTAAATCCTAGCTCCTCACCAACAATGGACTCTAGTCTGCCCCTGTCCCAACTCCCATCCACCCAGAGATCATTAATCCTAAGATGGGGTCTACCAGTAATCTGATAATAAGACGAAATAGGCCTATCCCCAATCCAAGTGTCATCCCAAAATATTGTTAAATAAGATTATCTCATGTGAGGACCCACTTTACATTGTTAAATATATAAAAAATTACCGGCCTACCAGTAATCCACTTTACATTGTTAAATATATAAAAAATTAATGAACAATAATAACCCGTATCTAAATGCAATATAGAGTAACTAAACTATACTTTATAGTATGGCTAAAATGCTCCTGGGGTCCCTTAACTTAATTTCAGATAATGATTTAGTCCTTTATCTTTTCTTTTGTCCCACCTAAGTCCTTTATCTTTCCATTTTAAGCAAAGTTAGCATTTTCTGTTGGTCTTCGTTATAATAATTAATTAGACGCTGATTTTATACCTACGTGGCTATAAAAATTCCTACGTGCCAACCTATGTGTCCATTTCCTAACCTAGGTGGATTATAAAAAAAAAATCAAAAAAAAAGTGCCTCCCGCCGCCGCCGACTACAGCCTCCTGTCCACAAATCTCTTCACTCATCCTCTCTCTCTCCTCTGCTTCCCTCCTCCGCCACGACTACAGCCTCCCGCCGCCGTCCTTCTCAACCACCACACCTCTCCTCACAAAACATGCCAAGGTACACACTAATACTCACAAATCATAAGAGCCGTCACCTGAGCATAGTGGAAAACATATCCCCAATAGATCTAAAGTGTTCTACTTCTAGTAACCACTCTCCCTCAAAACCGCTTTGATTGCATCTCCAATAGATACCATTTTGTTAGGAATACTTGTTAGATTTTGATGATGTCATCAGTATAAATTCAAATGTTTATTACTTGGCAAAAATGTAAGGAAGAACCAAATGAGTATCTCCCATAGGCCAAATATGTTAAGTGTAAAACTTGGCAAAATATAAAGAAGAACCAAATGAGTATCTTCTATAGGCCAAAGGTAAGTTAGGCTAAAAATCGGCTAAGTACTAAAGATTAGCTGAGTTCATCAGAGAGGTACAGCCGAGTCAAGCCAGAGTAGTTCTGGTCAACAAAAATCATCAGTGATGTTTGACCAGACTGCAGTCAAGATACCTCAGACAAGTCATCTGATCAGACAAGTCCTAAACAGTGAACATCAGAGAGGTCCAGACTGCAGAGAAGTTAACTGCACATCAGCCTAGTCGAGATCAGCCAAGTATTCCAAGTCCACGTCAGCATGCGTTGAAAATTCAAATATTACGGCAAGTCACATGCAACGTGAAGAGACAAATTGAAGTGATTCCCGCAAAAGATATGAATTAACTAATCCATCCAGACCCACCTTGGAGACTTTAAACGTTTTTATATTCAAAAGATTCGGCGCATCACATGCAGAAGTCTTCACAATGGTCGGAAGATAGATTAAAATATGGGAATCCAGCCTTGCAACGTTCAGAAAAGAATAAACAAAGAAGTCTCCCTCCAACGGACTGATTTGTTACAGATTTTCAACGGCTATGAAGAAATGCTCATGGATCAACACCTATATATATATATATCCGAAGATTTGAAGTTGAGCAATAACCGGTGCGAACATACTTTCAAGCGATCAAAGCATTCAAGCAATCTAAAAGCGAAATACAGCATCGTGAAAAGAGCGGTTCGAAAAAGTTCATACTTGAAGAAGCTCTTAGTTGGAGAAGACAAAAACTCGTGTCTTAAATCCTGAGTTAGGGGTATTTCACTGGTTGAAGTTCGAGACTGTAAAAGCATCCAAGGATCGAGGATCAAGAGGTGCAAGGCAGTCAAGTGTGTTACAACGGCACGGATTTCCACTGGTTGGAAGCTGTTGTAGTTTGGTTGAATCACTGTAATATTTATCACTGGTTGAAAATTATAGTGATCTCCAACTGGTTTGGAGAAAAGTGGATTAGTAGAGGATTACCCCATCTCTGAGACCACTATAATTGCCTGCGTATTTTACTGTTTTATTGCATCATACTTTAACTGCTGCATTCATTGTTAAGTGTTTCATTAGTTGCTGTGTATTCGTCATCAGCTGACTTCCGCACGTATTAAGAACAAACGACTCCAAGTCATTTGTTTATCTATCAGCTGAAGAAACTTACTCTTTGAGAAAAAGAGTTTAAGAGTTTCAATAAGTCTATTCACCCCCCCTCTAGACTTATTTCTGGACGACTTGTGACCTACACATTTGTGTAAGAAATCATGGTTTCATCCGCTGATAAACACTCAAGGAAAAAAAATCAGACAAAATGGACTCATCTTCAGTCGCACAAGCCAATAAGTCTTCCGAATCATAAACAATTGTGTGCTCTGTGTCAAACTCTCGGGTATCCATCTCAAACAAAAGAAGAATCAAACACCATGAGAGATGACGATGGAAGAGAGAGATACATGGAGATATGACGAAGGGAGATACAGGCACATAATTCGCGTACTCCATTTTTTTATCTTCTTTCTTTTTAATCGTTTTAAATGGTGAAAGATGACCAGTTTCTCCACCTACCAGTTTCTCCACAGCCTCACCTCTCCTCCCGCCGCCGTTTTTTTTATCTTCTTTCTTTTTAATGGTGAAAGATGAGATCTGGGTATAAAGGAAGAAGATGATGGTCAGCATCTGATTTGGCATCATTGTGACCGACTTAACAGCCACCTGGACAACAGTTAACGGCGTTAACAAAAAAGCATAACCAAGGCTAACTTTGCTTGAAATGTGAAAGATAAAGGACTTAGTTGGGACAAAAAAAAGATAAAAGACTAAATCCTTATCTGAAATTAAGTTAAGGGACCCCAGGAGCATTTTAGCCTTATAGTATATATAGTTTTTTACAGCATTTTGCATTGTCGACTATAAAAAAAATCATTGAGCAAGATTAACTCGTATCCAGATGTAATTTTCGAGTAACCAAACTATACTTGTCGACTATAAAAGTGATATTGGAGTATCCAACATCTTCTATTAGATTAACCAACTATATATTTTTAGGTATCCAACTACAATACGTCATATATTTCATACACCATACCATCCAAATTGAAGTAAAAATACATATATAAACTCATTATTAAACACCAAAAGTCTCAATGGCCGACCACCACCACCAAGATTCCAAATATACAATCATTACTCATCAAGTTGAGCACAAACTTGAAATATTAACAACAAGATAAAATTGAAGAAAATCAAACTCAAACGTCTCAAACTACCGCTCCCTTGAAAATATATTTGAATACAGTAAAATTAGACTCACATCTCTGGATACCATCATGCTCTACTTTAGTTATCATAATATACATATTCAGATACCTTTAAATTATAAAAAAATCAGAACGAAGAAATCTCAATTCAGCCACCACGCTGCATTTCACGCCAGGACATCATTCACGCCCGTCGTCGACCTGTATTGCTGTTTTCGAGTCTAATTTTTATCATAATTGGGTTGGCCCATACACAAATCAAAACAATATTTCAGATCGGAGCCGTTGTCGATCTTCAATTCGTCCTAGCCATCCAAGAAGTATCCGTCTATATAATCCTTCCACGCAGCAACGAAATGCTTCAGTCTGGCCAAATCTGGTCGGTTCGACTACAGGTAATTTCATGCAAAGCCAGATGCGATATCTCATGTGAGGACCCAAATTCCGGTGAGGTTTTTCCCGTCTCCCTTGTGACCCTAGACAGAGAAAGAAGATGGTGTTTTTTTTCGGTAACGGAATGTAGAGAATCTGTCTTTTGATTGAAGTGCAGGTTACAGTTGCGTTATTTAGGGAAGATGGATTGACTTTCTCTCTCATAGGTAAAAGTATTGCGTTAGTTGTAATTTTTTTTGCTTGTTTGATTTATGTAATTAGTTTCTAATTATCGTATATTATGTAAAATACCCTTTCAATTTTATTAAAACCTCTATCCCTAAAGAGAGTGCACTCTTTAGGGACGGAGGGAGTCTATCCTTTTCTAAATTCTAAACTTTCATTTTAATTTTAGTTAAATCATTCTTTCCAAATAAATATATTTTATTTTATTTTTATTATTTTATAATCTAATTAAAATTATTTTCTACTCCAAATAATATTATACGTGTTTTACATTAAAGCTTCACGTCCAGATAAAATTTTCTATATATCATTTTTATAAATGAAAAACATATCCTCCTATATATTATTTACTAGTATAACACCCGTGTAATTACACGGGAACACAAAAAAAAGAATTTTTATGTAAATATATAATATGTAAATCGTTCATTATAAATTTCATAATACTTATTTATAAACTACACTATTTGTTCTGTTTATGATTACACCATTCTCATCGCAAGAAACGATTTCTAGTCTTTCATGATCTTCACTCTTGATATGGCTACATAAAGCTAACCATGAACGAATACGGGTCTTGGAAGATACATATCGATATGATAAAGCGTTTGACCTTGACTCTTAAATATAGTCATGGTAAAGCTCATAATAAGTGAGAACTGCCGTATTTGAAATTTAAATGGTAATCTGATATCTAAGGGGCTTAATATCAATTGTGGAATAAATACTTTACTCTCAGAATTATTCCCCGAATTTTTTGTTCAATAATATGGTTACAGGTTTGGATAATTATGAATGATGTGACATTGCATAATTCTGATGATTGATCTATATTTTGAATTAGCATAATTGAAATTCTAACTTACGATTTTAAGATGTGATTTGGAATTCGAGAACACTTGATACTATTCAAAAAAAATCATTGGATATACTTGATTTTGACTTTTAGATGGCAGAAATTTTGCATATACTATCAGAACTGCGATATATCCGCTTGTCTTTTGAAATTATAGACATCACGTAATCGTTTACTATCTCTACAACGTGATATATCCGCTCGTCTTTTGAAATTATAGATATCACGTAATCGTTTACTATCTCCACAACGTTATTTGTTGGCGCCGTGGTTGCCCTTTCTTCAAAAAATTACTTTATGGAAAGTTACTTTTAAGTGAATGGTAGTGTTTTCAACAATGGCTGTAATATCATTTTCGGCATTCTGGATTAGTAAATATCAAAAATATCAATCAAGGTTTCTCTATCGACTTCTTCACTCAGCTCACCATTTACAATTTTGAGGATTCATTCAGAGAAATCCTTAATTTCTTGTAGATGATGAGATGACATTGTTTGTCCAATAATTAATCTCATAATTATGAGTTTGCAATGATGCTCAAGTGAAGAGAGCTTATACTTGAATAACCAAAATATGCAATTGTCCTTTGGTATAACTTCATATGTACAATTATACTAAGCAAGGATAATTCTAGTAATATTTAAAATAAAAAAAACTTTTGGAAATGTGTTGCTACCCAAAATATTATCCGGAGATAGATATTGCTGGAATGGATGGGATAGCAAACAAATGCAAGAGCACTTCCGTGAGAAAGATAAATAACACAAGATTTGCTGGGGTTGTTAGTCCCGGGCTTGAATGCTCTCGCGAGATATTATTAATACCAATATTCGGGGATACAAGTACTAATGTAAGAATACAATTACAATGAGTGTAAAGATTCTTGTTATCTTAGCTAGTGAGCGTGTAGATTGCCGGAAGAACCAGATTTGATGCTCTGTGAGTTCTTGTAACAAAGGAGATGAACAGTCGCGGCGGTGAGAGATCGACCGTCTCTCACGGCGAGTATTTAGCTGGATGCTTGGGCTCCGGGGCTTGTGAATCCTTTGGAATCCGTCTAGTGGAGACTTGCTGCTTCTGCCGATCGTCTTCTGGACGAGAGATTTGGAGAGAGAAGTCCTGAGATGGATTCCGGTGAGATAGCCGGGAGCTTGATGATATGTATGTTCTTCAGAATTTCCGTGAATGTATCGGAATGTGAGAGAATGAGTTCTGAGCGTAAGTCAGAATGAATTCGGAACCGTTGGTGGAATGTATTTCGAACTGTAGGTTGAGTGAATTCCGAACAGTAAGTTTTGTCAATTTTGGAACCTTTTTCCAGTAGGAGGAGGTTCTCTATTTATAGGGCTTGGATACGCCGGGAGATCGCCTTTTCTGCATTATAATAATTGGGCGATCGTCTTTTAGCACATGGGCCTGTCCCCTCAAAGTCTGCAGGAGTTCTTTGGCGATCAGTGTGCGGTCCAATGGGGAGCTTACACGCGTCCTGAGTTGCTGTCACGGGTGGTCCCACTGACAACTTTCGGCGCGCATGCTGGTAGGTGAGGTAGGTGACAGGCTGTGGTCAAAAGATCTTGTCTGTCAGCAGAAGATCTTGTCAGCGCCTTTGGTGGATCTGCACGTGGGTGCTTTTCTGAGATCCAGTCCTTGATGACTTTGACGGGCGATCATCTCTGCTCGGGGCGCAGGTCGACCGCCCTTAGCCGGATACTAGAGTAGATCGCCAGATGCCAAAGGGCGATCGCCTTGGGAGTCGATCGCTAGGTGCCTGATGGTGGTCTGATATCTTCGACTTGGCGAGCTAGCCATAGTTTGACTGGAGTTGACTTGGTCGCTCGGCCTTATAGTCGATCGCCTGTCGGGATGAATAAATCGTGACACAACAATTGCCCCCCAGCTCGCTCATACGTTGGAAACGTGGGGTGAGGTGGCTTTCCTGGCGATCGCTGAACTTTTGACGAGCGACTTCGTGTTTAACTGAACTGGCGATCGTCTTTGAGCTGATATACTCTGGGTTCGGACGACCTGGTTGGCCGCTGAACTGCGCGGGAGAAAACAATGGGCGTGGAAAAGTCTCCGCGCACGTGTCGGGCTTCTATTGGAGGACGCCAACGGTCATTAATGACTCCTCGGCTGACGCGTCCTCGAAAAGACGCGTACGCGGGTCTCGAGGGGGTCAATTAGTGCGTCGTTTGAGATCCGACCCTTGAGGTTTTCCCTTATTGCAATCGGGTCCCTGCCTTCTCCTATAAAAGGGGGCGCGGTGCTGCAGCTTTACTCACGCGTACTTTTTGGAGGAAGAAGGACTTGCTGCCTAATTTTCTGAAGATCTTAGCGCCGATCGTCGTTCGATTTCACTTTAGGGTAAGAAAAATCCTTTTCTCCTTTTCTGTCTCTGAAAATGGCCGGAACCTCATCATCATTTGGAGCGGGTATCAGTTCTGCCGCCGGGACATCGACTGTCCGGGGAGAAACTTCTTCCGTCTTCCACCTGGAGACGGCGGCTGAAGCTATTCGAGCCGGAATCGACCCGGCTGAAGTCGAGGCTTTATTCAATGAGGCCGATGTTGCTAAGGAGTTGGCTGCTGAAGAGAGACGATCGCAGATCGAGAGAGATCTGGCGATCAGGGCTTACTGGGAGCGACACAGCGTTTTCGGTCGGGCCTATAGGGCTTTCGCTGAGATAATGGAGAGGTTGGCCGATCCTACTCCGAGATTCGATTTCCGGGGATATTCGGTCGCCTATCCCTATGTGCTTCCCAAGCGGTCGCAGTACCGTGCTGCGCAGCGATCGTTGTGGTCGCTCGGCCAAATACGGAGCTCGACGACCAGGAGAGATCTGGCCGTCTGGAGGACAAGATTCCATGTTCCTTCAGATATGGACATGTTCGCGCCCGCGGAGAATGAAAGAGCCGACCAGCCTCCGATGGGTATGGTCGCAGTGAGTGAGGCCGTTATGGAGGCCGGGCTGCGCTTCTCTCTATCCTTTGCGGTCTCCCATCTGTTGGCCGCTTGGAATGTGGCGCCACTTCAGCTGACGCCGAACGCCTGGCTCCAAATTATCTGCACCCTCACCCTTTTCGGCGGTCACCGCCTGTACCGCCTCCCATCGCCGTTGGAGATGAATCATTTGTTTAAACTGACGGCTCATAGAGGGTTGGTCGGCGGTTACCATATTCAAGGCCGATCTGGTCGGGTGATTCATGGAGTCCCGAATAAGATACGGAGCGATCAGACGAAGTGGTTCTGGGTCGCCGGCAAGTGGAGAGCTTCAGCGAGCGACAATCCCACGGGCGAGCTGGAGATCCCCACTGAATTTCGGGAGAGGAATCCCGGTAAGGGTTTAGACTCTCCCTTCGTTTGGATGCGTTTTGGACTGATCTAATTTGATTTCTGTTTTGCAGGTTTTCACATTCCGGCGATCGAGGAGCTGCCTTTCGATTTTCTCGTTGTTTGGGAGCGGATAAGGAGCTTGTCGGACGACGACCTTGACGCCACTCGGATCAACAAGGAGAGTCGCTGGTTGTCGGCTCGACTATTCCGTTTCCCGAGACATCTCGCGGTACCAGGTATGAGTTCCTGCGACCTTCATTTTCTAGGCAATCGCCTTACTTGAGGAAAGTGTCTGACCGTTAGTCGATCATCTTTAACTGCATAGGTTCGCTTTCCTCGCTTTTTGGAGCCTCCGACGGAGATCGCTATGTCTAACCCAGGAGTCCCAGGCCGTCTTCGCCATAAGAGGTCGACTCGGGTCCCACCTGTTGCGTTGCCTATAGTTCCGGAGGCGGAGCCTCGCGTGGAGCCGGAGCCCCGCGTGGAGCCGGTCGTGGTTGAGGAGGAAATTCCGGAGGAGGGGCTTCGGGCGAATCGCAAGAGGCCGAGGCCGGAAGAAACTTCGGTTCCTGCCCCGGGCGATGAAGTGTCGATCGCCGCGCCCCCGATCACCATTGTCGCTCCGGAGAGTGAGCCGCCCTCTGCGGCTTTCATGCGGGAGATGGCGATCGCGGATGCAGAGACTCCTCGAGGGAAACCGTTTTTCGGTCGGGATCCCGAGAAGGCTGAGAGGTAGATAGCATTTTTGTGTTGAAAATTGCATCTGCGTAGAAGTTGTATTAACTTTGTTGTTTTGATGCAGGATCCGTCGCGCAGATCCGTCTTGTCCACCGATGGTCGTGGATTTCCTGGCGAGCCGATCTCCTCGCCATTCCTGCGACATTCCTCCATATGTTAGCAAAGCTGCTTCGCTCGCCAAGGCATGGACAATCGATCTGGATGCGATCGCTCGGCGGCGATCGCCGAGTTCGATGCACGCCGTTCTCGCCCTTTCTCTTCGTGACGGCGACCATGGCCGTCCAGTGCCGCTCAGAGTTTGAGGCGGCCCTCCACTATTCGCCTTCAGGAGGATCTCGAGGCGGCTCGGAAAGAGAACGCCGAGTTTGCTGACAAGATCGCGGCGATGGAGAAGGACTCCCTGGAGGCGGCCAAGCGGGCGAGCCATGAGCTTGAGATGGAGAAGAAGGAGACTGAGAAATATCGTATGGCGGTTGACCGATTCCGGGACCAGATGCACGCCGCCCAGCGCGGAACGTTGTCAAGAGGAGGCCGATCGCGAAGGTGACGATCGCTTAGGTGACAGCGGGCGACGGAGGCGAGGGAAAAGATTGCTGCGATGGAGGCCGAGCTCCAGGGGTCGCAACAGGCGATGGCGGAGCTGAAAGGAGAGGTTGAGGCGACCAAGGCCGATCCCTTCCAAAACTTGGAGTATGTCAGCGAGTTCGCCTATTATTTGGCGTTCGCCGACTCGATCCGAGCGGCTAAGAAGGGAGGTTTGGAGGTCGGGCCTCTTGCCGATAAGTTCAAGGCGTATGCGTTGGAGCATCCTCTCCATTCAGCTTTCTCCTTGCCGATCCTGGATCTTGCGGACATCGGCATGGATTTGAGCTGGTATCCGTCTCCAGACAATCTTGCTCATCCCGACGCTCCGGAAGATGAGGGGACCGCGCCGAATGCTGATGGCGAAGGCCAGGCAGGGGCCTGAGGCGCTTCATTTTTGACGTTTTTGGCTTGCTTGTAGTTTTGTAGCTTTCTTTTGTAGAGTATAAGCCTTCGGGCGACCATGTACTTTGATCTTCTCAAGCAATGAACTGAATGTTTGATTATCTTCGATTACTTGAATGAATGGTTATTTTTGAGTCTTTGTTTGACTTTGTACAAATGTGTGAGGAGAGATCGTTGCGAGGGTAGTCCCAAATGAATTGATAAACTCATAAAGATAGCTTTTTACAACAAATTCGATCGCTGCACTACATCTGAAAAAATGACGATCTCCGTATGTGGTTGAATAGCGACGATCGTCGTGTAGGTAGTCCGCACTCTTATTGCCCCTTGTTTTTATTCACTTAGTGGAGGTAAGGGGATGAAAATAATTCCTTGAGTGAGCGGTCTTCAATTTTGTCGAATCCTCGGGGACGGTCGTCCATCTTGAGGAACCGTGCACGATCGCGGAGTTCGATGGACCGACTCCTTGATCATGTCTTGATGCGCGAAGACATTGAGTGTCTCGTGACTCACTTTATTATGAGGGTCCTCTGTTAGGCTGCGCCTCGCCTCGTATTTAAACGAAGGGCGTGCGGTCTCGGTCTAGAGGAGTCCTTGCGCGGGGCAGCATCGGATGAATCAACTCCGCGCCCGCGGCTTGTTAGCTCTGCTTCCACCTCGGCCAGCCATGGAGATGGCCGACCTCGACGGTGTACGTTGAGACGGGGGTTGTGGCACGTCGCATTGTCCGGGTTCACCATGTTAGATGATGAACCTTTGAGGGCGAGCGATCGTGTCTACTGATTTATTTTGGAGGGCCCTCAGACTACGCCGGCCTCGCATTTAAACGAAAGGCTGGCGATCTTGGCCTAAAGGGACCTTGCATGGCCTAAGTAGTCGGTTCCATCGACCACCAGGACCATGGCTGCACTCTTCCACCTTGGATCGTCATGCAGATGCCGACCTTCGACGGTGTACGTTGTGCGGGGGAGGCGATCTCGTGCCTTAGTCCATCATGTTAGATGGTGAACTGTAGATGGCGATCGAGTCCTCCAGTTTCTTAAATGAGAAGGGAGATCGAGGAGACTTCCGAGCTCTCCTTCTCTTGATTGAAGCATGTAGAGACGGTCGCCGAGGTTGATCCAGGGGTCGGCTCGTATGAGCTTCCCAGCCTGTTTTGTGCTCGACTCGGACGATCGTCTATAGAGATTGGTAGGGGCTTCGGCTAAACCAATAAGCTGTCCAACTTGCCCTCCTCGAACAATCTCCAGAGCTGTTTGAGGAGGTCGCGGCATTTGTTGGTGCTGTGGCCGGGACTCTTGTGGTAGGCACAATATTGATTGTTGTCCAGGTGATCGTGGTCCCTTATCGCCTTTGGCTTTTTGAGCTCTTCGTGCCCCTTGATGGCATAGAAAATATGTGCCGGAGTTCTGTTGAACGTATGGAGGAGATGGGCTTCCATGTCCTCGAAAGCCTTGAGATCTCCGGGTGTCTTGGCGATCGCCTTCTTTGCTTTGGCGATCGCTATCTTCTGGACAAGAGGTGGCGTTTCCTCGCCTAAGCGGAGGGTGAGTAGCCTTTGCCTAGCCAGAAAGTTGGCAGCTTTAGCGCGGAAAATCGCGTAAGTTGGGGGGATATCCTTGGAGAGATGTCTAAACATGGGAGAGTGACCGTGGAATCCCCCCATGATCGAATAGAGAGCGAGCTCGTCACTGACGGGTTCGCCGGTGAGGATGATTTCGTCTACCCGGTCAATGTAATCCGCGTCGGTTTCATCCTTCCCCTGCTTGATTTTTATCATGCGGTGGGGGCCTTCTGGTCTGGCGACCTTGCTGGCGAAGTATGACGTGAAGTCATTCGCCAGTTTCTTAAAAGAGGTGATTGATCATGGTGGTAGTGAGACGTACCACCTGTGGGCCAGCTCGCCCAATGTCAACAGGAAGATCCGGCACTTGGTTGCATCATATGCCCCACACCCAGTCATGTAAATTCGGAATTTACTCAGGTGAGTTTCGGGGTCCGATCTCCCCTCATACAGAGGTGTTTTGGGAGGAGCGATCGTTGGTTGTATGGGGGCAAGCTCGATGTGGACCGCGAGTGGCTCGGTCGGCCCGGCGATCTTCTTGCTGGTGCTTGCCCCAGTGTCCAAGAGTGCTTTCATCTCGTCGAGCTGGCGTTGTATGGCGGCCATCGCCGTGGCCTGACTGCTAGCGGCTCGGCGCTCAGAGCGGGAGCCGAGGCGATTGAGTACTGATTCCCTGGCGATCGGGGCGGGAGTCAGATGGCTGACCTGTGTTCGGCTGTGAGGTGGGTAGGCCGAAATCCTGGTGACGGATTCGGGTTCCGTCTTTTCGAGGTTGGAAACAGAGTGCCCCGGTCGCCAGGATGGGTCGCGCCCCAAGCGATCGAATATGGATCCGTCCGGTCGTGCGAGAGCCTTTCCTCGCGAATTGGGGCTTTCTGACGATCGCTCGTTCAGTAGCCCGCTGAATTTCCGTTTTCCCATGCGGCGGATGATCGAGGGAGTTATTGCAGGTGACGCACATGCTCTCCGTCGCTCCTCCAGGATGGCCATAGCCTCCTCGATCTGTTCCTCGGTTTGGAACTGATCGAGTGAGAGGTTGGGGCCATCTCTCGGATGCGGGATCGAGAGTCTCGCGTTGCTGCGGCTTCCCCCTGTCGTCGGTTGGGGTTCGGACTGAGCCGGGAAATGGTGTCCGGTGGTTCGGAGAGCGGCTTTCTTCGATGTACCGGCGGATGTCAGGATTCTGAAGGTTTTCTTTGAAGTGCAGTGAGTGTCACTTCAAGTATATGCCCAGAGAACAGTGAGTGTTCTTCGGGACGGTAGAAATAAAAGTTTGAGGGTTAGACGCCCTCCTTCTAGCGCCAATTGTTGCTACCCAAAATATTATCCGGAGATAGATATTGCTGGAATGGATGGGATAGCAAACAAATGCAAGAGCACTTCCGTGAGAAAGATAAATAACACAAGATTTGCCGGGGTTGTTAGTCCCGGGCTTGAATGCTCTCGCGAGATATTATTAATACCAATATTCGTGGATACAAGTACTAATGTAAGAATACAATTACAATGAGTGTAAAGATTTTTGTTATCTTAGCTAGTGAGCGTGTAGATTGCCAGAAGAACCAGATTTGATGCTCTGTGAGTTCTTGTAACAAAGGAGATGAACAGTCGCGGCGGTGAGAGATCGACCGTCTCTCACGGCGAGTATTTAGCTGGATGCTTGGGCTCCGGGGCTTGTGAATCCTTTGGAATCCGTCTAGTGGAGACTTGCTGCTTCTGCCGATCGTCTTCTGGACGAGAGATTTGGAGAGAGAAGTCCTGAGATGGATTCCGGTGAGATAGCCGGGAGCTTGATGATATGTATGTTCTGCAGAATTTCCGTGAATGTATCGGAATGTGAGAGAATGAGTTCTGAGCGTAAGTCAGAATGAATTCGGAACCGTTGGTGGAATGTATTTCGAACCGTAGGTTGAGTGAATTCCGAACAGTAAGTTTTGTCAATTTTGGAACCTTTTTCCAGTAGGAGGAGGTTCTCTATTTATAGGGCTTGGATATGCCGAGCGATCGCCTTTTCTGCATTATAATAATCGGGCGATCGTCTTTTAGCACATGGGCCTGTCCCCTCAAAGTCTGCAGGAGTTGGCGGTCAATCAGGCGGTCCAATGGGGAGCTTACACGCGTCCTGAGTTGCTGTCACGGGTGGTCCCACTGACAACTTTCGGCGCGCATGCTGGTAGGTGAGGTAGGTGACAGGCTGTGGTCAAAAGATCTTGTCTGTCAGCAGAAGATCTTGTCAGCGCCTTAGGGTGATCACCACGCCGGACTACTGTTTTATGCACAACACTCGTAAGTAGTTGTTTGAACTCCAGCTGCTCCTGGTTGAAGATTCTCGAATTCCTTTACAGCCAAACTGCATAAATCAATTCTGTAATCAAAACTTTCCAAACCCGACTTCCGGCACTCTTATTTTTGGTTTTAAAACAAAGCTGCTGCAGGCCTCTCGACCATGATACAACAGTCCAGTTTCCGTTCTTCAATAAAGAAATAGCCTGCCATAATTTCTGGATCTCATGACACTCATAAACTAAATGGTTAACAATTTCATCAAACCTCCCACACATTACACAAACAGGATCTACTTGAATTTGCATTTTCAACAGTCTGTCTTTAGTAGATAATATCCCCAAGAGAGTAAGCCATAAAATGAATTTGGCTCTAGGGGTTGCCATATTATGAGAGATAAGATTCTTCCAAACAACCTGCTGGTTCCTGTCAAGCAAACTGAAATACGCTCCCTCCCTGCATATTAAACTGGTCGACAAAACACTGCTTAGTCCAGAAATCAGAATCCTTCACCTTATCTCTTAACTTCAGCATTTTCTTGAAGAAATAAGAGGACTGTGGCAAGGTGTTAACATCCATAATACAACTCCCTTTCATATAGTAGACAGATATCCATTTAATCCACAACTTATCAGCTTTAATATTAACAGCCCACAATAATTTGAGCAAACAAGCTTTATTCCATGCTTCAATATTCACCAGACCAAGACCTCCTTCATTTCTTGTTATACAAATATTAGTCCAGGCGACGCGAGATTTCCTACCACCTGCTTCCCCAGACCACAAGAACTGCCTACAAATTGTATTTATGTTGCTCAACACCTTCTTAGGAAAAGTAAAGACTTGGCTCCAAATCTGTATGGCGTAGAGCACGCTCTGTACAAATAAGAGTCTACCTCCATAGCTTAGATATTTACCAGTCCAATGTCTCACTTTAGCTAATAATTTCTCCATCAAAGGTTGGTATTGAGCAATAGAGAGTCTTTTACCATTCAAAGGAACACCCAGATATCGAAAAAGGAAGAGAGTCTTCTTTCAAGTGAGTACTGGCACATATAGCATTCTTAACTTCTTGTTTCACGCCTCCAAAGAAAATCTCACACTTATTTTTGTTAGCTTTTAATCCTGAAGTAAGACTAAAGCTGTCAAAAACCTCAAGCAGCTTAGAAACAAACTGAACATTACCTTTTGAGAAGAAGAGTAAGTCATCAACAAATGTAAGATGAGTGATTTGCAATAAATCACATCGGGGATGAAATTTAAACTGCTCATGAACTGCCAGCCTCTTCATCATCCTACTCAAATAATCCATAGAAAGTACGAACAAGAAAGGGAAGACAGGATCCCCCTGTCTTAAACCGTTCTTCCCATCAAAAGGATCAAATAAGCATCCATTAATATTAATTCTATAAGATACCGAAGACAAGAAGGTAATAATCCAATCCACAAAAAGAGAAGGAAAACCATAAGTCCGCAAGATTTGCTCTACAAAAGCCCAGCTAATAGAATCATATGCAGGTCCATTTTAATCATGCACCTAGCTGAAATTGATTCCTGACCATAACCCCTGATCAACCTTTGCGCAAGGATTGTATTATCATGTATAAAACGCCCAGTAGCAAAAGCTGCTTGCTCTTCACTGACCAAATATCTGACAATCTTTCCCATCGTTGCAGTGACGATTTTAGAAATGATTTTATATAGCACTTGTAATATCCGGATTTATTATTGTGTATTTCATCTGTATTTGAACCCTGTATTATTCAAAATTGTGATCTCGATAATTGGAGTATGATATTTCTCACATTTGTATCCTTGTACATAAGTATAACAACAAGCAAAATTTCTCATGCAAACTCGTGATAGCGCACGCTAATAATGTAGCTTAACGTGTGTTATCGGCTACAACTAGAGCACGCTAGGAATGAAGAATTGCGTGCGCTAGGCAGTCAATTACTGAACTAAGCGGCTAGCACATGCGCCAGCCGGACGTGGGTCCGGATAAGATTCCCACGGGCGAACCTGGACAGATTTGGAGTCAACTCTAGTTAGCGTGCGCTAAGGTTATGTAGATAGCGTGTGCTAATTAACGTACGTACAGAAATGTTATAAATGGGACAATAACCCATTTTACTTGGTTTACATTTCCTTCACCTACCCTTCGTTCTTGAGAGACCAAAGAGCCTTATATCTTCCTTACACATACATAGACCACCTCTACTTGATCATTGGAGATTGGATATCACTTGTGATTGATCATCGAAGTGGAGTAGTACCTTGGATTGGCATACAAACAACCGGAGTGGGATTCTATCTTTTTGGCTCAGTGACTTCTTCATCTTAAGGTATGTTAATTCTATCTCCAGCCTTAGATTCGTGTTTTGAAGAATAAGATGATCATGCTATCAAGATATTGAGTTCCATTGATGAATTATTCAAACAAACATCATGTTTAGAAGTGGGAATGATTATACTTATAATATCATCATTGAAAAATCGTAGTTGGAATTGTTAGTTCACCTTCAAGATGAAGTCTCAATGTGTAAATGACAATGGAATCTAGTGCATCAACCTGAGATCACGAACTTCACATGAGAATGATAATCGAGTTGGATATAAGAGTTGTGATGATATTCATTTCCTTGAATTCAAAGATGTTTGAATCCGTAAGATCATTCGTAAGTTTATGAACATGACATATAGACGGATAACGTACGTTAATCACTGAGGAATTCGTAAATTTCATCATCGTTAGAACGGTCTGCTGCCCAGTGGTGAAACTGCCATGCATGCTTAGCGTACGCTAAGCTATGCTGATTAACGTACATAATCGGGCATGTTTAGCGTACGCTATGTTTGGTATGTAACATACGTTAATTCATCAGGCGAGTCAGTCGGCTGACCAGAGAGGACTGTCGATACATAGTTAGCGTATGCTAGGCTTAGTTGTTTACATGTGCTAACGAGCAGGCTTAACGCACGCTACGTAGAATACGTAGCGTACGCTAAGCAGTTCAGGCAGATTACGTTTTATGAAATTTCGGCCGTAAATTAGATTGTTAGACATTCGTACGACGTGAGATAAATTCTATATTATTTATTTTGTTAAGGTTCGAGCTTGCTACGTGATTGATTGAAGGGGCGACCTTCGAGTGTTTCATTTTTCGTGGAAGTAGTATTCTTGTCTTCGAATCGAGGCAAGTACCTTAATTGTTTTATATATTGATGTTATACATATTGTCGTGCATATATGTCGTTATTGTATGTCCACCTCGTGTTGGTCTAACGAGATCATCGGGGGATCTATGCTAGCGTGTGCTGGATCATCAGACGGGTTTTTCCACCTCGGGTTGGTTTGACGGAATCGTCGGGGGGTCTAGGCAGTGAACGCTGGATCATTGGAATTACCATGTGTATGTTGTGATATCATGTTGTGATTATCATATGTGTATGATATTATTGAGTTTCTCGTAGGAGAAGACTCGTTGGTTCTTTTGTCATTTATGTTATTATTATTCTTCGTGAAATGTTGAATAATATGTTGTGGTACTTGTACTAGCAATCATTGTGCTAACCCCTTCCGGGGTGAACATTTGTTTATGTTCAGGATCCAGGAGAGCAGGGAAACAACCACTGGAGTTTCATGACGACGAGGGTGCAGAGTGATGTTCCGGCCGGGTTTATTTGTCTGTTGTTTGTATCGTTTTAATAAGTACTCGAGTACGTAGTCGTTTATGATGATTTGGATTTGGTGATGTATTAATACTTTTCCGTTGAATATTCGTATTTTCAGTATTGGTCAGAACTGTTGTATCTTATTTCCGTTATTTTCATACGTTGGTATCTGTTAATGTCTTTTCAGTTCTTCAGCCTTGTAAATCCTTATGTAAAGGATTTACGGCGCTGTAATATTCCTGAATATATCGGGGGTGTTACAGAATATGGTATCCGAGCTAAGATTATGGATATCTTGGCCATTGGGTTAAAATAGGGGTCTTATACGTCTTTTGAGGTAACCAGCCGTGAATAACATCACCATCGCCACGTCTTCGTGCGAATGGTGGTTGTAAGTTCCTAAACTCTATCTCATCCTTTACATGTTGTATCTCTTTATACTTGAGCATTAGAACGATATTGTTTCCTGTATATTGAGTATTTATGCTTACAGTATGTTGAGAGGTGGACGTGGACGTGGTCGCGGTCGCGGACACGGACGAAGGAATGTAGAAAGAGAAGCTTCGCCTTCTAATCAAAGCCACACCAAAGTAGCCGCAAAGATCTATTAATAATGAACCGAACTGCTGGCCCGAAATCCTTCGCTGTGGTGAACCAGATGACTGGGCCGCCTGTGTCGTGGACCGAATTCAGGTGGCGGTGGGATTACAGCAGGGAGATAGACAGCAAGGGATCCCAGACATAGGAAATCGAGGTGACCGATGGCTGCAAGAGGTAGCGAAGATGCAACCAACCAAATTCGACGGCTTTTCTGAGACTCCCACATGGGACCATTGGTTGAAGGAATTGAAGAAAATTTTTGCCGGAATTAATTGCCCAGTCGACCGGAGAGCCTCTATTGCTCAGTACTTTCTGATAGGGGAAGCATCCGAGTGGTGGGAAGCCATCCGGCCTGCAAATCATGATGCTGACTAGACAGAATTTAAATTGATGATGGAAGCTCAGTACTGCCCTCGTCCTGTGAGGGAAGCCAAAGTTCAGGAGTTTTTCTCCGCTCAGCCGTCAGATGAACTTGTATCCGAGACAATTAAGACGTTTAACCAGCAGCTAGCATTTGTTTGACATCTGGTCAGAACAGATGCAGAAATGATGATCCATTTCGATATGAGAATGAAACCAGAAATCCAGAGGTACATGTCCGGTTTTGAATGTACCACTCTCCATTAATACCAGGATAAAGCATTGACGTACGAAATCAAGGAAGCAGCAATAGAGAAGTTTATGGAATCCAAGAAGCAGAAAGTCTCTGGTACTTTTACAGAGCACAAGAGCAGCGGGCCCCGCAAGGCCCAGTCATCTTTTCATTCTTTCAAGAAACCTCCGCACCCATCTAGGAGCGGAAAGAAATTCGGAGCAGCATCAACCATGACGGATGTCACCAGGAAATGCTTTAACTGTGCCCAGACAGGGCAATATCGACGGAATTGCCCCTACCTACCATAACTTGTTTTGATTGTGGTTGGGAGGGACATTGTGCGGTGTTCTGTGAAGAGGTTGCAAAGTCTTTTAGAGCCCGTACACCACAGCCAGTTCAGAAAGAATCTAGTATCCAACAGACGCAGCAAAGTGTTCAGATGCCTCAGAATTTCGGCCGCGGACGAGGCAGAGGACAGTGGGACCGAAAGGGTACATCGAGTGCCGGATCTGGTCCCCCACGTCTGTACGAGCTGAGGAGAACAGACGATCATGATGTCATTGCCGCATCGTGCAATCGCTCGATCCTTTCCCAGCCAGTTAGCATTTTATTCGATACAAGAGCTACGCATTCATTTATATCCTTGTCTTGTAAATCGTTTGAATATTTCTGGTTTTCATGATTGTGAACCTTATGTTGTGGATTTACCGAGTGGAGAGAGGATTGTTGGAAACTTAGAAACTAGAGATTTGCCTGTATCATTTGGAGGCAGAGAGTGGCTCTCAAATATGATTGTGATAGAAATGCAAGGAGACGAGCTGATACTCGGAGAAGATTGGCTTAATCGATATAGAGCTATTGTAAACTACCGAAGGAGGAATATCTCACTAATCACTGATGATGGTTCCGAAATACTGTTTGAAGGATGGAAACCAGGAAGCTCAGGAAGGTTGATCAAGGCGATGAAAGCTGTCAAATTGTTGAAATAGGGTTGTACTGGATACTGGTGTTATGTAATGAAGAAAGAAGATGAAATTGTGGAACTTTCATCCATTCCTGTTGTGAACGAGTTTCCGGATGTATTTCCTGACGAGTTACCTGGACTACCTCCACGACGGGATGTAGAATTCACCATCGAGCTGGAACCCGTAGCTACACCAATTTCTAAGGCGCCGTATCGTATGTCACCTATTGAGATGTATGAATTGAAAAAGCAGCTGGAGGAGTTACTGGACAAAGGCTATATCCAGCCAAGCGTTTCGCCTTGGGGAGCACCAGTTCTTTTTGTCCGGAAGAAGGATGGATCGCTTCGACTGTGTATTGACTATCGAGAGCTGAACAAAATGACGATTAAGAACAAGTATCCGTTGCCACAGATTGATGATTTGTTTGACCAGTTACAAGGAGCAATAGTATTTTATAAAATCGATCTGAGATCAGGATATCATCAGCTGAGGATTAAGGAATCTGATGTTCCAAAATCAGCGTTTAGAACTCGCTACGGGCACTATGAGTTTGTAGTGATGCCGTTTGGTCTTACTAATGCACCTGCAGTGTTTATGCAATTGATGAATCGTGTGTTCATAGAGTATTTGTACAAGTTTGTGGTTGTGTTCATAGATGACATTCTAGTTTATCCAAGAGCCCGGAAGAACATGCGCAGCATTTGCAGATTGTTTTGGAATTTTTGAGAAGCGAGCAATTGTACGCCAAGCTCTCTAAGTGTGAATTCTGGCTAAAGTAAGTAATGTTCCTCGGTCATGTGGTATCAGCTGAAGGAGTCCGAGTAGATCCTCAGAAGATCGAAGCAGTTATGGATTGGAAGCCTCTAAAGAACGTGAAAGAAGTCCGGAGTTTCTTAGGACTTGCTGGATATTGTCGTCGATTCGTGGAAGGGTTTTCCAAAATTTCCCGCCCACGGACTCGACTCCTGCAGAAAACTCAAAAGTTTGAGTGGAATGAAATGTGTCAGAAAAGCTTTGATGAATTGAAGAAGAGATTGACGACAACACCGATTTTAACACTTCCACAGGGAACTGGAGGATTTATAGTTTACAGTGATGCTTCGAACCAAGGACTCAGATGTGTATTGATGCAGAATGATAAGGTGATCGCTTATGCGTAACGACAACTGAAACCTTATGAAGTGAATTACCCAACGCATGATTTGGAGCTAACAGCAGTAGTTTTTGCTTTGAAAATCTGGAGGCATTACCTGCTCGACTCACCGCCGATCTTTACTGTATCACAAGAGTCTCAAATACATCTTCAGTCAGAAAGAGTTGAACATGCGGCAAAGGAGATGGCTGTAACTTATTAAGGATCATGACTTGGAGATTCTTTATCATCCAGGCAAAGCAAATGTAGTGGCCGATGCACTTAGCCGCAAGCCTGTTTCTATCCAGATGCTGGAAACTCTGACCTCCCAGCTCAGCATTCAACGAGAGATGATTCGAGAAGGAATTGAAGTATGGTTACAAAGATTCTAAGGACAACTGTGCGTGATGGAGATAACTTCATCGTTAACCGAGGAAATCAAATCTAAACAGGCAGATGATCCTCTGATGATGCGGTTACGTGGTGAAGTGATCAAGGGGAAGGCCCCCAGATTTGTAATTCATGATGATGGAGTTTTGAGATTTCAGAACTGACTCTGCGCTCCCGATGTCGATGTTCTGAAACAGACGATTATGAAGGAAGCTCACAGCTTGCCCTATTCTATCTACCCGTGCACCAGTAAGATGTATAAGGACTTGAAGCAGAACTTTTGGTGGGGTAACATGAAGAAATATGTAGTGGACTATGTTTCAAAATGCTTGACTTGTCAGCAGGTTAAGATCGAGCATCAATGACCTTCCGGAATGCTGAAGCCGCTCCCGATTCCTGAATGGAAGTAGGAGGACATATCGATGGACTTTATCACTAGTATGCCGAGAACCAAGACAGGCATGAACATGATTTGGGTGATAGTTGATCGTTTAACCAAATCAGCTCATTTTCTAGGCATTAAGGACACGTGGGGACCAGAGAGGTTGGCACGAGTATTTATTTCAGAGATAGTCCGACTGCATGGTACGCCGAAGACCATTATTTCTGACCGAGACGGTCGCTTTGTATAGCATTTTTGGAAAGTAGTTCATAAGGCCTTGGGGACCGAATTGAACTTCAGTACAGGTTATCACCCGCAGACTGACGGACAATCCGAGAGGACTATTCTAACGGTGGAAGATATGCTAAGGGCTTGTGCCTTAGATTGGTCAACCGATTGGGAAATTCATCTACCGTTGATTGAATTTACCTACAACAATAGTTGGCATGCTTCCATTAAGATGGCACCGTTTGAGGCATTATACGGGAGGAGATGCAGATCGCCCCTATGTTGGGACGATTCATCAGACTTGATCGGGACAGAACCAGAGTTGATCGTACAGACACGAGCGAAGATATCCTTGATTCGTGAAAGGCTGTTGACCGCCCAGAGTCGACAGAAATCTTATGCAGACGAACGCCGTCGCCCATTGGAGTTCAGTACTGGAGACCACGTACTTTTAAAGGTTTCTCCTACTCGGGGAATCTTCTATTTTGGAAGGAAAGGAAAGCTGAGTCCGAGATATATCGGACCATTCGAGATCCTTGAGAGAGTTGGAGAGTTGGCATACAGATTGGCATTACCGCCGTCATTGAGCCATGTTCATAACGTGTTCCACGTATCCCAGTTACGGAGATATATACCGGATCCTAGTCATGTCATTGATTTCGGCGAGATCGAAGTCGCTCAAAATGGAACGTTTGAAGAAAGACCAGTCAAGATACTCAAGAGTCGAGTTAAGCAGTTGAGGAACAAACCAATCGTTTTGGTCAAAGTTCAGTGGTCACGCCACGGGGTGGAAGAAGCCACTTGGGAAATGGAAGATAGCATGAAGTCCAAATATCCAGAGTTATTTTCGTCTTGAGTTTCGGGACGAAACTCCTTTTTAGTAGGAGAGTATGTAATATCCGGATTTATTATTGTGTATTTCATCTGTATTTGAACCCTGTATTATTCGGAATTATGATCTCGATAATTGGAGTATGACATTTCTCACATTTGTATCCTTGTACACAAGTATAACAACATGCAAAATTTCTCATGCATTATCGGCTACAACTAGCGCACGCTATGAATGAAGAATTGCATTCGCTAGGCAGTCAATTATTGAGCTAAGCGGCTAGCACATGCGCCAGCCGTACGTGGGTCCGGATAAGATTCCCGCGGGCGAACCTGGACAGATTTGGAGTCAACGCTAGTTAGCGTGTGCTAAGGATATGTAGATAGCGTGCGCTAATTAACGTACGTACAGAAATTTTATAAATGGGACAGCAACCCATTTTACTTGGTTTACATTTCCTTCACCTACCCTTCATTCTTGAGAGACCAAAGAGCCTTATATCTTCCTTACACATACATACACCACCTCTACTTGATCATTGGAGATTGGATATCACTTGTGATTGATCATCGAAGTGAAGTAGTACCTTGGATTGGCATACAAACAACCGGAGTGGGATTCTACCTTTTTGGCTCAGTGACTTCTTCATCTTAAGGTATGTTAATTCTATCTCCAGCCTTAGATTCATGTTTTGAAGAATAAGATGATCATGCTATCAAGATATTGAGTTCTATTGATGAATTATTCAAACAAACTTCATGTTTAGAAGTGGGAATGATTATACTTATAATATCATCGTTGAAACATCGTAGTTGGAATTGTTAGTTCACCTTCAAGATGAAGTCTCAATGTGTAAATGACAATGGAATCTAGTGCATCAACCTGAGATCACGAACTTCACATGAGAATGATAATCGAGTTGGATATAAGAGTTGTGATGATATTCATTTCCTTGAATTCAAAGATGTTTGAATCCGTAAGATCATTCATAATTTTATGAACATGACATGTAGACGGATAACGTACGTTAATCACTGAGGAATTCGTAAATCTCATCATCGTTAGAACGGTCTGCTGCCCAGTGGTGAAACTGCCATGCATGCTTAGCGTACGCTAAGCTATGCAGATTAACGTACGCTATCGGCCATGTTTAGCGTACGCTACGTTTGGTACGTAACGTACGTTAAGTCATCAGGCGAGTCAGTCGGCTGACCAGAGAGGACTGTCGATACATAGTTAGCGTACGCTAGGCTTAGTTGTTTACGTGCGCTAACGAGCAGGCTTAACGCACGCTACGTAGAATACATAGCATACGCTAAGCAGTTCAGGTAGATTACGTTTTATGAACGTTCGGCCGTAAATTGGATTGTTAGACATTCGTACGACGTGAGATAAATTCTATATTATTTATTTTGTTAAGGTTCGAGCTTGCAATGTGATTGATCGAAGGGGCGACCTTCGAGTGTTTCGTTTTTCATGGAAGTAGTATTCTTGTCTTCGAATCGAGGCAAGTACCTTAATTGTTTTATATATTGATGTTATACATATTGTCGTGCATATATGTCGTTGTTGTATGTCCACCTCGTGTTGGTCCGATGGGATCATCGGGGGATCTATGCTAGCATGCGCTGGATCATCGAACGGGTTTTTCCACCTCGGGTTGGTTTGACGGAATCATCGGGGGGTCTAGGCAGTGAACGCTGGATCATTGGAATTACCATGTGTATGTTGTGATATCATGTTGTGATTATCATGTCTATATGATATTATTGAGTTTCTCGTAGGAGAAGACTCGTTGGTTCTTTTGTCATTTATGTTATTATTATTCTTCGTGAAATGTTGAATAATATGTTGTGGTACTTGTACTAGAAATCGTTGTGCTAACCCCTTCGGGGGTGAACATTTGTTTATGTTCAGGATCCAGGAGAGCAGGGAAACAACCACTAGAGTTGCATGACGACGAGGGTGCAGAGTGATGTTCCGGCCGAGTTTATTTGTCTGTTGTTTGTATCGT
The DNA here is from genome assembly GCA_033398695.1 of Orobanche coerulescens. NCBI lineage: Eukaryota > Viridiplantae > Streptophyta > Magnoliopsida > Lamiales > Orobanchaceae > Orobanche > Orobanche coerulescens. Next base: position 16,510,545 of record CM065804.1, read on the forward strand.
TTTAATAAGTACTCGAGTACGAAGTCGTTTATGATGATTTGGATTTGGTGATGTATTAATACTTTTACGTTGAACATTCGTATTTTCAGTATTGGTCAGAACTGTTGTATCTTATTTTCGTTATTTTCATACGTTGGTATCTGTTAATGTCTTTTCAGTTCTTCAGCCTTGTAAATCCTTATGTAAAGGATTTACGACGCTATAATATTTCTGAATATATCGGCGGTGTTATAGCACTGAGCAACAAGCTATGGGCCTATATTCTTTAATAGTAAAAGGATAACTAGACTTAGGAATTAAAGTGCACGGTGGTATTAATGCTCTTCAATAGTCGACCTATCCTGAAAAAATCCTGGATAGCTGAAGAAACATCTTTCCCAATAATCTCCCAAGAGCTCTTAAAGAATTTTGCAGAAAAACCATCACCACCAAGGGCCATGTCATCTCCAATACACTTCGAAGCATCATAAATTTCCTCCTTAGTAACTTGAGTAACCAACTGCTGCCTATGTTGATTATTCAAAACAGGACCCTGACTAACCACCTATAAATCTACAGCCTGAGAAGTAACACCAGGGGACCCAAGCAAATCTTGATAAAACTGTAACGCTTCCTGCTCAATAGCGTGAGCCTGAGTCAGTCTCAAACTTGCGTCATTGATCAAAGTTGTGATTCCAGTTTTCCTCCTAGACTTCAAACTAGCATGGAAAAATTTATTGTTCCCATCTCCACATTTAAGCCAATGAACCTTACTCTTTTGCTTGAGGATGGATTCCTCAATCCTAAGCCATTTCTCAAGTTCTTTCTTGGCAGCAGAAACATTAGAAAAAAATAGAGTAGGTAAAGGATCCACACTCAACAAATTCTGCGCCTCCTCAACTTTCTGTCTGGCATCCAGAATTTTCTGTTCATAGTGTGTATATTCAGGCAGCAAACTCCAGAGTAAATGCCTCACATTATTCATTGTAGACCAAACCTGAAACATATTAACCCCAGAAATAGGAGAATCCCTGCCTGCTTTAACTGTAGCCTTGAAATTTGGATGAGAAGTCATACAATTAAGAAACCTAAATTGCTTCTTAACATCCTGCTTAACAGACTCCCCAATTAAAACAAGTGGCGAATGATCAGAACAGCCAGATCCTTCACATCCACTACATAATATCCAAACTTCTGATGCCACAAAGAATTACCAAAACAGTTATCATATGAGAGTAAATAAGATGATTTTCCTGATTATTACACCAAGTAAACCTCCAGCCCACATAGAGAAGTTCCTGTAATTCAGTATTAATCAGCATATCTCTGAAATCAAAACATTCTGCATCAGTGACCAAACTTCTACCTATTCGATCAGAGGAATTTAGTACACTATTAAAATCACCAAGAACCAACCAAGCTTCATTCACTAGGGAAGAAATCCCCTTAATCTCAGACCAAAGAGCTCTCCTTCCATCCATACTATTTACAGCATACATAAAAGTAACATAATAAGAGTGATTGGAATAACACGACCTCACATAACCATGTAAAGTCTGTTCAGTAGCTGAGACGAGCTTAAATTGAACTTTATTCTTATACCAAATCACCTAAATACGTCCATTAGGAGCGAAAGAGTAATTATCTACTATCTCTATATCCTGCCCAAAACAAATCCTAAGTCTGTTAGCTTTATCTTGTTTCACTCTTGTCTCGAGAAGACCAAGAACTGCTAGCTTATTCATCCTAAAGAACCTGACAACCTCTTTATGTTTCAGGGATTTATTGAAACCCCTGATGTTCCAGCTAGCAATATTCATCATAAATGAGGAGCAACAGACCCAGAACATTCACCCAAAATACCAAAATCCCCTATAAACACGTGATCTTGAACTTCCTTTCCATTACCGGATGTATCACGATTTAAATCTTGCAAAATAGTAAACTGATTACTTTGAGGAACCTCAACAGGATGGGCAGGCTGCATCCTTGGATGGGCTCTATTTCTATCCGTAACTTGAACCCATTGACCTTGATTATTTCGAGGTCTACGTCTTCGTACTGGTGCAACACAACCATTCCCCGTAGGAGCACCAGGCCTATCATTTGGTGGCGCAGCATCATTACATGAATGACCCAGTAATTGACATTTCTGGCAATACTCAGGAATCCACTCATATTCCACATGTTGAGAAAACACAACATCAGCAGCTATTTTGAGCCTAATGCTGTCCACTAGAGGCTGACTTACATCCACATCCACAAGAATTCTAGGAAAAGCCACTCTACTCTGCTTCAAAGTACATTCATCAGTCCGTAGAGATTTTCCAATAACACTGGCAATCCTTCCTAAACTTTTCTGTCCCCAAAATTGAAGCAGAAGCTTAGGGAGTTTCACCCAAATTGCAACAATGGTTAGCTTCTCCTTCTCAAACACAAAATCCTCAGTCCATTTCTTCAAAACAACAGACTGATTTTTCACTGAGTAAGGTCCCCCACTTAACACTAAATCACATTCAGCTGGAGAATTAAATCTCGCAATGAAGAAACCATCATCTAGTTGGTGTAGAATAGGCTTAGCAAAAACACCCCAAGCTTTACCAACAAAAGTTTCCATATAGCTTAAGGTATGCTCTACACCAAGAACATACATAACCAGAGAATTTCTCCATTTCATAGCTTCTGGGTGAATATCTTCATGAGAAAAATAAACACAAACACCATCAGCATCCATAGAAGGAGCCCCATATTCAAGTTCAAAACCACAAAGAGCTGAACGATTTCCTTGCACAACTTCCACAAAGGACTCCTTCACCATAGGATTAGCATCATCAGCAATAGCAGATTCATTAGTTCCCCTTATCTCAAGTCGATGAGCAGTGGGCTGTCGAACAATTGAGTTAAAATCTAACCTCTCCGCACCACCAACATCAGCCGGAGAACCCGATACTGGTGAAGTCCGAGCAACCTCTTGTAACACCCCCAAACCGCTTGGGAATATTACAGCGCCGCAAACCCTCTCCGTGAGGATCTACCAGGCTAAAAACAAAAACAATACCTCACATTATATACCGACATGGCTACAATGAACTGCTAGACCGATTTGGTCTTTTACCACATTACCATACATCAAACATATACAACTCGACTTAAAACTCATACCCACGCAGGGGTTGGAATATATCAATATACCCATAAAACGGGAAAACTACACGACGGAGAGCCAAATACTGAGATTCTACCAAAATACTCAACGAATGGTTTTCATGTGATTAGTATCGTCGTCTTCCATCATCCTTCGTATCGATCCTGTGATTCGCTTCCCAACAACCTGCAAGTACCTGGACGCAATACAGACATCCACCCCCCGAATACTCGGGGGTTAGCAAAACTCCACTGTTCTGCTAGTGCAAGTATAAAACAGAAATACAAGCCATACGCAACATACTCCAAGAATATAAAATCTTGAATATATTTCCCGAGATAATTCACTTAATCAAAACAGTTTGATTTAGAAAAGGTAGGAATAGAACCATGTATCTCATACAAAATATTTTACGATCTCGGGAGTTTGAAAACATTTGGAATTAAGGAATTCTCAAGTCTTTAGAAAATACTTGGGGACACGGCCCAAAATCATCTTTCCAAAATACAATCCCAATAATAAAACACGGGTTCACAACCCAATTCACAACACACGAGGTCCAAGACCCAAATCATAAGGCACAGGGTCCACGACCCAAATCACATAACACATGTTCCTAAGGATTATTCGCGTCCCGTGCTAACAAGCCACGAACCTCAGATGCTCCCGTAGAACATACCCGAGTGAATAACCCAATAGGAAACCATACCAAATCACATGTCCTCGTGACAACAGTCACGGAACCATTCCAAACCACAACCATAAGTTATCCCGGCATCGCGCTAACAAGCCACGAACCACGGAGTTCCCGCAAGACATACCCGATGATAACCCCCACAAGTTATCCCGGCATCGGGCTAGCAAGCCCCGAACCTCGGAGTCCCCACAAGACATACCCGGATTTGGATAACCCTACGGTCACGCCTGACCCATACTAACAAGTATGGATCCCGGAGATTCAACAATCCTACCCGGAGGCACATCACTTTCAACGATCACATAACAATGAGTAGAACATCAAGCCAAGCAACACTTAAACATCACAACCTCCTTTCAAAGGAGTAACAACTAATATCACACACAATATATTCTTACCGAACAAGTACACATAACATTACGTAATCCCCGGCAAAGGATTACGGTCTATTAAACTCACTCGAAGTGATCATAGCATCTTTCAACATACATAACCAACACACATATTCTGAGAACACATATATTCACGAAGTACACAATTTGTCGTTGAAAGACAACATTTATCGAGAACATACCGATCCCTTTTTACGTTCATTAAACACTGAATTTTGCATAAAATCATTTATCGATAATTATGCCTATGAAACATGAAGCGTATGGACAAGATACTTGCCTCGATATCAAGAGCGACGAAACGACGAACGGGCATGATCGGGCAGCCTTCGATCTTCCAAAAACGACCAAGACTTCGACAGCCCATGAATACTACGAAAATAGTAGCACCATGAATCAACAATACTAATCGAAATCCGAAACGATCCGGAAAACAACAAGGATCTAAGTGTTCTCAAAGAAATCAAGAATCGTTGATCCGGGCGATAAAATCGATGAATGGATAACAACATCTGAAGATTACGGTCAAGACAAACAAGAATACACAACCGATCGGATGAGATCGGTTAAGAATCACAAATCCAAGGAAAAACCCCAAATTCAAGAAACTAGGGTTCTAAGAAGAGATTACCTTGATTTGGACCAACAAGACGATTAGATGTTGTTGAACGTCAACAAATCCATTCCAAAATGGAGCTTGATGAAGAAGATTGCTCCAAATCACCTCTGGAGCTCACTTCCGTCGGAAAGGATGAAGAAAAGTGGGAAATGACGACTAAATGATGATGTCCAGTATTTATACTGGACAGTTATTAGCGCGCGCTAACACCCTGCATTAGCGTGCGTTAACGGGGTCAACGCTCCAGAGAAACCGCCTATAACACAGTTAGCGTGCGCTAGCCAAAAGCCGTAGCGTGCGCTAACGGGTCACAAAACCAGTCCAGTAGCCCCTGGACAGAACTGCACCTACCGGGTAGCGTGCTCTAGAAAGAAGAGAGAGCGTGCGCTAAGCAGTCGATAGCGTGCGCTAACAAAGCTCGGGCCTCCCAAGAGCTCCCGGATCGCTCTCGATCGCCATTAGCGTGCGCTACACATTCAGTAGCGTGCGCTAAACACCACGCGATAGCGTGCGTTATGCCTCAAGCATTAGCGTGCGCTACACCACAAAAACTCAAAAACTCACATAGTGATCCGAAACGCCTCCAAACACCTGTCCCAACGAGGCACACCCAAATATGGCACAAAAGTCCAACGATGAGGACAAAAACAATCCGATAAAATATAGAAAACTCAACAAATCCGGAACAAAGATCTCGGGTATTACATTCTACCCCTCTTAAAAGAAGTTTCATCCTCGAAACTTGAAACATAGAACGAACAACGCAAAACAAACTCAGATAACACACGACATTCGTTGCCGACATTAACAAAACACAACGACCGAAAATCAGTACGGTTGAACAACTCAACAGTACATCAATCAAAACACGAGCTATTTGCTGAACAAATACGGAATTCCACAGTCCAAGGGTCGGAAGATCGAACACAAAACTAATTTCCCGAACTTAAGGAAATCACGAAGGAGTCCGAACGCTCAACAATTACGAAACGAGGTCAACAAAAACTGAACAATCAAACGATTGAATTACAACGATCAAGACAACAACAGTCGATCAATCATGTTCGAATCACGACGAACAATAATACTCAAAGAACAACCCCAAAAGTTCACATCTTGACTCGAGACAATATACGATCTAGTGAAGACAACAAGATGTGCATTGACATAAGATCTACAGGAAATGGAATAGCGATTGGAAAGTCACAACGACAAATGGGTTATTCTAAAACAATACCACAACTCGTTCGATCAACAAAAGCACAAGACAGGATAAGTTCAGAAAATGTCATCGAACATAAACGAGTCGATAGAGTCGAAAGTACAGAGTTCAAAATCCGATCCACTTCAAATAAAAGAAGTTAATCTCCGAAATATCGAAACAACAAAATGAGGGGAAATAACATAACAAACAACTGATAGGCTTAATACACTCAGGGGCTTCTCGGAGTCTATCCAGATATCGGTGCTCAAGTTCGTGCCCCGGAAGGCTCGGTAACCATCTCGAAAAACTGAACTCGGTGTCCCTCGAGTCCGCACCTATAACACGTTACTGGAGGAGAAGGACAATGTGCACGAACATGTCCCGCCACATTACAGTTAAAACATCTCCTGGATTTACCAGGAGTCAGAGCAGACGACTTGGAACTCTCAGTTCCACGCATCGAGCGATGGAGTTTCACAGCGGAAAGGCTACGACATTGAAAACTGGAAACACCAACTCCTGCACTGTCCACACAGTCATCAGGCTTCCTCTGCTTCTTCGACTCGGGCACATGCTCCGACGATAACGAAGCTAGTTCACGGGCTAATGCTTGATCTTGATAGTCCCTCAATGAAGTGCAATTGAATCCCGACATATACACGCGAATATCCGGCTTCATCCATCTGTCAAAGTGAAGGATCCTCTCTTCCTCGGTTCTCAGCCGATCTTGCACATATATAACTGAGTTGTTTGCTATAATCGATGATAGCTTGATGTTGTTGAACGTCTACAAATCCATTCCAAAATGGAGCTTGATGAAGAAGATTGCTCCAAATCGCCTCTGGAGCTCACTCCAGTCGGAAAGGATGAATAAAAATGGGAAATGACGACTAAATGTTGTTGTCGAGTATTTATACTGGACAGTTATTAGCGCGCGCTAACACCCTGCATTAGCGTGCGTTAATGGGGTCAACGCTCCAGAGAAACCGCCTATAACACAGTTAGCATGCGCTAGCCAAAAGCCATAGCGTGTGCTAACGGGTCACAAAACCAGTCCAGTAGCCCCTGGACAGAACTGCACCTACCGGGTAGCGTGCGCTAGAAAGAAGAGAGAGCGTGCGCTAGCTAAGCAGTCGATAGCGTGCGCTAGCTATTGACCTTAGCGTGCGCTAACAAAGCTACAGTCCCAGTCCAGTAGCTCCTGGACTGCCTCTGGACTGCCAGTTAGCATGCGCTACACATTCAGTAGCGTGCGCTAAATACCACGCAGTAGCGTGCGCTATGCCTCAAGCATTAGCGTGCGCTACACCACAAAAACTCAAAAACTCACATAGTGATCCGAAACGCCTCCAAACACCTGTCCCAACGAGGCACACCCAAATATGGCACAAAAGTCCAACGATGAGGACAAAAACAATCCGATAAAATATAGAAAACTCAACGAATCCGGAACAAAGATCTCGGGTATTACACCTCTGGGCCAGTGGAGTCCGGAGGAACCGTTGCCACCACTGGTGTTACCAGAGCCTCATTAGGGTTACCAATATTCCTCACATCACTCTTAGGGTCACTCACTCCCCTATCCCCCTCCGAATCGTTCCCACCAGAGAAATAATCGAAGCAGCTTGCCCTGCTGATGCAGCTGCCGTCGGCGTACGATCGACTTTGTGTGGTCGACCCCGCTTTCTGGCCATCGTCAAGTTTATATCTATAAATTTTTTTTAAGGAAATAATTTCTTCCAAATAAATATTTTTCAGTATCACTTTTATGAAGTTGAACTAAAATTTTTGTGAATCATATATACTAAAAGATTAAGGCCTAAAATTAAATGTGGAGTCTTAATGACTTCATGAATCTTCATTCCAAACCTTTATTGAACCCATTTGTAAATTACAATAACAAATTAAAAAAGTTAAGTTTAAGACATAAGTAAGAGATCAATAGTTTATCGAGAAAAAAACGGTGCAACGCACGGGTCTGAATGCCTCGTTATTTCAATTATCTAGACTTACCTATAAAACTTTCATATTTTTTTTAAATGAAATCATTCCTTCCACATTAAATGCTTTTTCATATTAATTTTTATTAATCTATTATCCAATTAACATCGCCTGTGGCATCATAAAATAGGAGAATGATGATGTTACAAATAAAAACTGTTTTTTATTTTCCACCAAGCAGGTCGCGCCGTTTCGACCCGTCTCACACAGCATCTAATAAGAAAAAATACTTATAAAAGATATTTCAATATTGACTCGTTTTGATCCGTCCTATCACATCCCGTCGAACAGTAATGCGTTGTGACTTTCAATTATGTAAACACGCCCCCCTCGCGTCTGAATTTTTTAATATTTCGTCATTAGCGTCAAGAATAATTTTCAAAGAAGACATTTTTGTATGATAGTTTATTTTAAAATGACGACAATACAGGTCAGAGTTAAAAGCTATTGAAAATAAAATTATATATTTCAAAATCAATATTCAGTTGCAGTCGAAATTTTTGTAATGATATTAAGAACAAAAAATACGGAAGTGCTAAAAATTCTTTGCATAGACAAAAAGAGAAAATCTGTAATAAAACTGTAAATATTATGTATAAGAAAGTACTTTCAAATATATTAAATAACATAAATTTTTTTATACAAATAATGTACATTTTATATTTAAAATATAGTGTAAAAAGTTACAAATAATAAAATATTTAATATTAAATACATATTTTGTTTAATTAAAAATTGAGTACGAGATGATGATCTCGAATCTACAAGTTTTTATATTACCTTGTTAGTAATTTCCCAAAACAGCCTCGAGTGGTCCCCAGTATACGCTGATTTTCTTGTGACCACAGAAAAAAAGAAATTCCATGGACCGCCAAGCACCGCTTTTATATTATACTCGCTTCATCCATAAAAAATGTATTTTATTTAAATTTTTATGATCTAAAACACAACTTTAATCATTAATAATTTTAATAATATTTAAATAAAAATTATAAAATAATATTTTAAAAATATATATTAAGAAAAATTTAGTAAATACTTATATAACTATAATAATTTTGTATAATAATTATAATTTATGATCAAAATTTATCAATTTTAATCGAAAAAATCAACTGTGGTACACTTTTTAGTAGATAGAGGGAGTTTATAATAAAGAAACAAGAAAAGTTCAATACGAACAATGTACTGCTCTCTCCGTCCACGAAAAGTATGATCCAGAGGGAATGACACGAATTTTAATAAAGTAAAAAAAGTAATATTGTTATAAACTAGAGAGATTGGGAGAATAGAGAAGAGAATGAGAATTCTATATGTTCAATATGAGGGCTAAAAGCCTCTATATATACAAGTGGGGAGCTAGAGTTTTAGGGTAGATTTCTTGGTCAACACACTAAGATATATCTAAAAGATATATTTACAACACTCCCCCTTGATTGACCAATCCCTAAAACAAAACGTTACCTCATTAAAACCTTGCTAGAAAACCCAATGGGACAAAAACTAGTCGAAGGAAAAAGAGTACAACTGCTTCCCCTGATATTAAGATCATTGTAGATCTTTGAGTCGGCGCATGCCGATCTTGTGTTTCAACTTTCTGAATATTGATGTCGGTAATGCCTTGGTGAATAAGTCCGCCAGATTTTCACTTGAGCGAATTTGTTGAACGTTGATATGGCCACGTGAGTGTAGAAGAGCTTGGGAGAAATATGCTTCGTCCTATCACCTTTGATGTATCCTTCCTTGAGTTGCGCGATGCAAGCAGTATTGTCTTCATACAAAACAGTTGGGTTGCCCTTTGATGAAGCTAATCCGCATGACTCTTGGATGCGACTTGTCATATCTCTCAACCATACACACTCGCGACTTGCCTCGTGGATTGCAATGATTTCAGAATGATTTGAGGATGTTGCGGTTAAGGTTTGCTTCACCGACTTCCACGATATAGCAGTTCCACCACATGTGAAAACGTAGCCAGTTTGGGACTTGGCTTGATGTGGATCGGATAAATATCCGGCATCCGAATACCCCACTAGAGTGTTATCAGAATTTTCTGGATAATATAATCCAAAATCAATGGTACCCTTTTGATAACGTAGAATGTGTTTAACACCATTCCAATATCTCAAAGTGAGTTCAGAGCTAAATCTTGTGAGAAGATTGACAGAAAAAGCAATATCCGATCTAGTATTATTAGCCAGATAAGTCAACGCTTCAATTGCACTTAGATACGGTATTTCAGGACCAAGTATCGTTTCACCTTTTTCAATAGGTCGAAATGGATCTTTCTTTGTATCAAGAGATCTAACGACCATAGGTGATGTTAATGGATGTGCATTATCCATGTAAAAGCATTTTACCATTTTTTTGTATATGTGGATTGGTGAATAAACGTTCCTCCACGGATACGTTCAATTTGCAAAACAAGACAAAATTTGTCTTTCCCAAATCCTTCATCTCAAATTCTTTCTTTAAATATGCAACAGTTTTATCGTGCTCTTCATGAGTCCCAATTAAGTTTAAATCATCAACATAAACAGCTATGATTGTGAATCCCCTTTTGGCTTTCTTAATGAAAACACAATGGCAGATAACATGATTCTTGTATCCTTATTTCAAAAGATACTCGCTCAATCTATTATACCACATACGCCCAGACTGTTTCAGCCCATACAACGATTTTTGAAATTTAATTGAATACATGCTTTTAGGTCTTGACTGCAATTCCTCAGACATTTTAAATCCTTCGGGAATTTTCATATAAATATCATTATTTAATGATCCATAGAGATAAGCAGTCACTACATCCATAAGGCGCATATCAAGCCTTTGCGACACGGCCAGACTAATCAAGAATCTGAAAGTATTCGCATCCATTACGGGAGAGTATGTTTCCTCATAATCAATTCCTGGTCTTTGAGAGAAACCTTGAGCTACGAGTCTTGCTCTGTATCTCGTAACTTCATTTTTATCATTTCTCTTTCTAACAAAGATCCATCTGTATCCCACAGGAATTTCAGATTCCGGAGTTAGGACTACAGGTCCAAATACTTTCCGGTTATCACAGGAATTTAATTCACTTTCCATAGCTTCTTTCCACTTTGGCCAATCAATTCTCCGTTTGCATTCTGCAACGGATTGTGGTTCAGGATCCTCATTTAAATCTTGAAGAGCTATATAAAAGGCAAATGTATCATTAACAATAACTTTTTCTCTCTCCAGTATCTGATTAGAATATAAGTAATTTATTGAGATCTCATGATTTTCAGATACTTGTAATTCTTGAGGAATTACATCACTTTCATTTGTGTGATTAGTCATTTTCATCATTGATTGGTTTCCATCTTGCCCCTTTCTTTTTCTAGGCATAGAATCTTTGGAAACAAGTGCTCGACCACGTTTTTGACGAATTTTAGACTCATTTGCTGCCAAAGCTATGTCCTTCAGGGACATCAATTTTAGCTGGAGTATTTGCAGCATGTATGTGAAATTATCACTTTTCTTGTATCTACGAAAGCATCAGGAATTTGATTTGCAATCTTTTGCAAGTGAATGATCTTTTCAACTTGTTGTTCACATTAATTAGTTCTAGAATCAAAATGTGACAAGTTTTTCTCATTCCAAGATATTTCCTTGTGCTTTTCGGGATGTAGATTTGTTCCTAATGTTGGAAATGTCATTTCAAATGACAATCTGCAAATCGTGCAGTAAATAAATCACCCGTTAAGGGTTCAATATACCTTATGATTGAGGGTGAATCAAATCCAACATATATCCCAAGACTTCGTTGGGACCCATTTTTGTTCGTTGTGGGGGAGCAATTGGGACTTGAACAGCGCAACCAAAAGTTCATAAGTGAGAAACATCAGGTTCTCAGCTAAAAATAATCTGCATTGGGGAGTATTCATGATTGGCAGATGGCCTTATGCGAACTAATATTGCAGCATGTAATATGGCATGACCCTAAGCAGTAGTTGGGAGTTTTGACTTCATTAGTAATGGTCTAGCAATAATTTGATGACGTTTAATAAAGGATTCAGCTAAACCATTTTGAGTATGGACATCAGCTACAGAAGGTTCAATCTCAATTCCAATAGCCATACAATAGTTTTGAAATGCTTGAGAAGTAAATTCACTGGCATTATCGAGACGAATTCTTTTAATTGAATTGTCTGGAAATTGAGCTCTTAACTTGATGATTTGAGCAAGTAGTCTAGCAAATGCTGCATTTCTAGTAGAAAGCAAGCATACGTGTGACCATCTAGAAGAAGCAACGCTCAATGCCATAAAGTATCGAAAAGGTCCACTAGGTGGATCTATAGGTCCACAAATATCCCCTTGAATTCTTTCTAAGAAATATGGAGTTTCATTATTAACCTTAGTATATGAAGGTCTAATGATTAACTTGCCTTGCGCACAAGCTTCACATGGGAATTCATTTGTAGAAAGAATCTTTTGATTCTTTATGTTGTGCCCATATGAATTGTTTACTATTCGGCGCATCATAGTTGCTCCATGATGTCCAAATATATCATGCCAAACCATAAAGCTTTTTGTGTCATTGAACTTTATGTTCACGACATGGTTTGTCTCAATTGCTTTTATGAATGTATAATACATTCCAGAAGGCAGCGTTGCTAATTTTTCTTTTGTCAGCTTATAGCCTGAAACAAAAGAGTTTATGTAAAGAAATTCATTGCTACCCTGCGCAATTGTCTCGATGTGGTATCCATTATTGCGGATATTCTTGAAACTTAGTAAGTTCCTTTTAGACTTACTAGAATACAGGGCATTTTCAGTGTCTAATTTAGTATCATTTGGTAAAATGATACAAGCTCTTCAGGAGCCTTGAATAATGTTTGATGCACCTGATATTGTGTTAACATTATCCTCAGTTAATGTCAACTTAAGAAAATATTTCTTTTTTTGAAGAATAGTGTGTGTAGTGGCACTATCAGCAAGACAAATATCGCAAGATTCCATTTGATTTTCTGAAATATATTTTGAAAAAGAAGATCAATTTTTATTGCATAGGCATTTGAATGAAAGATAAGCAAATGTTTTTAAACAGAAAAATAACCATGTAAAAGTAAATAACAAAAATAAGCAATGTTTTCTTATCAACTAGGAATAAAAGATAAAGGACTAAACAATGTCCATATTATTGTCTTCAAGCACACCACCACCGATCAACTGATCCATATTTTCTCCATTCGGGTCATCAAAGAAGTCGGAGACGTCTAAATGAGTTGTGTCAATTGGACCGCCAAAATCGACATTATTTGAATCTTTCTTGCCTTTTCCTTTGATCGAATCTTGATATAGATCCGCAAGGTGTTTTGCAGTTCGGCAAGTACATGCCCAATGACCCGTCGTGCCACACCTTTGACATTCAACTTCCTTTTTGAATGGTTTGTGCTCGTTGGATGCTTTATGCCTTTTGTTGCTTGAGGTTGTATCATTCGATTTACCGCGTCCACGACTGCGACCATATCCACGACCACGTCCACGTCCACGTTGGTTCCCACGACCACGTCCATTGTCATGGTTGAAAGTTGCATTGGCTTCAGGCAATGCAGCGGAACCGGTGGGGCGGAGTTCGTGATTTTTCAAGAGCAACTCATTATTTTGCTCGTCAACTAATAAATACAATATTAGTTCAGAGTACTTTTTGAAACCGCGCTCCCTATATTATTGCTGTAACAGCACATTAGAAGCATGAAAAGTGGAGAAAGTTTTCTCAAGCATATCAGAATCACCGATATTCTCTCAACAAAGACGAGCTTTCGGATGGACGACAGTCTTTTGATGTTCAAACCTTTCTTTTAGGTTCGCCCACAACTCCCTTGGATCTTTGACAGCAAATATTCTGTCTTTAGGTCATCATGAAGGTGATGACGAAGGAAAATTAGTGCCTTAGCGCGATCCTGTTCGGATGCTTTGTTTTCTTCTTTTATTGCGTCTCCTAAACCCCTTGAGATCAGGTGAACATCGGCATCAAGAGTCCATGACATGTAATTGTTGCCCGAGATGTCAAGGGCGATGAACTCAAGTTTGGCTATGTTTGCCATTCGTGCAATTCTGCACAAAAGAATCAAGGATATATTATCAAATTGTTTAATTTAGCTGCTCTAATTAGAGCATGTAATATTCTTCAGGAATATTACTTGTGCTACTTTAATAGCATCAATTTAAGATCTTGAATATAATATTCTTCAGGAATACTACTTGTGTTACTCGAATAACATCAATATTTTCAAGATTATATCGTGAATCATGAAAAATAAACGAGAATTACACATGATATATAATAAGAATATTCTCGCAACACTAATATCATTACATCAAGTCTCAATATTAAAGCATGAGTATAACAGAAATTTGCGCAAATATCAATAATTTTTATAGAAAACCATACACAATTGTTTTAATATTTCAAAGGACAAGTTTCGAGAGATCAAAAAACAGTCTATAATGATAATATTATAATATTCTAAATCTTTTCCAGTTTTTGATACCATAGCATAAGGAAGAATAGTTCGTAATAGTTCGTATGAATCATGAATAATGATTTCATTAAATCAAAATTTTGCAACTAATAATATAATATTGTATCAATCAAAAGATTTATAAAAAGAGAACGACGGCACAAAAACATGAAAGTTTTTGTGAAATCAAATAGAGATGAAGTTATTTAATTAACTACACTCTTATATGATTCACAACGAAATAGGCACAGAGATTTAAGAAGAAACTACCTTCTCCAATTGAAGGGATCGAAGGGGGAATAAGGGGAGAAGAACTATCGTGCTGATAACGTGTTATAAACTAGAGAGATTGAGAGAATAGAGAAGAGAAATAGAATTCTATATGTTCAATATAAGGGCTAAAGACAAAAGGTGGATATACAAAAGGCATATGACTCTGTTGAATGGCCTTTTGTGCAACAGTTGCTTCTTGAATTAGGGTTTCCCTACAAGTTTATGAAATGGATAATGGCATGTGTGAAAGGTGTGTCATATACAATAAATATAAATGGTGAGTTAACAGAGCCATTTAAAGCAAGGAAAGGCTTGAGACAAGGAGACCCAATCTCTCCATACTTGTTTGTCCTCTGCATGGAGTACCTGAGCAGATGTTTGATGGAGCTTAAGACAGAAGGATATTTCAAATATCACCCCAGATGTAGGAAATTTGGACTGGTTCACTTGTGCTTTGCAGATGACTTACTCATGTTTGCAAGGGGGACTGTGTTTCATCAAGATTGATGTGTGCATTTGATAAGTTTTCAAGGGCCTCAGGTTTGAAGGCTAACCCCAACAAGAGCTGTATTTACTTTGGAGGAGTTCCTGAAAATGTGCAGAAGGCAATTCTTGAAGAATTTGGGCTAACTAGAGGTGAACTACCTTTTAAGTATCTTGGAGTCCCTCTATCATCTAAGAAGCTAAGTATTTTACAGTGTGAACCACTCATCAAAAATATCTTGGAAAGAATAGAGATGGACATCAAAACTTCGTCATATCTTTGGGAGAATCCAATTAATCAAGTCCACTTTGTTTAGTATGCAATCATATTGGTGCCAAATATTCCTAATATCTCGTAAAGTGGTGAAAATAATCCAGCAGCTGCAGAGTATTCTTATGGACTCGAACAAAGAAATATTACAAGGAAAGCATTAGTGGCTCAGGATTACATATGCCACCCAAGGCGTAGAGGGCTGGAACATAATTAATATGCAAATCTGGAATAAAGCCTCTATATGCAAATTACTTTGGTGTTTGGCACAGAAACAAGACAAAATCTGGATCAAATGGGTGCATGGCTTCTACATAAAAGGGCAGGATGTCACTACCATGAGAATTCCCCAACAAGCATCATGGGTAATAAGGAAAGTGGTGGAAGCAAGGAAGTACTTGGAGATAACAAGCAAAGGAATAAGGATGTCACTACCATGAGAATTCCCCAACAAGCATCATGGGTAATAAGGAAAGTGGTGGAAGCAAGGAAGTACTTGGAGATAACAAGCAAAGGAATAAGGTTACTTCTGGCCTCAAAATTCTCCACAAGGCAGGTATATAAAGAAATGCAAGGCAGACATAATTTAGTCCCTTGGAGAAGAATGATATGCAACAATAAAGCCCCTCCAAAATGCATTTTCATTACATGGCTGGTTCTCAAAGGTAGATTAAACACTTGTGATAATTTGATAAGAACAGGAACTCAATGTGAGCAGGTGTGCATTTTGTGTAAAGTTGAAGATGAAAGTATCAACCATCTATTTTTTGATTGCACTTTTTCTGCATGGGTATGGCAAAAGTTGAAAGAATGGTGTAGAATTAAAAGCCCAGGAGGGGGATGGAACCTAGAGACACCATATTTGATCACACAATGTGGATCAAATACAGGAAAACAGAGCATGTATAGAGCCCTAATATCGGTTGCAATCTATTTTTTATGGAAAGAAAGGAATCATAGGAGATTTCAACATAAGGAAACTACTCAGGAGGAAGTTGTCCGTGAATGTCAACTACATGTTACTTGGAGTTGTAGCAAAGATAAGAAACTAGCTAGATTTCTTGGGAATTAAAACTATATGAGAGTCATTGTTGTTGAGAGTAGGCAGATCTGCTTTGATGTAGCAAGTGTGTTTAGAGATGTTGATTTGTTTACTGCTTCAAGTCATGAAGAATAGACCAAACTTCAGATTGAAATAAAAACGCTATTTAACCAAAAAATATAAGGGCTAAAGACCTCGATTTATATAAGTGGAGAGCTAGGGTTTTAAGGTAGATTTCTTGATCAACACACTAATATATATATATATATATATATATATAAAAGATATATTTACAACAAATATATATTTGCGTGGAGTAAACGGACGAAAAATATATTCTTGAACGAAAAATAATAAAATTTTAACTTGGTTTATTTTATCTAAAAAAATTATACTTTTTATGAACGATATAAATATTATAAAACCACACTTTTCACCGAAGACGTATCAATCGGCACCCTGGCATCCTTATCCATTTACTACTGTTTCCTCCTTACCCCCTTTAAATACTCGGTATCCCATCATCAGCAGAAAAAACTCCAACTGAAGTCGAGAGAGAGAGAGAGAGTCTTGAAAAATGGCAGATATAGCGATGTTGGTTGCAGAAGAGTACGAGAGAAGGGTGAAAAACTCAAGAAAAAGACGTGGTGAAGAAGAGATCGAATTGCTGTCTTGTGTGGGTTTTTTGGGGAAGAATTTCAGAGGGTCAGTTTCGTCTTTTTGGATCAAAGAGAAGATGATTTTCATGGAGGAAAAGAAATTAGGTTTGGAGCCTAAGAAAAATACTTATACTCTCTCTCTCTATATATATATATATATGTATATATATATATAATATAAATATATGTTTGTATCTTTGTTCTTGCTGATTCAGATTTCAGTTCTGTAAAAAATCTTTTTACTGATCAGTATATCTGTTATTATTATAATTATTATTATTTTACAGCTATTAATTGATATTATTATGGATATTATGTGGTTTGAAACCATCTTAACTTGTAATTATAAAGCAAAAGTGAATTTAAAATCCACTTTTTTTGTAACTTTATTTTTATTGTATTCTGGGAAATTTGATTTACATTTTCTTTTGGGATGAATTGCAATTTTGGCAATATAAATCGTGTAATTATAATACTAACTCCGTTTTATATTAATTTTTTTTATTTTGATTTTAATATATTTCTCAAAACATAATGTCAAAAATTGTTAGTTATAAAAATATGTTCTTTATGTGAATCTAGCAATAAAAATTTTATTAATTATTTTTATAAGATAATATATTGTTAAAATTTAATCTAAAAAACGAGCCGTCAATTAACATGAAACGGAAGTAGTAGTAGTGAGTGATAAATTTGGTCATGTGAATATAAACCAATGTGTTTTTATGTCAGAATTTAAGCTTAATATTTGGTGTAAAATTATTGTATTTCAGGGTAATTGAGTGAGAATAATTGGACGTGATAAGTTGCGTAAGTATTGAGGGCGAATATTTGATTAGATTTATAAGGTAACTGTAGTGTTGTACGATGGATATAAAAAGGTGAAAAGTAAAAGTAATAATTCAAAGGAATGAAAGCTTAGCTTCTCATAACAGATTAAGGGGTTGTTTACTTTCGACCTAATGGATTTATTTTCGATTTAATGAGACTTATGAGCTGGACGATTTATTCGTGCAGATACGAGTGAGTATTTACTTACGACTTAATAAAAAATGAGGCGTCTGAATTGCTAAGTCGCTTCTCCCCTCTTGTCCCACGCTTAGACATCTTGAGGACGCGAAGTTTAACAAAAGACTTGAAGTTTTGAAAAACTAAACAATAGCGGATGAAAATAAACGGGAAGCAACGCCGGAAGAACTGGTTGTTGGAACATTTTGTTCCATACATGCTTTAATAGTGTTTTGATGATTAAGTTGTTAAATAAAACAAAACTACAAAAAGACGAAGCAAAGCATCGAAGAAAACGAAGTGCAAAAAGCTGGAATTTTGCAAGGCTAACGTACGTAATCGATCAAGCATAGTGTACGTAAGATGTGCAAAATAACGTACGTAAGGAATGTTACTTAACGTACGTAAAGAAGTTCAAACAAGAAGAGTGTTGGAATAGTCAAAGTCAGAGGCAACGGATATATGATGTCAGCAATGATGTATACTTAACGTACGTAATAGGTGTTGGCTAATGTACGTAATGTTCAAGACGAAGGCTACTGGACTGAATCTGGGCGATGCTAATGTACGTAACCTTTTGAGGTTAACGTACGTAAAATAGCTTACGTACGTAATATAGTGAATATAGCGTACGTAATACAGTTTGAAGAGCTAACGGCTAGTTTAGTTGATGAAGGCTATAAATACCACATCCTTGTTATTATTTCATACAACAACTTCAAGCAAAACATTCATTGATCTGAGATTCATATATATTCTATTGTTGTAATATTGAGCTTATATTGTTAGTTTGAGTGTTTATAAATTCAATACATACACGAGAGGTAAAAAAAAAAGATACGATTTTAAGACATTGTCTCTCTCAATTTAAAATAATGATATGTAGTATAAATTAATTTCAATCAATAAAAATTAATTCTAATAAGTAAAAATGATTCAAAGTTTGTAAATAATTGTTCAACCAACAAAATAAGTTTAACAACTATATCAATAATTATCAAATCGTAAAGACTACTACTGCCTTGATTTTAAGTATAATATAATAATAGTGATTCTTGATTTTAATTGCATCTCATCGTAAAGTATACTACTGCCTCATATGTTAATTGTATTTCTTACCAAATTTTTTACTATTTTTCTGATAAATCTCACCTATATACTAATGCAGAATATGTCGAGTTTAAGTGGCAGTTTCTCATGCTTCGGCTACCACATGTCTTTTGCTAGTGCTTCGCGTGATCATGTTTCAGTCTCTCATGCTTCAGCTGACACATAATCAATTACTGGCTTAATTATAATTGCATTAATTACATTATATTATACCTCAAATAACTCTTACCTACCTTATTAATATTTTACGAATTAAGGAATATGAATTATGAATAAGTAGGAATTGATTATATTTACAAAAATATTTCATATTTTCATTAATTAAAAAATATAAATCCCAAACAAGGAGAAATTTAATAAAATAGTGCGCATTGTATAAACCTAAAGTCTCGCGGAAATATTATATATTTCACTAATTAATTAGTTTATATTAATTAGTCACTATAGTTAGGTATATCAATAAAAAAAATATCAACCCAAATGAAAGATATTTGGGAGTATTGCAAAAGAAGTGTTGAACATATTTAATATAGGGATCTCTCTTTTTTAGTACCAAAGCATAAAAGTAACAAGTTATATATCCCCATTCATAAAACTATAAGTTTTTGATACCAAAATATGTTAAAAGACTTTATTACCCTTAAAGTCTACCACTAAAAGATAAAAAAAACATAAAAAAAAAAGATTATTAAAAGCAAACAACAATAAAAAAACGGTTCCACAACTCAATATTTTCCTCTGCAAAAAAACTCTCCTCATCTCTCTGCAAAAAAACTCTTCCGTCGTGAAACCCTTCGCCGGCCAGAAAATGTCGAACTCCGACTACCACAGAGAATCTGAAGATGCCAGAAGTTCCGCTAGTGACAGTCCATCTGAAGAGGAATTCGTCAATGAGCCGCCGGTTAGTGTATTTTCATTCACACACGATCGTGCCACGACGGTTGTTCATCGTCCCACGATGGTGCTGAAGAAGATGACACCATCGTGTACACGATGGTCTTTCGTGGGCACGATGGTTTACACACGACGGTCGTCGATCGTGTGTGCCGTCGTGTGCTAGAAGATCAAAGGCTCCTGCCCTGCACACGATGGCATGCACACAATCGACGCCCGTCGTGTGAACCATCGTATGGCACACGATGGTCTTCACACGACGGGCATCGATCGTGTGCCTGCGATCGTGTGCAAGGCAGATTTTTTTTTTCGTTCTCTTAAGCATTCTATCATATTCTTATGAGTTGTATGTCTATATTGCAGACTGGTTGCGTATGGAATAGACCTACATTGCGTTTTGTTACACGTCAAGTGAATCTTTACATACGGGAGGCGGTATTTAAAGAGATCATTGAGATACTAAGAAGTATGGGCCGCAATTCCGCAGTTGCTGATCGAGCTATCGAGAGCTTGACCGAGGGGGTCCTGGGGTGCTTGATTAAAGTTAGGAGGAATGGGAGTTCAAATACTGCCCTACATCACTTGATTGCCCGTCAATTGGAGGGTGATCAAATCCCCCCGGATGAGTCGTGGTTCCGTGCTCGGGAGGACCATTCGTTTTACGGCCCGTGATTTTGCCATGATCACTGGAATCCATTTTGGAAACTCTACCTTCCATCCCCAGGACGACCATCTCCTTCCGTCTGACGGTATTTTCCACAGAATACTCCATGGCAAAAATATTAAGGTTAGTGTTCTGCGGAAGAAGTTCAATGCTCGAGATTTTGGTAGAGACATAAGAGATTATGTGAAGGTTGCCAATTTGCTTATATACTACTACTTTATCCTATGCCGTGACGACATGATGGTCGAGACATGGGCATGGGCATTAGTTGAGGATTTCGAGCAGTGGGATATGTTTCCTTGGGGTTCTTATGCCTTTGGGGTTTTATCTTACTACATAGGCAACGTTGCCATGAAGGAGGGACAAGAGCACAAGGACTATCACTTCTATGGTCCTGTTTGGGCTTTACAGATATGGTCGTATGAGATGATTCCTTCATTGGGAGCATTGTTTGGTATTCGAGATAAATCTGTCCAAGTCCCCCGGTGTTTGATGTGGACTACGAGGAAGATGTTTTGTGATTTCACTAATTGCTTCGACGATAAGGTACATAAATTTGTAAACGTATTTTCTCCTGACTTCATATCTTAAACGTTATGTGATTGCCCATCTAATGGTATGCTTTAATGACTAATTTTGCAGCACAGAGTACTTCCCTCTTTACCGCATTTGGAGGAGGATGAGGCTGACTACTACTACCTGAGCTTTGAGAATGGCTCGCCATATGACGTTAAGTTCATTAAGCCTGTAAGAATAGCTGTGAAGAATAAGGAGGATGAGCCTGTGCCGATCCCGAGGAAGAAAGTTATGGATAGGTTGAAGAAGGCTGCTGGAAAATTGATTACATATGAGTCGGCACATAAAGTGTCGAAGCGACGCCGGCAGAGTACCCCACCAGTAGATGGTACAGAGACATCGGACCGGGAGAGGCAGCCAGAGAGGGTGTGTTGTGTCCACGGACTTCCTTGTCCGAACCACACCCAGGACACGAGCAGGGATGAGTACTTTGATCGCCGTTTGAAGGCAATCTTGTACGACGATTCTGAGTCCGGATTTATTGCTCGAGTTTCTCGCCGGGTGCTTTCTGGGATAGTGGATTTCTTCGGACCTATGCATAGACGTTCTAGGAGCCCGGTGCACTACTCAGCTGGGAGCCATGATAGGCCTCGTCATTCTGCATCTGTTAGCAGCGCCCAGCGGAGGATTCCTGACCCTCCACGTCACTCAGTCTCTAGCGCAGCCCACAGTCACCATTCTCAGCGTCAGCCTAGTCATCATTCTTAGCGTCAGCCGAGTCACCATTCTCAGTGTCCGCCTACCCACCATTCTGAGGTCCAGCACAGTCACCATTCTCAGATTCATCATTCTTTTGAGCGGACTCAGCAGCCCCTTGATTACGAGCATCAGTATGAGCTATTTGAGGCACCGTTTCAGCAGTATGGGACGATGTTCGACTGGTTTCAGGACGAGCATCATTATAGTGTGATGTTTCGAAGTGAGGGTGGTGGTCTGGCGGCAATTCTCCATTTCGAATCGAGCGGCCGATTTCGAGATCGAGCGGCCACTGTCTGACTCTCTGATCGTTATAGTTGTGAGAGGGATGTTGAGGGTGATGAAGATGGTGAGAGTGCCGAACGCAAAGATTTGGGTGAGCGTAGTCTTCCACCGCGAGTGAGTCGACCATCTGCTGCTCTTCGGGAGCCTTTTGTGGTTGCGCCTCCAAGAGATAGCGAGGCTCTGAAGAAGTTGTACCTACACTTTAGGAGGGAGCAGCCACGTGATGCTATTGTTCGGTGTTTGGAGACTGGGCATGCTCTCACCCAGGCGTTATTTGACCGGATAGAGTCTAGCCATGAAGACTTTGATGCCGAGGTGATAGACTGTTATGTGCTTGCGACTCGAGCGAGGCTTCGGAGGGGAGTCCGTAGTGTTGGTGTCGGTAGAGTTGGCACTGTACTTGCCGGCTCCCAATTTTACGTAAGTTCTATAACCTACTCGCTTGTATATCATTGGTGTGATGTGGATTTTTTTTTTAATTTTGTGGTTTGGCTTTTTGTAGTTAGTTTTGGCCAACGAGTTTGCAAGACTCCATTCGGATGATCCACTTGGTATCAAGGTGACAGGGAATCCGGTTTACAGGGATTGGAAAATTCCTAAATGCATCGAGGACTACATGACAGGTCTTGATACACCGCATGCTGTTCCATGGTTAAATTGCAACGAAGTAAGTTTGAAATTTATATTTATAAATAATTGACGATTTGTTGCCATTTGAAATTTATATTTATAAATGATTCGCTATTTATAAATGATTCTCTATGTTTGATGTGATGATCTTATATGATTACATATTTTGTTTCAACAGATCATTGCCATTTGTTGCCTCGACCAGAGCCACTGGGTGACTTTCAAGATTGACATCATAACATGGACCGTGGAGTTGTATGATTCCTTGTCACACCACCACAAAGATGGTCTATACCGATTCAACCAACTGCGACCGATTATGCGTCTGATGCCTCGTGTGCTAGCTCAATCCGGGTATTGGCTGAACAACCAATCGAAGAAGAAGTATGACACGGAGATGAGTTTCAAAATTATGCCACGAGAGCTACAGTTCATACAAAACGACAATCACAGTTGTGGTCCCTTCGCGTGCATGTACTTGGATCGACTCGTCTCTGCAAACCCAGGAGCAAGGCACCAAATCAAGGAACTTAATGAGAAATATATTAAGAAATATCGATATGGTTTAGCTGCTAAAATCTTTATGTTGTCTTTAGACATGTAAAATGGTTTATGGTGTGTTGTGTTGTGGCAAGATTAATGTGTCGTGTTGTTAAATATTTATGTTGTATTTAGACAGTTTTGGCAATATGAATGTGTCGTGTTGTTAAATCTTTATGTTTTGGCTCTGTGTTACACATGATGGATGAACACGATCGTGGCCATCGTGGGTCACAATCGTGTTGTGTTGTTAAATCTTTATGTTTTGGCTCTGTGTTACACACGATGGATGCACACGATCGTGGCCATCGTGTGTCACGATCGTGTGCAACCTACCCACGGTCATGGGTTGATGCTGTCGTGTGCGCACGATGGCTGCCATGACCGTGGGTCCCATCGTGGGCACGGCCGTGCACACGATCGTGTGTCCCATCATGGGCACGACCGTGTGTCCCATCGTGTGCATATAAACTTTTGGTATTTTTGCCAATTTGATTTATTGTGTTATCTAGAAGGATGTTTTGTGATTCAAACATCGCTTGTTCAAACATTAATTACTATATAGCTTATTATACAAACTCCTATTTGTCATTTCGTTGTAATTCATTAGTATATGAGATATTTCATCCAGATGATTGAACTTATCCGTACGAACTAATACACTGAGAACAGATAGACTACACATGATATGCAATATATTGTGTTAATTCATTCAATAACTTTTTAAATAAGTGTATCGTTAACAACTAATTGTTAATATATATATAAGTAACAACACCTAAATTGACGAGTAATTTGAGAAATTGGTGAAATTTTTTGATGTTCTTATGCACACGATCGTGTGTCCCATCGTGGGCACGACCGTGTACACGATCGTGTGCATATAAACTTTTGGTATTTTTGCCAATTTGATTTATTGTGTTATCTAGAAGGATGTTTTGTGATTCAAACATCGCTTGTTCAAACATTAATTACTATATAGCTTCTTATACAAACTCGTATTTGTCATTTCGTTGTAATTCATTAGTATATGAGATATTTCATCCAGATGATGAACTTATCCGCATTTAACTAATACACTGAGAACAGATAGACTACACATGATATGCAATATATTATGTTAATTCAATCAATAAATTTTTAAATAAGTGTATCGTTAACAAATAATTGTTAATATATAAGTAACAACACCTAAATTGACGAGTAATTTGAGAAATTGGTGAAAATTTTTGATGTTCTTGTGCGCACGATCGTGTGTCCCATCGTGGGAACGACCGTGTACACGATCGTGTGCATATAAACTTTTGGTATTTTGGCCAATTTGATTTATTGTGTTATCTAGAAGGATGTTTTGTGATTCAAACATCGCTTGTTCAAACATTAATTACTATATAGCTTCTTATACAAACTCGTATTTGTCATTTCGTTGTAATTCATTAGTATATGAGATATTTCATCCAGATGATGAACTTATCCGTACGAACTAATACACTGAGAACAGATAGACTACACATGATATGCAATATATTATGTTGATTCAATCAATAACTTTTTAAATAAGTGTATCGTTAACAAATAATTGTTAATATATAAGTAACAACACCTAAATTGACGAGTAATTTGAGAAATTGGTGAAAATTTTTGATGTTCTTGTGCATACGATCGTGTGTTACATCGTGGACACGACCGTGTGTCCCATCGTGTGCATACGTGGATACAGTGCCAATTTGACACCAAAGACAACGTGACACCTGGTTGCCAACGTGTCACACGATTGGAACACACGATCGTGGCGATCGTGTGAACAATCGTGTTTACTGCAAAGGTCAACATCAAATTATTTTATTATAAAATCCCATCGTGGGTCGACCCCCCCCCCCATTTTTCAATATAAGCCCATCTTCATTGACTGAGAGTGAAATATATGTACCGTAGCCCCCCTTTTCACTACAAACCCTAATCAATTAACATCAGTTAAAATCCATTAAAATCAAATACGCGAAATAAGCGGACGATTACGAGAAAGCGATTTAGGAGGAATCGAAGCACCACCACCAAAAAGAAGAAGGAGGATACCTCCTCCCAACCCACCATACAGAACTAGGTCGAGAGGAAGATACTCAATGCTCAGAGTAAGTTTTTTGATTTTGTTGTATGTGTAGAGACTATCATTGCGAATTAATGTGTTCCATGAAACAGGGCCTATTTAAAAACACTGAAGCAAAGAAGTTATTTTAGAAGAGTGTTGTTATCCAAAATATTATCCGGGGATAATATTACTGGAATGATCGAGTAACAAACAAATGCGAGAACACTTCCGTGGGAAAATGAATAACACAAGGTTTGCCGGGGTTGTTAATACCGGGCTTGAATGCTCTCACGAGATGTTATTAATATAGATACTTTAGAGTACAAATATTAATGTTAGAATCTATTACAATGAGTGTAAAGACTTCTAGTTATCTAAGCTGTAGAGCGTGTAGATTGCCAGAAGAACCAGATATGAAGCTCTGTGAGTTCTTGCTTTAGATGTTCTGTAAGTGTATGTGAATATCACTTTGAATGTGTAAGTAATTGCCAGATGAGTCTTTATCCTCTCTCTGTACGTTTTTTACTGTATTCACGATGATCCTAGGCCACTGTTGTAAGCCTCCTATTTATAGGAGACAAGGTTGTTGGGACCTCTCCGGCGATCGCGGGCGACTGCCGTTTTCTATATTATAATAAGGCGGGCGATCGTCCCGTCACGTAGGGTTGTTTTCTTAAAGGCCGAGGCTGCTGCTGGCAGCCAGCTGTGCGAGCCAATGGGAAGCCTGCACGCGTCCTGAGTCGCTGTCCGGGGAGGACCCACTTTGTACCTTTCGGCGAGCCTGTCGGTAGGTGAGGTAGGTGACAGGCTGGGGTCAAAGGCCTTATCTTGCGGCACCTTTTGTGGATCTTCATGTGGGTCTCCGTCCAAGATTCGGTCTTTGACGTCTTTGACGTCTTTGACGGATGTTGGATTCATACGTGGCACGAGACGATCATATATGGTCGGATATCAAAGACGATCGCCAGATACCAAAAGACGATTGCCATGGGTGCCGACTGCTGGGTGTTTGCCCAGCGTATGTCTTCTATGGTTGGCTCTCAGACCATTATGCCGATCTCCATCGGGGCGTATTAATCGCCGCACAACAATTGCCCCCCGGCTCGCTTCGATGTTGAAAACACGGGGTGAGGTGACACTGTTGGTGATCGCCAGTGTTTAGACGATTGGCTCGTTTGTTTATGACAAGGACGATTGTCAGGACGATCTGATTTCAAATTTGGACGATCTCTTTTTGCGCTGGAATCAGCGGGAAATGAAGGCGGGCTCTCGAAACGTTGCAAGGACACGCGTCGCGCTACTATTGGGGGAGTCCGACGGTTTTGTCAAACTTGTCGCCTGGCGTGCCCTCGAAAAGACGCGTACGCGGGTTTCGAGGGCGGCATTTAATGTGTCCCCCCACCCCCCCCGACGGTTGCACTCCAGCCCTCGGGATTTTGCCTATTTGCACAGAGACCCCTGCTCCCGCCTATAAAATGGGCTAGGGCTACTTCATTTCCACTCTTCACGCACCCTTGTTATTTATTCGAGACTCTGCAGAATTTTTCGAAGATCTGTGTGCCGACCGTCCTTCTTTTTAGGTAAGAACACAAATATTCTCTCCCCCTTTACTTTTAAGAACATGTCTGGAGGATCTAAAACCTTCGAGGCCGGAAGCTCCTCCGCCGCCGCAGCTTCGCCTGACCGGGAGGAAATTTCCGTGGGACTTCATATGGAAACATCCGTCGAGGCCATTCGCGTGGGGATTGTACCCGCGGAACTTGAGGAGCTCTTCAATGAGGCCGAAGTGGCGAGATCAGCGGCGGCGGAGCATGGGGGCTCGCTGGTGGATGAAGATGAAATGGTACGGCTGTCTTGGGAACAGAATAGCATATTCGGCCCCACCTATATGGATTCTGCTAAGCTTATGGAGGGGATCGCCGGACCCTGTCCAGAATTTGATTTCGAAGCGTATTCCGCCGCCCACCCCTATGAGCACGTGAAGCGGACGGCGTTTCGGTCCGCTGACCCTTCTCGGTGGACTCTCGGTCAGATCTGGAGTTCGGCGACCCGAAAAGACTTGAGTCGCTGGAGGGCGAAATATCACATTCCTTCTGATGTTTCATTGCACGTGCCCTCGGAGAACGAACGTTCCGACCAGCCTCCCGAGGGTATGGTCGCTGTCAATGAAATGACCCTGGCGAACGGATTGCGGTTCCCCTTGCCGTTCACCGTGTCAAATTTGCTGATCGCCTGGAATGTGGCGCCACTCCAGTTGACGTCGAACGCCTGGATGCAGATTATCAGCACCTTGAAATTATTCGGCGGTCATCGACTGTTTCGTCTGCCTTCTGCGCTGGAAATGAATTATCTTTTCAAGCTGACCGCGCAGAAGGGATCGGTCGGAGGTTACCATATCCAGGGTCGCCTGGGTAGGGTGGTCCTTGGGGTGCCGAACAAGGTTCGGGGCGACCTGGCAAAGTGGTACTGGGTCGACGGTGCATGTAGGTCGGCATCGAGCGACACGCCAGAGGAAGAGTTGGATATCCCCACCAATTTTCGGGAGAGGAATCCGAGTAAGGGTTTCAACTCTCCCTTTATTTGGATACACCTTGAACTGATCTAATTTGGTTTTTTTTTTGCAGGATCCCTTGTTCCAGCGATCGGCGATCTCCCCTTTGATTTCTTGATCGTCTGGGAGCGAATTCGCGCCTTGCCGGACTCTTACATCGACATTCACTCAATCAGTCACGAACTCCATCGGTTGGGAGCTCGACTGTTTCGATACCCTCGCCACCTGAAGGCCCCGGGTATGGATTTTTATTTCCTCTTTCCTGCATGACGATCGTCTGATTGAAGTAGATGTTTAACTTGTCTGAATTCCTTCCTTGACAGAGATTCATTTTCCCCGCTACACCGAGCCACCGCAAGAGATCGCAATGTCTAACCCCGGTCTCATCGGTCGTCTTCACCAGGGAAATAAAACGGGTCGTGTCCCTGCGACGACGTCTCGCCCCGTCCCTGCGGTGAGGCCCGCTGTGGTGCTGGTCGCCGATCCGGAAATTCAGGAGGAAGAACAACTCTAGCACAACCGCAAGAGGCGGAGGCCGGAGGGGACCCTGCCGACAGCTGAGGCGGACGTAACTATCTTGGAGCCTCCGGTTGCCGCTCCACCTATCTCTGCTGTTCCGATGGTGGAGGGGTCTGGCTCCAGGCCCTCGGCCGGCTTCTTGAAGGCTGCGGCGATCGCCGAAGCTGAAACTCCTCGGGGCAAGCCCTATTTTGGCCGCGACCCCGAGTTGGTCAACAGGTAAGACCGGTTTGATCTTTCCGAGTTAGGAAATTTGTGTAAGGCATATGCTGACTCCTTTGTCCCTATTTATTTGCGTTGTAGGGTCTGTCTTGCCGGTCCAGACGTCTCGCCGATGGTGCTGGACTTCTTGGTGAGCAAGTCTCCTCGCCAGTCCCTCGAAGTCCCTTCTTATGTCTCCCGGGCCATCGCCTCTCTGCCTAAGGCTTGGACGACCGATCTCGACGCGATTGCTCGTCGGCGGTCTGGAGATGCCATGCAGGCGACCATCGCCCTGACTCTCCAGGCGGCGACGATGGCTATCCAAGCCGCCAAGGATTATGAGGGGCGACCCTCTAATGCTCGCTTCTATCAAGATCTTGAGGGCGCTCGGAGCCAGAATGCCGACTTCGCCAATCGGATAGCGGCCATGGAGAAGGAGCACTTAGAGGCGGCCAAACGAGCTAAGCAGGACCTTGATCGGATGAAGCAGGAGCTTAGCCGGTCTAAAGAGGTGGCCGATCGGTTCCGCGACCAGGTGACGGAAGCTCGCCGGATGCATTCGGCCTCGCAAGAGGAGGCGACCGGGATGAAGGCGACAGTGGATCGGCTCAACAGCGAGCTGGAGACGACGAAGGGAGAGCTGGAGAAAGCAAAGGGAGAACTGGCCGCCAAGGTGGTCGAGCTAGCGGATGCTGAGAAGACGACCTCAGATTTGAAAGGGCAGATCAAGGCGATCGAGACCGATCCCTACCTTAATGTGGCACTCGTCGGCGAGTTCGCCTACTATATGGCCTACGTCGATGTTGTCCGAGCCGCCAAGAAGGTAGGGATCGAGGTCGGTCCTATGATGGAGAGCTTCAAGGCCTACGCACTCGAGCACCCTTTGCATCCGAAATTTTCCCTGCCGATCCTCGACCTCACCGACTTGGGGATCGACTTGAGTTGGTATCCTTCCCCGGATAAACTCATTTATCCTGAGGCCGATGAGGGAGCGTGTGCCGGTCCGCCACCTGGGGGCGAAGACTAGCCGGGGGGGGGGGGGGGGGCTGAGTGATTTTTATCTTCCTTCGCTTTGTAATTTTCTGCTTTTTCTTCTACTGCCTTCGGGCTTGTATTTGTACGAATTTCTTGATTTGAATAAAATACTCCTTTTTCGCATCTGATTCTTTGTAAGTACGATCGTCTTTGAATGTTTGCATGCGAATTTATACAAGTGTGTATGTAATTGCTTCTGATGCCTTGTTCGCCTGATCGATTGTTTGAATGTTGAATATATCTTACTTGTGAATATTGTCGAACAAAACTGATCGTCCTACGTGTGTTTGAACGAAGCCGATCGGGTACGGTTCCTTCCTTCCGATCGCATTTAGGACTAGCTCCACTTCTTTGCCCCTTGATTTTGTTTACTTATTGTAAGTAAGGGAACAAAAATAGTATGTTTGGTGAGCTATCTTCAGTTTTGCCGACTCTGAGGAACCGTGAACGGTCGCGGAGTTCGATGGACCGACCTCCGTAGCCGTGTATTTATGTGCGAGGGAATGTCCCGCGACTCACTTTTTTTTTAGGGTCCTCCGTTAGGCTGCGCCCGCCTTGTATTTAAACGAAAAGCGAGTGGTCTTGGTCTGGAGGAGTCCTTGCACGGGGTGTCGTCGGTTTATTCGGCTCCACGTCCGTGGCTTGTTAGCACTTTTCTACCTCGGGTCGGCATGTTAGATGGCGACCCTCGACGGTATACGTTGTGACGGGATAGGGACGCGCCGCCTTGTCCGGGTACATCATGTTAGATGATGTACTTTGAGGGCGCGCGAACGTGTCCACAGATTAGTTTGGAGGGTCCTCGGCTACGCCCGTCTCGTATTTAAACTAAGGGCGAGCGATCGCAGCCTAAAGGAATCTTGCATGGACGAAGCTGTCAGTTCCATCGACCTCCAGGTCCACGGCTGCACTACTTCTACCTCGGATCGCCAAGTTGACTGACGACCCTCGACGATATACGTTGTGCTTGGAGGGACGATTGCTTGCATAAGTCTGTCAGGTTTAGACGATGACCTCTTGTAGGGCGAGCGAGCCGTCCTATTTTCAGCTGTTTGTTTTTGTCGAGGTGAATCATATAGATGGGATGGGAAAATCTCATTATACTTCTTTGTACATTGGGTAACTGAAACTGAATACAGAGTTTTCACGGGTAGTATTTCTTCAAATGTATGGCGTTCCAGGGATATTGGTCCGGAGTGCCGTCAGGGTGTTCAAGTTCGTAGGTTCCCCTAGTCAGCCACCTAGATATCCTGAAGGGGCCTTCCCAATTCGGGCCAAAGACACCTGTGTGGGTCTGGACCTTTTTGAGGACGAGATCGCCCACTTGGAATCGTCTTTCCTTGACCTTCGAATTGAAGAACTTCTCGGATCTCCTTTTATGGATTGTGTTACTCATTTCTGAGGTCAGTCGTCGTTCTTCGAGCATGTCAAGATCGATCCGCCGGGCCACATCATTGTCTGTCGTCATCTCTTGTTCGGTTCGGTGGATGAGGACGGCGATCTCGGAGGGGATCACTGCTTCTGTTCCGAAGGCGAGGGCGAATGGGGTTTCGCCGATTGAATTTTGGGTCGTCGTTCGATAAGACCACAAAACGTCTGGGAGCTCGCTCTCCCATCGTCCTTGCCTGGACTCGAGTCGTGCTTTAATCGTGTGTTTGAGGATTTTGTTCACGGCTTCCACCTGCCCGTTCGTCTGAGGGTGGTAGGGGGCCGAGAACAACTTTTTGATTCCCCACTTCTCGCAGAATTGCATGACTTCTAAGCCGTCGAACTGCTTTCCGTTGTCGGAGATTATTGCCTGTGGTAGGCCGAATCGGCATATGATATTTTTCCAAATGAACTTAATCACTTGTTCTTGGCCGATTTTGTTGAGTGGTTCGGCCTCAGCCCATTTAGTGAAATAATCGACCCCTACGATGGCAAACTTACAGCCCCCTGGCGCCGTCGGCAAGGGACCTATGAGGTCGATGCCCCATTGGGCGAATGGCCATGGGCTGTACATTGAGGTCAGCTGCTCGGGGGAGAGCTTGATGTTTGGGCCCATTACTTGACACCTATGACACGATCTGGCATAGGCGATCGCATCTTTCTGAAGCGAAGGCCAGAAAAAACCTTGCCTGGTTATTTTATGGATGAGAGCTTGTCCGCCAGCATGGTTCCCACAGATTCCATCATGGATCTCGGCTAAGACGAGCCAGCCTTCCTCCGGTGAGGAGGGGAAGGCTGAAAGCTCGCTTGTAAAGCCGGTCGTCCAGTAGGGTGTATCTGGTTGCACGGAGCTGGAGCTGGCGAGCTTTGATACGATCGTTGGGGACCGTCCCGTCCTTTAAGTATTTAATGAAAGGGGTCATCCAGTTCTCCTCGACGACGGTGACCGTGGTAATCAGGTTTCTCTCGATCGCCGGTTTCGCCGATTTTGTGATTTGGATGTTAGAGAAATCGGCTGCCCCATCTGATGATGCTAGCTTGGATAGGGCATTGGCCTGGGAATTGTGCTCTCTCGGGACTTGTTCAATTAGCACTTCCTCAAATTTCGTGCACATTTCGGCGACCAATTCTTGGTATTTGACCATCTGTTCGCCGCGCGCCTCATATTCTCCCTTGACTTGGTTCACGACCAAGAGGGAGTCCATGAAGATATGGAGGCGACGAACATCTAGGGCGAGGGCTAGATCGAGCCCGCCTACCAAGGCTTCGTACTCGGCTTCATTGTTGGTCGCACGAAACCCGAAGTGCATGGCATTCGTGAAACTTTGTCCGTCGGGGCTAATGAGGACAATCCCTGCCCCTGCTCGCGAGTTGGTCGCCGAGCCATCCACGTACAGTTTCCAGACAGGGCGACCGATCTGGGTCGGACTGTGAGGGAATGTTAATTCCACCACGGCACCGCTGCAGCTCGGCCTTTGATCGCTGTGCGAGGAGTGTATGTGATACCGTATTGGGCGATCTCCAGTGACCACTTGAGGAGTCGCCCCGTTGGTGTCCGGTCGGTGTAGAACTTGCCTTAGAGGGAGAGTTGTCAGAACCTCCACTTGATGTTCGAAGAAGTAGGCTCTTAGCTTGCGAACACTCATGACTAGAGCGTAGGCGATCTTCTCCAGAGGTGTGTATCGCGTTTCCGCATCGTGGAGCGCTTGACTAACGAAGTAGATCGGCAAGTGGACTTGTCCCTCCGCTCGCACCAAAACGGCACTCAGTGCGACCTAGGTAAAGGAATAGTTTCTCGCCGGGGATCGGCTTTGCCAAGATATGGGGGTTAGATAGATACTCCTTGATTTTGGAGAATGCTATTTGACTCTCCTTCGTCCATGCGAATTTCTTGTTCTTTATGGTCGCGAAGAAAGGCTTGCTTTTATCCTCGAGCCGAGATATGAAACGGTTGAGGGCAGCCAGACAACCTGTGAGGCGTTGCACCTGCTTGACATTCCGTGGCTCCTGCATGTCGAGGATCGCCTGAATCTTGGTGGGGTTCGCCTCGATCCCCCTTTGGCTCACGATGTGCCCGAGGAATTTTCCGTAGCTCACCCCGAAGTTGCATTTCTTGGGGTTCAGTTTCATGTTGAACTTCTAGAGGATGGCGAACGTCTCGACAAGGTCATTGAGGTGGTCTTTCTTTTTGAGGCTTTTGACCACGATGTCGTCAATGTAGACCTCCATGGTCTTGCCGATCTGATTGCGAACATTCCGTTGACTAGTCGCTGGTAGGTTGCCCCTGCGTTCTTCAAGCCGAACGGCATTCGGACCCAAAAGTATATGTCTTTCTCCGTGTGGAAAGATGTGTGCTTTATGTCTTTCTCCGCCATTGGGATTTGATGGTATCCGGCAAAGGCATCCATGAACGACATCATTTCGCAACCTGCTGTACTATCGACCAAGTGATCAATATGAGGCATTCGAAAGTGATCTTTTGGACATGCCGCGTTGAGGTCGGTGAAGTCGATGCATAACCTCCAGGAGCTGTTTGGCTTTTTAACGAGCACCGCGTTGGCGACCCACTGTGGTTCGTCTGTAGCTAGTCCGATAAGTTTGTTAGCGAGCAGCTTTTTGACTTCTATGTCGAGTGCTGCGTATTTCTCAGGACCAAATTTCCTTCATTTCTGGTGAACAGGCTTCCTTGCCGGGTCGATCTTGAGATAGTGGCAAGCGTGTTCAGGACTTATGCCAACCATATCTTGATGCGACCAGGCAAAGACTCCTATGTTCTTACGCAGTAAGTTGATCAGATCTTCCTTTAACTCAAGGCCAACGCTTGCGCCGATCTGTACTTACCGCTCCGGCCGAGCCGGATCTATCGTTATACTCTCCAACTCTTCGACGGGGACGGTCGCCTCTCGTTTGGAAAGACTTCCGGACTCGATCCTTAGATCGATGTCGAGACTTGGCTCGAAACCGATCCTTGGCTCGATGTCGTCTGTTAATCGATGTGAGATGGCGTCCTCTGAGTCGGGTTGGTACGATGTGTTTGGCTCGTCGATCTCCATGGGTTGGTTGTCGATCGTTTCAATGTTACACACTGTAACACCCCCAATCCACTCAGGGATATTACACGCCGTAGACCCTCTCCTCGAGGATCTACCAGGTTGATAACTAAATCAAACATCTAAACATCGCCTTTAAGGCTAAAATGGCTCAGTAGACCGACTTGGTCTTTCAATAGTAACATACAACTCAATTCCAAACACATACCCACGCAGGGGTCAAAATACAATAAACTCCCGTACAACGGGGAAAAGATACTGCAGCGGAAAAGAAAATACAACTAGACCAATACGACATCAACGGATCCTCGTGTGATTAGTATCGTTCATCTTTCATCATCCTTCGTGCCGACCCTATGCTATGCTCCAAAACCTGAATGCAAAAATAGACATCCACTCCCCGAATGCTCGGGGGTTAGCAAAACTCCATTGTTTTGCTAGTGCAAGAACAAAGTGCAAATACGAGCCATACAATTCACATTCCACGAATAACAATAACCAGGAATCCTCAAAAATCCAAACGCAACGAAAAGCACTCCCCGAGGCAAGAGTTTGGTAAAATATTCTAAAACCGAAAGGTCACAAATCAAGGGAAAGCAATTTATAAAACCGTTTAAATGCCATCGAGAGTTTTGATAGAAAACAACTTAGGATTATCAAATCCTTATCTTTCCAAAAATCAACAGGGTCACAGCCCAAATGTTTTGTTTTCGCAAATAGGAAACCACCAACAATTTACAGGGGCAGAGCCCAACATCACGTGTCCTCAACGGACATAAAATCAACGAAACATAATCACGCACGCGCATCGCCTAGGATCGGGACGCTACCACAGACATCCCACCCGAGGCCTCGAAGGACCCTCCCGAGCTGGCTAGCGAAACAAATCACACACATCTCACGGTTGGATCAATCGCTTGTTGCATCCTGGCCACATGATCGCATGCCATGTGCCACCGTAGATTATTTCAGGCTCTCACGGTTGGATGAATCACTTGTTGCATCGTGACCACATGATCACGTGCCATGTGTCACCGTAGACCTTCAACCATATCCACACATTCACACAAATAACATATCACATCAAGGATATTCAAACAATTCGCCCAGAGGCATCAAACACTTAGCAAAACACCACGTCAATCCACAATGCACCGAAATGAAATAATATACGTCCACACGCAATACCAAGTGCAACATCAACACCAAACATATCCATAGAATTCATATAGTTATTCACAAACCACACCATTCACAAAACACACGCGTTTTGAAAGCAAGCCTTTAACAAGACTAAACCGAATCTTTTGAAAGTTCAATTCAAATGACCAAGGAACCACATTTAGACGATCACTAATTATCATATCCATAAAACAAGAATAGTATGGACAAGGTACTTGCCTCGAATAAGAACAACGCGGAGAATCGACCGAAATAGGTTGGCACGAACCGACTACGAACTCGCCGACTCCACCGAACGACAATCCACAACAAAGAACTACGAACGAAAACAATAACAACGAAAATGAATTCCAAAGTACGACCCAAAACCGCTAAATTCAAAGAACAAATGACGAAGGTTCAAGGATTTCCCCCAAAACGGCCAAGAACACGATTCGTTCCGTCAAATCACGAAAACGGAATTCCAAGTTGAAATATGGATATACAATCCATAGAATATGTTTAGCAACATCATTTAACCATAATCGATCCATCGAAAATGGATGAAAATCGAGATCGAGGACAAATCCCCCAAAAAGTCAATTCGAAGGAAATCAAGAAATATACTTCGATTCGACGAAGAACAACGGATTAAATGATGTTAAACAAAAGAATACTACCAATATTAATCATACCCATAGTGTATTAATCAACAACACGGAACAAATCGGACAAAAACGCAAAAACCCCAAATTTTCCCAAAATAGGGTTCTAGGAAATCTGACCTTGATTCGCTGGATCAAAGGAGGTTATGGAGGGATTAATCGATGATATGAACTCCCAATCTTCGTGTATTAGTTGCTTGACAACATGACTCCTGGATCGCCAAGTCTCCAGCCGCGGAGAGGAAAAGATGGAAATGAAAAACGGGTGAAAATATGGCTACTCTGTCATATTTATACAGGCACGGCCTAGCGTGCGCTACACCTTCCGGACTAGCGCGCGCTAACGGGCAGCCTCGGCCGATAACCCTCGGTCGTGGCCCGCAAGGCCCTGGTGCTGAAGACTCAATCTGCCGGCCGGATCCTGCCTGCCCGACCGCGATAGCGCGCGCTGCGCGGACGCTAGCGTGCGCTAGCCCGTCATCGAACCCTGCGATGAATCGCCGGCAGTAACGACGCTAAGCGGAAGACAGCGTGCGCTATGCCTGCCTACTAGCGCGCGCTACGCTCGGCGTAGCGTGCGCTACCTGCCGATCCTTCCCGATTCCGAACCCGAAACCCCTGTCGGCCCGATAGCGTCGTTGGTCGACCAAGCTAGCGTCGCTATACTGCCGAGCTAGCGCGCAGACTTCCGGCCGTAGCGTCGCTATGCGGTTCTGCCGCACTCGTCCGGCCGGTACCGCAATCATCGGCGAGAACCCACAATCGTCCGGCGATCCATAGCCGTCGGCGATCCATGGCCGTCGAGGGCTCGGCGACTCGATTTAAACGTGCGGGCGAACACGACGAAAAGTTCGCGGACAACATAAAAGACCCGGAATGAAAACATAATACCATAATTAGTCATACGCGACCAAGAAACGGGTCGAGACAACAATTACAGATACAGATGCCCGTAACTTTCAAGAAATTACAAAATGGCCCAAAACGCCCGGAAATCACGATACGTGATCGAATAACCAAACCGAAGTTCACAACACGTCTAACAAAGTTAAACGGACTTACGGGAAACTCGAAACAGCAGTTTCGAACGAGATTCGCAAGAACCGAACTCAAGTGCGGAAAAGTCGTTAAAAAGCACGGAACTCAACAAAACGACTCCGAAACGAACTCGGATGTCAAAAAGTGTGAATTAATCATTCTCAGAATTACGAAACGGTCATGAGTGAGTCGTCAAAACGGACTTCGGCCGAAAAAAGAAATTTACCGAAAATCGAAAATTGCGGATATTACACACACAACATGGGAAGTATTGAAAGAAGTTACAATATTGGAGTAATTCAAACATTTCTTTGCCATTAGATGATCTCCTTTTACAGTACCGACCGTCCCATCGACAGTGAAAGAAAGAAGAGGCGACCGCCTCAAAGGTTTCTAGAAATGGACGACCTAGGAACCCATTATAGATGCTGGGCCTATCTATGATTACAAAACTTAGGTTCCTAGTGATCCTAACCTCGGGATGGTAGTAGCATACTAGCTCGACAGAGAGCTTGATCCTCCCATAGGCTTAGACTGTGCTGTCGCCGAACCCTTGGAGCACGGTGTCGAACGACTTGATGAACTTGGTCAGGTTGCCGAGCTGGTCAAGAGAGGATTTGAATATGATATTGCAGAAGCTCCCATTGTCAACCAGCACTCGATCGACCATTTTCCCAAGGATACACGCAGAGATCACCAATGCATCCTCTTTGGGGCACTGCACTCCCTCCCTATCCTTGTTGGAGAAAGTGATGAGCGCGTCTTTGGAGATGGTCGGCTCGGGGGGTACCACGACATGGACCCTGGCGAACACCCTCAGCTCGGCATTTCGCTTTCTGTTCCACATGGTGGAAACCGGAGAAAGGCCCCCGAGGTTTCCACCTCCTGCCTGGAGCATATTGATCCGCCCGCCAGGGTTGATCGGAGGAATTGATTCGTCGGAATACTCCGGATCATTTTGCTCGATCCTGGCGACCGGATTGGGAGGGATTCCATCGTTTTGTCGGCGCTCGCGCCCTCCGGTCCTCTCTGTCCGAGGTTCTGGCTTGGTGACCAAGTTGTCCAATTTGCCTTCCTCAAACAGTCGCCAGAGTTGTCTGAGGAGGTCGCGGCACTGGCTGGTGTTGTGGCCGGGACTCTTTTGGTAGGCACAAAATTTGCTGCGGTCTAGATGACCGTGGTCCCTTATCGGCTTTGGCTTGTTAAGCCATTCGTGCCCCTTGATGGCATTAAAGATGTGGGCCGGAGACAAGTTGAGGTTGCGGAGGAGGTGAACCACCACATCCTCGAAGGCTTTGAACTCACCAGGCGGCTTTGCGACCGCCTTTCTGGGTTTGGCGACCGCCTTCTTATGGACGTGGGATGGCGCCTTCCCTTCTCCAGTAGATCCCTCGCCTAAGCGGAGGGTGAGCATCCTCTGCCTGTCCAGGAAATCAGCGGCCCTGACGCGGAAGACCGAGTACGTCGCGGGGATGTCCTTTGTGAGGTGCCTGAACATGGGTGAGTGGCCGTAGAATCCCCCCAGGAGTGAGTAGAGAGCGAGCTCATCGCTAATGGGCTCGCCGGTGAGGACTATTTCGTCCACACGGTCGATGTAATCTTCATGGGGCTCGTCCTTCCCCTGCCTGATTTTCATCATGCGGTGGGGACCTTCTGGCCGAGCAACTTTGGCGGCGAAGTACAACGTGAAGTCGTTCGCCAACTTCTCAAAGCAATTGATCGAGCGAGGTGGTAGTGAGATGTACCACCTGTGGGCGAGGTCGCCCATAGTTAATGGGAACATTCGACATTTCGTCGCATCTGATGCTCCACATCCGGTCATGTAAATCCGGAATTTGCTCAAATGGGTCTCCGGATCCGATCTCCCCTCATATAGAGGTGTTTGTGGGGGAGCGATCTTCGGTTGAACTGGGGCGAGCTCGATCTGGATCGCGAGTGGTTCACTCGGTCCAGCGATCAATCTCCTGGCGCCTGCCCCAATTTCTAGGAGCGCCTTCATTTCGTCGAGCTGGCGCTGCATGGCGGCCATCGTCGTAGCCTGACTGCTCGCTGATTGGCTCCCGGAGCGCGAGCCAAGGCGATCATGCAATGATCCCCTGGCCCCATGGTGGATGATGAGTTCTCCGCCAATGGGCTCAGTCCTCGGGCGAGCGGGGGCTCGATGGCCGGTTTGTCTCCTGGGAGTTGGATATGCCGAACTCCTGGTAACGGATTCGGACTCCGATGTCTCCAGGCTGGGGCCCAAGTGCCCGGGTCGCCATGAGGGATCGCTCCCTAGGCGGCTGAAGACGGAATCATCCCGCCTTACGAGAGCCTTTTCTTGCGGCTCGGGACTTTCTGTTGATTTCTCAACATATATCCCCTTGAGCTTCCGCTTGCCTGCTCGGCGGATGGTTGACGGAGTGATGGTGGGCGAGTCGCATGCCCTCCGTCACTACCTGAGGATGGCTATAACCTCCTCAATCTGTTCCGCGGTCTGGAACTAATCGAGTGAGAGGCTAGGACCGTCTCTCGGGGGCGGGAGTGAGAGCCTAGCGTCGCCGCGGCCACCTTCCGCCGTAGGCTGGGATTCGGTCTGGGCCGGAATGAGATTTCCGGCAGATCGCAGGGTGGCTCTTTTGGAAGTCGTGGCAGATGTCATGTTTCTGAAGGCTTTTCTTTGAAGAACAGTGAGTGTTTCTTCAAGTATATGTCCGGAGAACAGTGAGTGTTCTTTGAGACGGTCGGAATAAAAATGAAGGTTAGGCCCTCCTTCTAGCGCCAATTGTTGTTACCCAAAATATTATCCGGAGATAATATTACTGGAATGATCGAGTAACAAACAAATGCGAGAACACTTCCGTGGGAAAATGAATAACACAAGGTTTGCCGGGGTTGTTAATCCCGGGCTTGAATGCTCTCGCGAGACGTTATTAATATAGATACTTTGGAGTACAAATATTAATGTTAGAATCTATTACAATGAGTGTAAAGACTTCTAGTTATCTAAGTTGTAGAGCGTGTAGATTGCCGGAAGAACCAGATATGAAGCTCTGTGAGTTCTTGCTTTAGATGTTCTGTAAGTGTGTGTGAATATCACTATGAATGTGTAAGTAATTGCCAGATGAGTCATTATCCTCTCTCTGTGTGTTTTTTACTGTATTCACGATGATCCTAGGCCACTGTTGTAAGCCTCCTATTTATAGGAGACAAGGTTGCTGGGACCTCTCCGGCGATCGCGGGCGACCGCCGTTTTCTATATTATAATAAGGCGGGCGATCGTCCCGTCACATGGGGCTATTCCCTTAAAGTCCGAGGCTGCTGCTGGCAGCCATCTGTGCGAGCCAATGGGAAGCCTGCACGCGTCCTGAGTCGCTGTCCGGGGAGGACCCACTTTGTAGCTTTCGGCGGGCCTGTCGGTAGGTGAGGTAGGTGACAGGCTGGGGTCAAAGGCCTTATCTTGCGGCGCCTTTTGTGGATCTGCACGTGGGTCTCCGTCCAAGATTCGGTCTTTGACGTCTTTGACGGATGTTGGATTCATACGTGGCACGAGACGATCGTCTATGGTCGGATATCAAAGACGATCGCCAGATACCAAAAGACGATCGCCATGGGTGCCGACTGCTGGGTGTTTGCCCAACGTATGTCTTCTATGGTTGGCTCTCAGACCATTATGCCGATCGCCATCGAGGCGTATTAATCGCCGCACAACAAAGAGGAAGTTCATGAAGATGGTGATACAAGACTAAAGATACAGCAGCAGATGGGGGAAAAGGGATCCAAGTGATTGTGGTTTTTATGTTATTATTAGATATTTTGGTGTGATGGTGATTAAATTTTGTTTTGTAAAGTTATATGCTTTGGATATCCCTTTGCTGTAAACTATTGCTCTTTGAAGTGAGGTACTTTGTTATGGTTAATGTTTGGCTCCATAATCACCTTTATTTGCTTTACATAACTGAACACTTAAATTTCAATTCAAAGATAAAGAAAATAGACACAAAATTATGCATTTCAACTAATAATCAGAATACTGAATCAATACATGGTCCATCGAGGATCAAAATATCAGCACATGATTGTTGCTAGTAAGTCACAAAATATAAAAATACATAAGCAATTTAAGTTTCACGGTATGGACATCCCCTTATGTCATGGTCATCATTACGGCAAATGCTACACCTCTTCTTCTGCCGGCGCCTTTGCCTCGTTTGTTCATCCATTCCTTGAGTTTCTTCAGGGATATTCAAATCCACACCACCTATGGGAATGAATGCTTTGCAAGATTTTCTATTGTGGTCGGTTCCTTTACACCTACCGCACACCTGAGGCCGTCCACCTGCGGGCAAATTTTCAACAGCGGACCGTGCACGACTCATCCTTGGTCGGCCGGCTTGTCGTACCCCCTCTGGAGGTACGCAAGCGATGGATGAGATCTCCGGTGGGACATTCCACTCATCAGGATGTGGGATGGAACTAATATGCTCCTTATAAGTCTCTCTAAGGCCTTGTTGCTTTGAAATAACGACTAACAAAATCATACACGGACAAACCATTGCCGGCGCGCCTGTTACAATAAGCAATTATGTCAAGGATGTTGTATAGGATAATGTATTTTTGATATTGATGAGGTGTAGGATAAATCCAGACCAGCCCTGTTTTGCACACGATGGCAGAACACGATCGTGCCGATCGTGGGTTACGATCGTGGCGATCGTGTGTCCCATCGTAGGTTACGATCATGGCGATCATGGGTTACGATCATGGCGATCGTGGGGTTACGATCGTGCCCATCGTGGGTTACGATCGTGCCCATCGTGGGTTACGATCGTGCCCATCGTGGGTTACGATCGTGCCCATCGTGGGTTACGATCGTGCCCATTGGGTTACGATCGTGCCCATAGCGGGTTACGATCGTGCCCATCATGGTTTACGATCGTGTGCATTCCGCCATGACCGTGTGCACACGACAGCATAGACAAAAACATTGAATGGCCATGACCATGTGCACACAACAGCATAGACAATTACCTTATAGCGGCAACGGCATGACGACATGGAATCTGATCCAAATAAAACTCATGACAACAACATGTCCATGTTCGAAGGTCGACCTCATAAGAAACTTTGTTTTCTTCGACTTTATAAACAAGTGGGGTGGTAGCTCGAACGGTAAGAGTCAGACTGGCTTGCACAGAGTTAGAAAGCTTTTCAAAAGTGTGCATTGTCAACTCATGGTCTTTTGATGTAGCTTCTCCCCGCTTCTCATCAAACCAATTCTCTAAAATTAGGCGAAATATCTCAAGTAACGAGCAAACAGGTAAACGCCTCGCCCACAACATACGATTATTAAAGCATTCAACAGCATTGGATGTTAAGAAGTTATAGCGTCGTACCGGACACTTCGACCTAGCCCACCTCTCTGGCCCAATTTCATAAAGGCGCATGTGAGCCCCATTAGGGCTTTCGATATGTAGTTTCGAAAAGTAGTTTTCAAAAACTTCTTCACGATGAGTGTAGGCAGTAGTTCTAAAGAGTCCTATAGCATGCGCACCGTAGGAGGTCAGATTTTTTGCAAGATGGTGATAGCACAACCCGTGGAATGCATTCGGATAGACGACTCGAACAACATTCTTAATGCTCTTATGTTGGTCACTCACAATCAGTAAATCTTCCATCGGATTGTAGCATCTGCGCAGGTTATACAGAAAATAAGTCCATGACTCGTCGTTCTCTATCGGACCGAGACCAACTGCAAGAGGAAATACTTGCTCGTTCCCGTCAAATGTGACGGCCGCAAATAGAGTTCCTTTATTCTTTCCCTTCAGGTGGGTCCCATCAACTATAATCACCGGTCGAAGGCACGTATAAAATGCCCTAATACTCTGTCCGAGTGCAACGAACATGTGGCAAAACACTCCCTCACGAGTCGTCTGCAAATCATAAATTGTCCCTGGATTACGCTGTTTTAACAAATACAGATAAGATGGGAGCCTCTGATACGACTCATCAAAGCCGCCATATGTATTCTCTATCGCTATATTCCTCGACCGGAGAGCAAAACTGTATAGCATGTCAATGCCGTACTCCCTACACATCTCTGCAATCATCTCCTTTGGCCTCAAAGTGACCCCCTCACCGGTCAATCTTTTAGCAAAATAATGGGCGGCAACCTCAGAAGTGACCGATCGTGCGGCAGCACGGTTCAAATCAGGGTGACAGCTGTGCTCCAATGTCAACTTAGTAATTCTCCAAATAGTTGCACCCTCAATAGCACACAACCTAAACTGATAATTTTTTCGCCCACTCTTACAGACAAACACTATACGTATATCGGCGGAACGATCAGTGATACACTGTAGCATGTTTTCCAAATGATACATTCCTACAGTTATCCTCAACTCTGTCTTGGAACAAAAGGTGGACCCCACCTCTAGCTGACCGGTAACCGGTGGAGGCTGCTCGACCCAACCCAAAGTCCCG
This sequence comes from Orobanche coerulescens, assembly GCA_033398695.1. Taxonomy (NCBI): domain Eukaryota; kingdom Viridiplantae; phylum Streptophyta; class Magnoliopsida; order Lamiales; family Orobanchaceae; genus Orobanche; species Orobanche coerulescens. The sequence goes on from CM065804.1 coordinate 16,554,400, forward strand.
GCACTACCGGAGTCCGGAAATGGAATGATCCAGTTACGCATTGATTGTAGATGCTCATGCTCGCTCGCAGATTGATGGTCGGATGAGAAGTTCTGACGACTCACAATCCTATCCATTTGGGTCGGTTGGCGAACCCAAGCAAGAAATTTCGCAGATAGTGACTCAAGCAAGTCTTTACAACAATCTTCATCTTAGGATGTATGCACCTCCCCATCTTCCTCGTCTTCCTCATCTTCCTCGTATTGATACTCTTTGGAAGGCATGTCATAATTTATGTTGCCGGGCTCTACTCTCGAGCTGCTACATCCCATATTAACCTCGGGAGTGGAGGAGCTGCTGTTCTCAACATAGACCTCAGGATCCTCCTTGTATTCTACTAGTAATCGAAGTATCTCGGTATCGCCCCGTAATAGGACTTTTACTTTGTTTCCCTTGGCCATGTGTGTCAAGTACCATAATTTGTAATCGGACTCATTTGGACCACCCAAACCCTCTCTGATAACCCCCACGAGGTTTGCACGACTAACTTTGCTCGTGTCGATATAGACAAAAAAGGAGTCCCCGTATCCATATATCGATCGCTCCCAATGACCACCGTGATGTATCAAAATACGCTGCCACGACATATGATTACAAAAAGATGAATAACTATTCAGAAAACTGAGCGAACAATATTATAAAACGGTCTGCCTTGGACACGACCGATGCACACGGTCGTATACTACCATGTGCAGTGATCGTGTGCAAGTTTCTGGCCATGAACACGATCGCTGCACACGATTGTAGACGATCGTGTTAAACGATCGTGAACACGTTAGTGGTGCGCACAATGTCAAGGTCGTTGGACACGACCGTTGCACACGATCGTTGCACACGGTGACTTCCCATCGTGTGCAGCGATCGTGTCCGTAAGAACAGATCGGGAATTTTTTTCCATCGGTCAAATACTTATGCATACCTTCTTTATGAACTCAGAAGCACGACAAATGAAGTCCTATTTCAACGTCAACTTTTCTTTTCGAATAATCTTGTGATTTCTATAAGATTTTTGAGAGACTTTGTCAAAAATAAAATGGTTGTGTTGTTTTGATATATATGTTTGTAGTTAAATTTTGGTTGTTGGACATTAATATCGATCGGAGGAGGAAAGTAAAAAAGAAAAAAGAGAAGAAAAGTAGTTTAAATTAAATAAAAAAAAGTGAGAAGTCAACAATACAATAAAAGAGAAGACATTTTAGTCTTTTTAATCAAAATGGTACTAAAAACTTATAGTTTTATGAATGAGGATATAGAACTTATCAATTTTATGATTTGGTATTAAAAAATTGATTCCCACTATAATTAAAAAGGTACTTGAAGAAGTCCTAATCAATTAAATAAAATAATTTTATAAAAATATTATTGAAAGTGTAGAAACAATGGATTTAATTATTATTTATAAATAAATAAAAAAACTATGAAATAAATCAATTAGTATATTTTAGTTTTAAATCTTATTTAATTAATATAATATAACAAAATAAATGAAAAACTTATAATTACTTAATTATATAATTACTGATTTTATGAATTCTCAAAGAGATATTTCTAAATATATAAGAAAATTACTTTAATAATAATATACTAATTCGTAGATTCATCTTTGTACAAATAGAATTTCAGAAATAAAAATTGATCGTTTTAAGTGTTTTTAAGTGATTTTTTATTTTTTAAAAGATTTGTTAATTTACCTAATTTTGAAATCAACTATATATTTTTGAAAGTTTTGGATTTACTTTTGTATTTTAAATTATATCCAAATAATTTATGTAATTTCCTTTTCAAATATAAGGATTAAATTATCTCATTTTTTGCCATTTAACAGAAACCGTTAAATACTTAATGATTTTGACCATTTTGACAAAAAAAGACAAAAAAAGGAACGTCGAACTAAAATTTCATCAAATACAATTTAACACAATCAGATATGAATTGAGTTTTCTTCAAATACGAGTTTTCGAAATTACTAAAACTACTCAACTATTTATATAATTTCTTAGTAAAGCAAATAGTTTTTATCCATGATGTTGGCCAACTGGAGACCCTATCCAATTCTAAATTATATATAATTTCTTGGTAAATTTCACGCCAGTTCCAACTTATTATGAGCTTTGTCATGACTATATTTAAGAGTCAACGACAAACGCTCTCTCATGTCGGTATGTATCTTCCAAGACCCGTACCCGGTCATGGTTGCCATGGGAATGAGATGTATCATAAACCTAACAAATAGTGTAGTTTATAAAAAAGTATTATGAAATTTATAATGAACGATTTACCAATTATATATTTACATAAGAGTTTTTTTGTGTTACTGTATAATTACACGGGTGTTATACTAGTATTTATAGATTTAGCAATTTCTACAAAAAAATTTGGATATGCAAGTTCAATTAGAGAGAAAGAGACCGGTGCATCATATGTCAGAGTTCCGTAATGGCCCTCCACATTGAAAATTGCCCGAAATTTTAATTATTGTCATTCTTCTTTGCGTAGTATAATTAAAACGTGTTTTCGCAATGTCAAAAGGCATTGGAAAATTTTGAAGAACATGCTTCAAAAATATCAATTAACAATCATCTTAGGGGGGAGGGAGTGGGGCTCGGGTAAGGGGATCGGGTACCCTTACCCGAGCGGTAACACCGCCGCCGCGACATCGGTAAGGCGGGCGGTGTTACCTTGCGGCTTCGGAAGCCGATCGGTTGGGGGGGTTGGTTTTCAATATTTTAGCCGTTGCAACGGCTAGTTGAATAAAAAAAAAAAATTCCCTATAAAATCGAACCTTTTCAACTCATTTTTTCAAAATAAAAACACACAAAACACAAATAAAAACACACACTAATATTTCAAAAACACAAAACCATGGATTCAAGAAGAGGTAAAAAAACTTCCACCTCGCAACCACAACAAACTCCGTTAGGATTTAGCCCATTTTATTCTCAAGCATCCCCGAATCAATTTTACGTTCCACAACCTCCATCTCCGCATCCATTTTACCAATATAATATGGGTCCTCCTCAAATGAATCCTCAACACTACAACATCACTACTACAAGCGAGTTCTCCCCGTTCGAAAACATTGATGAAGACGTAGAGTACGTACCCGAAACACAACCACTACCAAACGAAGAAGACGAAGATGAGGAAGTTCAAGAAGTCGATCCGAGAGGGAAGAAAAAAGCATTCGGTGGGAGGAGGCCCCGTGAACTTTGGTCGCCGGCACAAGAGGAGGCTTTGGCGAAAGCGTGGATTCAAATCTCCGAATGTGGTGTTGTCGGTAATGAACAAAAGTCCGACGATTTTTGGAAACGGATTCTCAAGCATTACGAGGGAACTATGGGTTCGAGTTCACGAACTTTTCATTAGTTGAATACCAAGTGGAAAACAATGAACACGGCCATGGGTATTTTCAACGGCTACTACCTCCAAGCGGTACAAACTATACTTTTTATTTTACGTAATCTATATTTTTTATTTTACATAATCTATATTTTTTATTTTGTATATAATGTAGAAACGTGCTAAGGCTAGTGGGTGCAACGACTTGGGACGTGGTGAGGCAAGTGAGTCCGATTACTATACAAAAAAAAAAGACAATTTACTCATACCTTGGCGTGGGAGATTGTCGAGAGGTCATGACAAATGGACGGAGCAAGAATGTTTTCAAGATATTGCGGTGCGACAAGCAACTCTTCAAAAAGGAAGTCTGGGAGTATGAATCGGCAAGCAACACCGTTCCCGACATGAATGAAGACCCCAACCCTCCACTTTCATCAAGAAAGATGAAAAAGAAGCAAGGCGCATCCTCGTCGATCTCAAGTGTTGCGGATGAAATCAACTCCTACACACAAAAGAAGACACAATATTTGGAAGAAAAACGCGAGAAGGATGCTTTGGCAAAACAATTGTTGGCTACACAACTCGAGGGGGCGAAGTTCAAGAATGCACAACGGGAGATGAAGTTTTTTTTGGAGCCGTATGATCACATTCGCGATCCCGCTATGTTGGAATTCGTTGTTAACCAAAAACGTGAAATTGCGGCCAAACACGGATGGGCTTGTAATTTTTAAGTTGTAGTTTCAACTTGTTTTAATTTCAAATTATGTAATGTTTTTTTTTTTAAGTTGTAGTTTCAATTTTTAAGTTGTAGTTTTTTTTTTAAGTATTATGTAATATTTTTATTTTTAATGAAATGGTATGTTTTTATGTAATGTTTTTTTTAAGTATTATGTAATGTTTTTATTTTTAATGAAATGGTATGTTTTTATTTTAATATTGTATGTGATTTTATGTATTAAAAATATATAAAAAAAAAATTGGGTAGTATAGGTGACCACTCCCTCCACTTAGGGTAGTGTTAGGGTAGAATTGGGTAGTTTTGAGTTGGAGGGTTTTTATTGAATAGAGGTGAGGTGACACCTAGAGTATTATGTGACCACTCCCTCACCCCTTACAAATATATATGGGGGCTATGGTTTACACTCCACCTTACCCCTTTGACCAAATTTTATCACATGAATATCTTTTTTTTTTTGTCTTGTCCAACTAGTGCATCCAAAAAGATATTTTGTCTCGTTTTGACTTTTTTTTCTTGCAGGCTTGTGGTTTAATCTTTGGTCAGTTTTAGTTAATTAAGAACGAAAAATAAAAAAGCACTTGTTGACTCTTACCAAGAAAGATGTTTTATCACATTTTGATTCTTTTTTGGTCTTGTGAACCTCACCAGATAATATATATATATATATATATGTATGTATATATGTATATATATAACCTCACGAGAAATGTATCACACAACACACACTATATATGTAACTATGTCTAAAAGAGATTATTTGATCTAATTCTGATGTTCCAGGCCAGTGGTCAAAACGACTGCGTTTATCTGAATGAGAAGCTGTTCATAGGCATTCAGAGAGGAGATTTTGGGTGAAAATTCTGCGGCAATCTGTATACATTTGGTGGTACGTGTCAATATATATATATATATTAAAAAATTAGAATTAAATTATATATATATATATATTTTTTTTTTTATTTAATAAAAATTTTTTTAGTGTAGTTTTATTTTTTACGCTCTCTTTCAGTTTTTAGGGTTTGATATAGATTTTTTTATAATTTATTTTCCAGAATTTTTGTATATATTAGTTTTAAAATTTAGTTTTAAGGAAATTGATGTCATAGTGATAATCAAATTTATTAGGTCTCTGGTCAACAATATAAAAAAAAAAAACTCTTATCAAATTGTATTCTCCTGTGCTGGTTAGGAATGTCGATTTCATAAAGAATTTCAAATGTCAAACTTGTAAATCCTAGCTTTGACTAGGAAGGAGATTTTATGGATATCAATGATTAGAAAAATATAAATTTTACCATAAAGATGTAAAATCAAAAAAATTATTTATTATAATAAAATGTTAGTTATTTGAACTTATATTGCCGTCTCTCAATGATCGACATTATAAGAAGTAAATACTATTATTTAAATAAATAAATATAAACCTCAATAACATGTTGAAAAAAATAATGATTATAGAAATTTGTAATAATAATAATAATAGTCTATAAAATTTTAATCACCAAAAATGAGTTAGATACAGTAAAATTCAATTTAAATTCAATAAAAATCAATTCGAATCAATGAAAGTAATTCCAAATCGATAAAAATAAGGTGAAGAGAACACAACTTCTGTGAGAGGATATACACACCTTCATAGCCATGAATAATAAGTACTCTATCTAATCATAAAATGATTTGATAATATACTTTCTCATGACATTTCGACACTGTTAATCATCGAAGTCTCGCGAGAAAATAAATTTCGCAACAAATTGTCCCCCTCAAATATACCTTTCTAATCTTACAAATATTCACATAGAAATTGTTCCAATGATAATTAGATATTCATATATTGATACTCTCATATTAATCCCATATCCAAAAATAAATAATTTATAAAACGTCTAAACCACCGAGCATCATTACTAGACATAGATGAATACAATTCTTTTTTTTTTTTTTTTTTTTCGTGCAATGGTTTTCACTTTTCACACATTCCCTCTGCTACCAAGACAAAGCATTTGCTCCTGATGATGGCATCATTGGCTTTCCTCATCACTTTCCTCCAACTGCAAGTGATTCATGTTCCTTTCAAGTGGAGGGAGTCCATCTTCCGAACTGCAAGACGATTCATCATCACCGTCCTCGCCTTTAGATTCCGACTGCTCTCCTAAAATGCAAAATGGCTCCATTATTCTCTCGTTTATATCACCGCGCGCATAAACTGTGGCAGCGTTTTAGGTTCACCGAAAGCAAGATGCATTCGCATCATCGCATGCACTAATGAATGACATCTTCGTTAAACATGAATTTTAGGGTTTTTATTTGGTAGTATTTTGTATATACATGATAATTATACATAGTGTTGTTAACGGGTCGGGCCGAGTCAAATATTACTATACCCGGCCCGGCTCAATAGAGTCTCGCGTCGGGCAGCGGACCGACCCGTTAAGGAACTGGGTAGCAAGTCAAGTCAGGATCGGGGCCGGTTCAATTAAAGAATCGGGCGGTCCATCAGACCGGGTACTCGAGCCGGCCGTTGGACGGGTACCGGGTAGCTCGGCCCATTAGCAACACTAAATAGTTGGGTTTGTTCGAGCTGGACTATTAATATTGAGTGAAGTCCAATTAAGAAATGGGCAGTGTATTTATCGGGCAGATGGGGTATACCCGTTTTTTCACCATTGGATAGCAAATCAGGACCGGTACTGGCTCATTAAAGAAAACGAATGTTGACTCATCCAAACTATGCGTGTTTTCTGCGGCTAGCCATATGAACTTTATTTATTATTATTATTACAATAATAATAATTATTATTTTATAAGGTGTTCTTTGTATTGTGTAGACTGGTTTTGTGAGGGCATTTTCATCCAAAGAATACAACAACATTACCCCAATACCACAACGGCTCCAGCAAAAAGCGGGGTAAGGGGGGATCGGATGTACGCAGCCTTACCCCTGTCTTAACACAGAGAGGCTGTTTCCGGATGATCCAAAATGAAAATTGCATCGAGAATTGCATGGAATGACTAGTACTTCATGAGAGAAAGAAGTGCAGCCAGTTTAGTGAGTCATTTTGTTTTATTCCATTATAATCCAGAACCAAAGAAAAAGGAGTCTTTGGCTCCATCGGAAACAATGGAAAAATTTTCATCCAAACAATAATTCTTTTAAAATGTCAGGAATTAAAAATGAGAATCAGAAAATTAATATAAATGTGGGGAGTTCAAAGAAAATGTCTCCCAACTTCAGTTTAAGTTTAGAAGATACACCTTTTTCATTAGTGATGTGGACAGATTTTCGTGAGTTCTGCTGTGAAAGCCACTCGTTTTGGACTACAATCATGCCTGCACCATTTTGACACTCAGAGTATGCCTTAAGAAGCTCCCTGCATCCATGTTTTTTTCCGGCAGTTTATTTGCAAGTTCAGATGACGAGAAAACAGAAGAGCCCGCAATGCCGGGAATAACGATACGAATTTGTGACTTAGGCAGACAGTAATTACCTGTTCAGGGACAAGAAAGCATGGCCCCACTTGAATTTGCTGAGCAATAGCTTTCCAGTTTCGTCCTCCCCACTGTTCAGACAGAAGAACAAAATGTCATAAACTGCTTCAACGAACTATTGTGAGATAAATGATGCACAGCTCAAATAGAACAATCTGATTAGAGTTGCGAACCAAGTTCCAACTTAAAGAAAAGGAAGAATATTCGATTGGTTGCATGAACGATAAACTAAGTAGAAAGAACAACGAATCAGTACAAATCAAATTTGAATAAACTACTAAAGAACCCTTCAAAAATATGATATTCAAAATATCATATTGTGGGGTTGGTGGCACGAAGATTACAGTTTTGATTACTTGTCTAAAATTAATAAACACTTTAAATTCATGCAAAAAGCAAAGTAGCGAAGTTTTACGCTGGATGCCCTTTCCAGTAGCAACCTTCATGTGAAAGAGAAATGACGATGAAATTCTTAAACCGTCATTATCATAAGTTTTTTTTTTTTTTTTCACTTGCATGAAAAGAAAATCATGAGACAGAAGATAATTGCTACAGGCAATGTCCCATTACTGAACTGATATTGAAAAATCAACATGTACGTCGTGGAACATGACGGATGAGATTTCGAAATATAAAGACATAACCACAATTGCAGTCGCAATCAGAAAAGAAGACGATGCATTTATTGAAGGACATGTTCTTTTCACCTAAACTAAATAACTGAAATTATTTTTACTGGAAAAAAGTGAATTTAACTGATTAAAACTAATTTTCATTTTTACTGATTGAAATTGATTTTTACTTATTAAAACTGATTTTTACTGATTCACAGTGTAATTTAGCATATGAAGTTTTTACTGATTCACAGTGTAATTTAGCATATGAAGTTACGGATGTTTACTGATTAAAACTGAATATTTACTGAGCGGAAACTGATTTTAACCGAGTAAAACTTACTTTTACTCAATATTATATTTTCAAGTTGAAGAGAACAGGGCTTAGGCGATCTGATTCCACTGTTGGCTGGAGCGTTGTTTACAAAAGACATGGACGGTTCCATTAATAAGTAAATATAGGATGACATCATCACCACACAAAAGAATCCAAGTTTAGTACCATATGATCAGAGCCGCAGCCAGTGCCTCAACACATGAAAGCTGACAAGGTCGACCATAATTTACTGGATTTGCTGCTACCAACCAAGGCACTGCAGTTCAACTTACATGCATGAGTCGCAAAAAAAAAAAAGAACCTTTGGGAGAAAATAAATCAGACAAATTAAAACCAAATTATGTGTGATGAGTAAATGATAACCAAGCCATGCTGCCAAGATTAACATAACAACACTCTACATCACCCGCATGTGTACAGGAGTGTTTGCAAACTGGCGGCATGTGTCGGAGACGCCGACACGCGTGTCGGAATTTTTTTTTGCCTGACATGCTGGCAATACGCTCCCGACGCCCTGGCGACTCGTGCGAACACGCGTTAGACACGCTGTGACTATGTTTTTTTAATAACCTGTCGGGCTGTTTTCTATCTTGTTGTAGAGAAAAGAAGGAAGAAGGTATTGGAGATTACAGCTAGGTTAAACGGCACTTTCGCACTGAGCTTCTCTTTATGTAGGGTTTATTTATTTAATAGTAATATATATATATATTGTATATATTAAACAATAAAAACGTGTCCACTACGTGTGTCCTGAATTTTGCAAAAATTGTGAATCTCGTGCCGTGTATCGGGTCTGGTCGCTTGTCGGGTCATGGACTCGTTCATAAAATTCTCCTCATTTAGGTGGAAAATTCAGTATATTTTTTCACCTAGAAGTAGTTTTTTTTGTTGGTGTTTTGCAAACACTCCGTTTATAGATCTGCATTTTTGACAATTTTGTAAAAATATTGGCAGGCATCAGCTTATGCCGGAACTCTTCCTCCTTGCTACCTACCCCCCAGTCGCCCAAACAAAAAAGAAAAATAAACAGAAAAAAATAGCAATATCAATTATTTCCACCACTTAACAAATAACATTTTGTTCATAAAACTAATGAGCGACCGATAACAAATAAATTTGTACAGTTTATAAAACATGAACTCAAGTACGAGACCTCTTTTTTACCAAAAGTTGATGCAATACCTCCCCCATGATCTATAGAATATAACCAACATCACAAGATTATTAGTAGGACTTTCATGTGCAGCATACTGTTAATGCTCCCTAGTTCGTGTTCAATATTAGTCAACATGGAACAATAGATGCACAGTAGATATACTATTAGAGGACACTGTGAGGCATTCAATCAGAATAAATGGAAATCCATACAAAGACGAGGAGCTGCACACCGCAGCTTGGTGAAAGGCACGTCATCAAGACGTGCCCACGAGCAATCAACGACAGCTAATCCTCTCCTTCTGATCAGTTCAAGATCCTCTTGGGAGACACATTGGGTCCCAGTCGGACTGGAAAAAAAATATCACAAACAAACCTATAAATGTATCTTAACCACAATGGAAACAAACTAAATATACAGCACTATTTATGTAAATATAATGTACAGTTCCTGCCAACTTGAATCAAAAGAAACAGATATGATGTACAATATCCAGGAACGACCACGAAATAGGAGGGATATTTAATCCAATTTATACGTCATCGTTGGATATTGTGTTTAGGTAAAAGTCTGAGCTTAAGCTAGTCTATTGAGATGCTACTCGGGTAGCCTTTTATGATCTAGCTTATACGCTACATTATGGCGTATCAAACGGGACTTTTTAAATAAGCTCAAAAGATAAGCTTACTTATAATCTAGCTTATTTTTGTCAAAGATACACTAATTAATATAGGGTAAGTAACAATAAAACAGCGAAACTAGCTAAATTTGTGAGGTGAAATGCATTTAAACAAATAGATTACCAAATGAAAAGGGGGAGATAAAAAAAACAGCTATGCTCAATTTAATCTCAGAAAATCTTATTGCTGATGACAAAGGTGACTGAAGAAAGCACTCACTTATCATTTAGTGCACTTTCCTCGTACTGGATCTCAAGTTTTAACAGGTTAGAAGAATGCCCGTAGAGTATGGCTCCAAAGTCCATATGAAAAAGAAATATATTCACTCCTCTCATTGTTTTCAATGCCATGATTTGTGCATGAATGAAACAAAGGTGTCTAAGAAATGTAAAGACTGCTCTACCAACATCACAAGACAAGATACATGATTAAATGACAAAATCATCAGGAAGCTAATAGACTGTATTTTATTTACCTCAAAACAATTCCACCAAATCCACAACTAACCCGCAGTTCCTGAAAAGTATTTAAAAAAAAAATCAGATACAACATTATCTTGAACAAGAATAAATGTATTTTGCTTATATGATAATATGTTAAATTAAAAAAATACTTTCTTTCAACAATCCGAATCTTGCAAGCTTGCGTCCTGTGCACCTCTTCGCATCACATTGGCCAAAATCCTGAATCCACAAAACAATACGTTTAGAATGACAAAAAATAATGCATCAGAACATATTAATCCAAACCAAAACAGCATCCCATATTATATAAAATATTTCATGTCAAATAACGATAGATATACACGGAGGCGGATCCAGGAGCCGGATACTACTCTGCATCGGACAAACTAAATAAAGAAGTGGATAGGGGCGGAACCAAGCCCCAGACAAGTCCCGACGACCCGTCTGGCAATTTTTTTAATATATTTAGGTTGTAAATTGTATTTCCCTCCACTTTTAAATACATAATGGAATCTTGTCCGTCCATTTTTTAAATCCTAGCTCTGCCCTTGGAGACACCAGATGATAATAGAATATAATGCAAATAGTTTTTTTACATTAAAGTTTTACTTATCTCTTGAATTGAGGTATGAAAGTCTGAAATTGGTTTCATATACCCATGATCCACTACATGTGTTTCCAAATTCAGCATTTCTTTCTACATTAGTTTCAATATTGATTAACTAAATGTTGGACCTAACTTTGCATTTAGGACGCAATTCAAAATATATTTTCATCCTCCTACACAAACATTCGACAAAAGAAGCAAGCATTTAAGAAAAAATTCAAGATTGAACAATTAATTAAGCTCTACCCGATCAAAATAAACAATATTAAATTAGAAAAGTTAGGGTTTAATAGGTATCTGATTTACCAACTGGTCGGAGGTTGTAAGAAAAAAAGAAAATAACTCAACTCCTAAGTCAATTCAAACACTGTCAAATGAGAGATAACGGGAAAAATGAAAACTGATGGAAGAGTAGGTCTTTTTCTTAAAAAGACTAGTGGTGCACGTGCACCGCCATGCTATGCATGCATCCGCCTATCGATATACGTCCACTTTGTCCTTCATACTTGGATCAAGTCAAACTGTCAAAATACATGAGCTGCATGACATATGAATGTCACGAACGGATAAAACGGAGAACAACAGGATTTTGGAAATAAAAAAAACCATTTTCATAAGAGGGATTTAAATCGACGACATGATATCTATACTATCTCCGTTTCACAATACTTACTGTTTTAGGTAAAGCAAAGGAACTAAATGACTATATTATCCTTATTAAAAATGCTTTCCTCTTTTCTTCGTCTCTCCTACTTTTGTGTCTCCCATATTTATTAGGGGTATTAAATTATAGAATAAGTACTGTGAACAAATCTTTTTTCTAACATGTACTGTGAAACATTTTCTAAAAAACAAGTATTGTAAATCGGACAAGGGCGGAGCTAGACAAAATTTATTAATGGCCTATAAGAAAGAGAAATAAAATATTTCTTTGGGAAGTGGGAGATAAACCCCCCAATTGCTACATGAGGATACGCCCCTGAAATCGGATGAAGTAGATTACATCCATTTTTGCAGTGGTTTTCAACAAACCCACTTATCCTATGCCAAATGAAGTAGAAAAATCCAAACAATTATACCCCGCACCTCAGGAGAGGTGCTCACCTTACTACATATGGAAAGAGTGCTATACACTTGCGTAGATTGAGAGTCCATATAAATGCATATCATTCTCAACGGAGCGATGAACGGGACAAGGGGAGCACCTTGCTAGGTGCTACTGTGGTGCAGACCGAAAACTCAACATGGGAAGTATCCCAACTTAACCAATGAATGATCATTATCAATGATAATAAAGTAGCTACTCAATTCTAATGGACAGAAATTTCATATGCATACAATATAATAAGTGGGATACATACCCACATGGCTAGCTGAATGGCAGGAGCCCTTTGCTCTTCCTCCTCCTCCTTAGCTGCTCCCAAAAACATGTTAGAAACACAAAGACGAAAACCTTATTCATCCGTAGAGATAGCTCACTACAGGCGGGCTAGGCTCCCCCTAGAGCCTCACTTTTTGACGGGCCTAAAGTTTCTTTTACTTAATGCTATGTGTGTAAAGAAAATAAGAAAACATAAAAGTAACTGTTATAAGAGCTTGTTCGAGTTTGTTTATTATGCCTCAATTTTTTCTCTCGCCACATCACAGCTACTGCCCTGTTCACCCCCATAAGAGAACAATTTGGAATATACCTTCGCAAAAACCATTGTGCACAATTCATCAAACAGATGGAGTGCATGACTCATTAAAGAACGTAAGACTCGACAGAAATACTATGTACCTGGGTCACTCGGCAAAGACCCACCATCTTCATTCCTGATTTATATTCAAGTCAGTGAATTGAACATTAAAAACAAAAAATGAAAAGGTATGAAGTTTTCTATAAAAGTGATGTCCTTAAATTTACAAATGCTTGCCTATGGAGTTCATGAGATTGTCCATGGGAGTGGTGACGGTGATTATCTTTCTTGAATCGCCTCTGCTTCTGCTTGTTGTTGGGCGGCATGTTCGCCGTTCTTGGTTTCACTCACCCTTCTGAGCAATAAAATTAGCAGTATGAATCATGAGTCATATATGTATGCGTTATTTTATCAATTATATTTAGTTTACGGGTATATTTCGCAAAACGAGTTCGGTCGTCATCTATTACATTGACAGTCTTATCGAACTTTGAGCTTTATGTTTAAATTTGATTTAATTAATAATCAATTCGAGCTTGATTTATTTAATAATCGAGTCGAGTTTGAACGAGCTTTTATTAAGTCGAACGCAAACCGAATTCGAGTAGTTTGATTTTTTTAATGTATTTTATAATTTATTTCAAATCGAGTCGAGCTCGAGTCGAGATTTATATTTTATCAAACAAAAAATTGTGTTAAAGTTTGGTTCATTATATTAACGAACCGAGTTGAAACGAACTTTTTATCATATCGAACTCGAATTGAGTATTGAGTAGCTCGATTTGATTTTCAGCCCTAGTCAATCAGTAGCGGATGAAGGTAGTTGTTAAAGTAATTGTACGTGGTTGGTACAAGATAGCTGTTGAATTAAATAAAATAAATAAATAATAATATTTTAAATAAAATTTGATAGTTTTCGTTAAACTCTACTCGAAAAGTTAATTTTATTAATTTTTGTGAAATATTATTTCAAAAGTTAAAAAGCTATCATACACCACTAGTTTATCAAGAGCTTGTTCGCCAATTATATGTTGTGGTAGTTGTTAGTTGTCGTAGTAGTGTTTGTTGATTGTTTTCCTTCGATATTCAAAAATTATAACAAAATGGGAAAAGATAATCTACTGAACAGTACTGCTATTCTTACAATTTGATTACAGATAAACTGAAAAACATAGAATGAAAAACTACACGTATGATATTCTGAAGTCGAGGCGATTGATATCTTTCCGCAAGATAATTATGACGTATAGTGCTGACGGTTTTCAGGTGTATTATTGTAATACCCGGCTATAATTCATTCTGTACCACTCAGTAATTATCAGTCTGTAATTATCACTCAGTAATTTTCACTCATTAATAATCACTCATCATTCATGAATCACTCTTTTGCGTTCAATGTTGGCATGTTGTAATCGTATATCAGTTACCGATCGTCATTTTATCTCCGTTTTTAGATCGAGACGGGAGTATGATCATTTTCATTGTGATTGATAGCCTTGTACTGGGAGTATCATCTTTGGATCGTGTTAGACTTTTTCACTTCCACATTCGTATGATATGTCGGATCATTCATCAGTCGTAGCGAGGAATCGGAATTATCGGATTGATTCACCTTGGCCAGCATCGAGTTACGGCCGTAAGGTTCTGGGCTACGGCCGTAAGTCACGGTACGGCCGTAAGGTCGGCCGATTCTGGCCGTAAGTGATCCAAAGAGCTACCCGTGCATTTTGTCCGTAGGTGAGTTTCGGCCGTTAGGATGATGAGATACGGCAGTTAGTGGTGTTCGTTAATTTCAGGTGTTGTCGACCAAGGGTGACTTACGGCCGTAAGGGTTGCGGCATACGGCCGTAAGTCGAGGCAGTACGGCCGTAAGACTTGGCCGGATACGGCCGTGCGTTGCGGGAAGGATGTCCGGCCATTTTTGATGAAGGCGGGTTACGCCGTAAGGTTGGCCGGATACGGCCGTATCATCCGAGTTACGGCCGTAAGGTGTGCGGTGCAGGCCGTAAGGTCGGCCGACGGTGTTTTTGACGAAGGCGGGTTACGCCGTAACTCAGAGCGATTACGGCCGTAAGTCCGGCGTGAGCTTTGGACGAGCCGAGTTACGGCCGTATGAGTTGGCGATTCTGGCCGTAAGGCCGTTGACTTGGAAAGTTACGGCCGTAAGAGGGCCGAGTTACGGCCGTAACTTCCGGCAGATTTATAGTTTGGCCGGGACACTTTTTCCTCATTTTCTTCATTTTCACTTTCTTCTTCCTTTTTGTCCGAGAGAGAGCTTGGGGAAAGGGATTCTTCCTTCATCAAACACTTGTGTACTTGAGTTTCTTCATTTCCATTCGATCATATAGCTCGGATACTGCTTTAACTCGTGTTCTTCGGATCGAAGTGGTTGGATCTTCTAGAGGTAATTTCTTCAACATCTTGGATTTCGATTTTGTGTTGAGATATGATGTTTTGGACGTTATAATCATGTTATATGAAGGGATATGTGTATGATTACGAGTTTGTATAAGGATTCATTGGATTATTGAGGGATTATTCAAGAACACTTTGAATATCGAGTTGGATTTGGAGATTTTCGACTAATTGTTGTTATAATCACGTTTTTGGATATTCGTTGTGGATAATTAATCGTATTGAAGATGTTTTGTTGGTTTGAAACACTTCTTGGGGGATTTGGTATTGGTATATTGAGGTTTGATTGTAAACAATCGGAGTTTGGACGCAACGTGTTTGATTTAATGCCTCAATGGACTTGGTTTAGTCGTATCGACGTGTTGAGTTCGTTATATTCATGTTTGTACGTATATTAATCGGATTGTTGGTAATTGAATTGTTCAAGGTTGTTCGAGCGACCGATATCTCAATTAGGACATTGTTTGTGGAAGGATAATTGTCACCGGTGTTGTGTAAGTTAATTCTTACTCGGTTAAAAGGATATTCATACCTTTTGTTGTTGATTATTCATAATCATAACTCATTCATCATTGTATTAATCATATAAAAACTTGTTATTGTCAATTAATCACTTCAGTCATAAGGAACGACGGTTCCAATCTTTTCGTTGAGCTATCATTCATTTCATTATTACTCTCATCTCGGTGAGTCATTCTTGACTTTGTCAGATTATTACTTATTCATTGATATTCATTACGGTCATTCTCGTTCATATGACCTTCTGGGTTCATATTGCGTGGCCGGGTGTGGTAATGTGGAATTTTTAGTCGGGCACACGATGGTTATTGTATTGGGTTCACCGATACATTAGGCCGCACACGGGAAAGCGTTACACCGTGAGACTAATTAGGTACACGGACGGGTGTTGAACACTCACAAAGAACATTACGGGCGTACTATGATACTCCTCTCCAGCGTAATTCATAGCTAAGAATATTTCATAACTTCAGTTAATCATAATTGTGTATTTTCAACCCTTGAGGATTGTTGTTCTGTTTAACTGACCCCGGCTGGGGATTTTGTTTTTCAGGTCGTGGCAAGGCAAACGCACGGGAATAGCGAGTTGATGTCGAGGAGTCCCAGTGATACTAGTAGGGGGCCCCGATCTTTCAGTTATTCATGTTATTGTCCTTTATTTTCCGCTGCAGACTTTCATTTGAATACTCCGTTTCATCCAGTGTGGTGTATTTTATCTTCATATAAAATACACTAGTATTCGATATTGTCTGGTGTGTTGTAACTAAACTCCTCATCGGAGTAATTATTGTTGTAATGTAGTTCGGTACTACATTTATCTGTATAATTCATTCATTTTCAATTGCACGGTGGGTCCCAGGTTGGGGATCTACTATGACCGTATTATCCTCCTAGTTTGGGGTGTTACGAGTTGGTATCGGAGCGTGGTTTTGAATACTACCTTCCGAGTCATGTCTCATTTGAAATCATCGTCATCGACTAGTATCATTGGACTTTCGCCACGTGTGACTGTGCAAATGCCGAGCCAATCGAATAGAAGAACTGTAAGATTTCTAACGCCATGGTATAATTTCGGCAATAGTTATTCATTCATCATTCATCATTTAACAATCCTCAAACATCATCATTCATTGTGATTAGCGATCATGTTAACTCATTAATCACTTAATTCATTTCATTACTCGTTAATGATCGGGACGATCTTGTTAATTCATTTATTACTCAATTCATTTCATTACTCGGTTGTCGATCCGGATGATCATATTTTTAATCTTGTTAAGTTATTCAGATAATCATTTCAAGAATTTCCTCGAGATAATCATGTCACTTGAAGAATCATTCATATAATCACTAAGTTAGAGCATGTATACTCATTTTCATCATCTCATGACGTAATCATAACATGATAATCATGCGGAAATATAATCATTTTGCGACCTTCCTACTTCAAGATGGACAGAGTCGAGGATGCACGGAAGAGGCGCGGTGCGGGCCGAAACCCGAGGAATAATCACTGTCCGCCGGAAATCGTGCCCGTGACTCGGCTCGATCGTAAGATGTTCGGGTTGATCCACTCACTTTTATGCAGCCATGATGACCCATGTGCGGTTGCTCAATCATCATTGCGCCACTGCCGGATTAATCGAGAGAACTCTCCCGTATGAGCCACCGCTAAGGAAAGTGTGAACAACAACCTTCATTTGTCAAGAGGAAATCAACGGGCGTAATCGGTCCGAGAGCGGTCGGTCAACCTCCAAGAAACCTCGTGCGGGTCCTATCGTTTCGAGCGACCTCCTACGGCACCTAATCCTCGCGGATCTCGCCCGAACGATCGATTCGGCCATCATCTGCTTTCAACCGTGGGGCGCCGGCCATTTCAAGATTAGGTGTACGACGCCGTCTATCACATGTCATAATTGTGGGAATTCTGGGCATAAGGCCCGTTTTGCCGAAAGGACTCCAAGTCGGCCCCGGCGGCATCTCAGGCCCCGAAGCAATCAGCGTTTCAGAATCAGACTACTTTGTCAACGTCGTTTAAGACAATGGAAGCAAATAGAGTTGGAGCTCGTATTTATCAGACAGGAGCGTCCGGTTCGGGGGCCGGCAAGTCCCAGATTCATATGATGGGGAGGATCGACGATCCGGTGGACCGAATGATTTCAGGTATACTCGTAATTTTATTTCAACTTGTGTGTACCTTTTGATTCTGGTACACCGCATTCATTCATTTTCGAATCATGTTGTAATAGACTTATTTTGGGATAGTCCTATTGCTTGTGGACCTCATACCATCGGTCTACCTGGCGATGGAAGAATTTTCGGAATCATACCGAAGTAAGCTTAGTGACCGCGATTGATTGATGGACCTAATCGTGGTGAATTTTATCTTAGGACGATGTAATTTTCGGTGTTAGTTGGGTTGATCGTTTTGATACTATCCTTAATGTTTGTTAGCGTTTGGTCGCTATCTTTCCGTCGTTGGTTGTCGAATGTGTACTTCAGGGGAGTAATCCCCGTTGTTCCAGTAGAATTATTATTAGGGCGGAAGCAGAGAGATTCCGCAATCGATCTATTCAATCATTCATTATATCATTTTCATCGATTGGCCTTTCTAAGGCAATCGAGTCATTCAATCATTCATTGTTTCATTTTCATCGATTGGCCTTTCTAAGACAATCGAGTCATTCAATCATTCATTGTATCATTTTCATCGATTGACCTTTCTAAGGCAATCGAGTTATTCAATCATTCATTTGCGTCATTTTCATCGATTGACCTTTCTAAGGCAATCGAGTTATTCAATCATTCATTGTGTCATTTTCATCGATTGGCCTTTTTAAGGAAATCGAATTATTCAAACATTCATTGTATCACTTTTTATCGATTGACCATTCTAGGGAAATCGAAATGTTCGATCATTTGTGGTATCATTGTCATCGATTGACGACGTATTTCCAGACGAGTTATTTGGTTGTCTTCACATAGAGTAGTGGAGTTCAGGAGTGAGTTGGAGCCGGTACGTTGATCGCTGGGATTCGCGTAGTATGGTTTTCAAATCCGATCAATTTTAAAATTTGTAAAACCTCGGAGTATTTCCAAGGTGTCGAACCCAAGGGAATTGATGTGTCGAAAATAAAAGAAGTAACTCTACTCAAAATTCGACTGCTATTTAGGAATCCGAAAAATTGTTTTGATTCTAATTATCTAATTTTAAAAATCGAAGAACAAAAATTAAATAAAAGATGAAATATCTAAATTAAGCAAATAAAGCAAATTAGCAAGATAAAATCACAAGTCGAAAGGTAATTGATCCTAGGGTAGTATCATCTAATTGAGTTCACACAATTCGTTCACTTGATTCCTTCTCCCCAAAATTTAATTCAATCCTAGAAATAATCACTCGGTCGATCTAGAATTCCTGTCAAGGCAACCTAGAAAGATAGTTAATTAAAACCCTTTTCCCCGTCAGGGCTCAAATAATTAAAATCACTTAAAAAGCACCAACTTATTTATCTATGATTTATCTTTCTCCGCTAGGTCTCAAGATAAAATCATATTGTGTGTCAAGTATTTCCACTAATCAATTACTCCTTCCGGACAAAATCAATTAGCTAACATGCATCAATTACGGGCCCTTTAATCTAGCATGAGATTTAACACAACTTGAACACAAGCCTAGGATGAAAGGTCAAAAGGTAATCAAAGGAACATCATGTGAACATCAATTAAAATTACTAACCCTAGAATCAATCAATGAATTAGCCAGACATACTTGAAATTAAACAAGAAATTGATGAAGAATGCATATTAATAATATGAAAAGAGAGATTACAACCCGTTCGTATGAACTCCGAGTCTTCAATAATAATTCTCCTCCAAAAAGTTCTTGAATAAAAGGAATAAATCTCGCTAAAAAGTGTAAAAATCTGCTTAATATGATAAAAGAGTGATAAAGGCTGATGGAAGATGATCCAAGATGATGAAACTAGGTCTAAAAACAGGTTTATATAGCCTAAGGGGTTAAAATCCCGATTAGCCCTAATCTAGGAAATAAATAATATCCAAAAGAGTCAAAATCCGTCCAAAAACGAGAGCCCGCTGGGAAGCCTTTCGGCCTGGCCTATCGGCCGATAGGTGGTTCGTCGATTTCTTCACTCGATAGGCAGGAGCTCCTTTCGGACGGCCCTGTCGGCCGATAGGCTGGCCGATAGGGTCTTCTGTTTGGCGCAAAAATCCGTTTCTTCGTCCGTTTGACTCGACTCTCGGTCCTTTGTCTCGTTTTGGGTCCTTTTGGCTCTAAAACCTGCAAACACACTAAAACCAACCCAAACGCGTAATACGGCTCGACTAATCATAAATAAGCCAAATACGAGCACATTAATCACGAAACGAGATAAAAACCTAGTATAAAATCCTAGAAATAAGTGGTAAAATTACCACTTATCAAACCCCCCCAAACTTAAGCCTTGTTCGTCCCGAACAACAAAAAGAAAAGAAAAAGAAAATCGTGAATCATCGTGCAACTCATAGTGTTCAACCTAATCAATACTACCCTGTAATTCTCTCTAAATAATCCGAGTGTCGTAAAAGCGAGCTGCACTCAGAATAATGATTCCACAAAGTAGTCAAGTTCAGTCCTAATCATTCGTTCATGAAGAAAATCCAGCTCAAAGATTAACAAAACGTGAGTCAAATCGACCGTCAATATGAAAGGCTAAAATAAACAAGCTAGTTCGTCCCGTTACACAGTCTAGTGGCACAATTTTCACGAGTTTCATAACAAATAAACCTCGGTCAGTATTCCCTTATATATATGCTCAAAAATTTGATTCGAGTTGACCACTAGGTTAGGATCTCGGGATGTTTCATCGGGGTAATCCTAGGGTGGAACTTCCATTCTCATGTATTAGGAGACCGTTTGACGTAAAAGACACTCATGGGGCACATGGATGCTTCTAGTTACTAAGTTCCCGTCTACAGCGGAGAAACAACTCGAATATATAATTTCCGTATGTCCGAATCAAGGTCGCCGTTTTACGCGAGAGTAAACAGCGGGTCACGCGAATACCCCCGGTTACTAAGTTCCCTCTCATTGGCACATGTGAAATATCTAAATCACTAGTCTAATCAGAGTCGTCGTTTTACGCGAAGGTAAACAACGGGTCACGCGAATGCCCCCGGTTACTAGACTTCCCTTCCTAGAACAACATTATCTCAATTTTTTTGGGAAAAACTGACCGACTCTAAACTCTATCTAAGTGCCAACACGACTGATGAAACAGTACGACTCACTATCCGGAAGATGTAACCAAACGTATTGACGGTGATTTTAAAACAAGTATGTATCGTCTCTTATCTGCCAAGACCTCTACAATCACGAAAAATTTTGGACCTAAATGAATACTATGCAAAACAGAAATTACTAACTACAACTCGACTAAAACTCGACCGTTTCTTCAGAGAGAAAAACAGTGTTGTAACATCGGTATCACACAATTAGAAGCACGAAAAATTCACTAAAAAGGAAAAACTAAAGACAAGCAAGGCTATCTAAAGCAAACAACGAAAAGCAAATAAAAGCAAACACGAAATCTAAAAAAAAACTACTACGACCAAAAAAATAGAAAATAGAAACTAGCAAACACACCGAACGAAAATGAACAAAAAAAATCTAAAAACTAAGCAACCAAAAGTCAAAACCATGCAACACCAAAATGATAAGCACAAATAAACACAACGGGCACCAACACAAGCAAATAAAGATACAAGGCAAACACGGTACTCACACGTAAAGAAATTAACAAAGCCGCACTTCTTCCCCCCCCCAAACTTATTTCGCATCCCAAAGGAGGAATAAGTTTGAAAAGAGAAAGGAGTGGCTTTGTTAATGGAGTACCTGATCACTGTGGCGGAAATGGCGGGTTTGTCGGCGAGCTCGGATCATAGCGGGCATGTGAATCGGGGAAAGGAGCAAAGTGGTACATCTCATGTAGCATTCGGTGGTAGTGGTCCTCCTGTGCCCACCTATCTTCCTGCCTCTTCCTCTCTTGCTCCCTCCAAGCAATCTCCTCTAGTCGCCACACTCTGTCCTCCTCGGCTCGTTTCTCCACGAGCTCGTACAACTCATTGACCCGAGTGGCAACAGCACCCACCCGAGTCTCAACCTCGCCCAACCGAGTTCCCAAAGAACCAAACTCGGCTGTCAAAGAACGCATACTCGCCAAGTGATAGTTATCTTGCGCTTGCATATTCTCTTCGTGCATCTCTCTCTCTCTCTCGAAAAATCTTGTCTCAAAAGCATCAAAATCTGGAGCTCTCATCTGAAAACTAGTACCTCCACCGGTGGGAATCTCGTCACGGCTACCCCCCTCGGGTATATCATCCATCTCCTCCTCGGCTCCCTCTAAGAACGGCTCATCAATGGTCACCTCCCGGCGTTGCCTCTTACGAGGCGCATCTAACATCGGATAAGTGCCACATGAGCCGCGAGCTCATACTCCACCTCGCATATACATCGGGCGCGTCGCCCATCACCGAAGTCAAGGTCGGAGAGGGAGTCGGAAGAGGGACACGGTTTTGTTCCGACTGCAATTTCGGTCGAACCCCTCGGTGAAGGCAAGCATCTCTTGCCTCTCGTAGTGTCGGTTTATCCAAATAGATGTCTCGGGACACCGGCTCTCCGCTAATGCGCACCCGAGATGCTCCGCGATAGGGGTCACGAACGCCCCAATACCAATCCTCTGCTTCCGGCCACCGGGCTTGTTTCTCCATATGCTCAATCGAAAAACATCCGCGTGCTTCGTGTACCGTTCAAGGCCGACCATAAAAGATGAAGATCGGTGGACAAGCACGTCCCCGAGTCAGTACGGCTCAAAATCGTCGATGTGAACGGGCGGTGGACATATCGGAGAACCGGGTTCTGATCGAGAGGCTTTGGCATATGTCGGATTATAAATAAGAAGCGTCTCCTCCTCGGGAAATCATCTTGGACCACGGCTCTAAGTTTTCTTTGGCATGATCGCCTGCTGGAATGATCCGTCCTCGGCCCGTTGATAATGGCATTAACTTCATCGCCGAGAGCTCCCTTTCTATGTTGTCGAGGTTGAAGCGAATAGAAGCCGGAGTCCCGTTCTCTCTAAAAACCTCAAGTGTGGACGAAACTCCACGGTGAGCACGTGGTAAGCGAGGTAGTTCGCCCGAAAGATTTGCTCAAACCCGCACTGCCTTGCTAGTAGCACAATATCATCGTAAACACCCATACCCCGAGCCGTCTCCTCATGCAGAAATCGGCAATGCTTGTGTGACATGCCGATAAGGTGAGACCACCTTCTTTTAGACTCTGGCCCGGTCAATCTCAGCTTGAACTTCTTCGGGTCGAGTGCAATGGATCGGAATAGCCGGCACTACCTTCATCGGAGCCTTTTCCTTTTCGTGGTTGCCTTAGATTTTCCTACTACTGGATTCGACTTCTTGCTTTGCTTTCCCATTTCAACGTTCCTACAAAACAACCATCCAATTAAAATCCAATAAACACTCATAATACATACATTCAACGAGCATCGACATAATCCCATAATCCCACAATATCAAGAGCCCTCTATAATTCACACAATCTCCCCCAAACTTAGACTCCCCCATTTCATATTCAAAGGATCAAAATCACCACCCATAATAACAAAACAACACACTACAATCATATTAGGGCAAACTCTCTCCAATCCAATCTAATTCATCAACAATTCAACTCCTATCAATCCCAATTAACAATTCAATTCAACAAATCCACCCAATTTCAACAAAATGCGAAATTAGGGTTCTTCAAATTTGGGGTTTTTTCAAAATTCGTTCAATTTCATCGAATAATCCCCCAATTCGAAGTACCCATGAACAATCAAGCCTAGATAACATGTTTCCCTCAAGATTCTATCAACAATCGGGCATAAAATTCAAAGAATATCAAAGTTTAGCAAAAGCCCCAAAAAGTGGATCCCCAATTCGATTTTCATCAAAACTCCAAAAAGAATCCGTCAAAGTGCTTGAAAACATGTATAGAATTGAAAAACAAAAGGATTAAGCGTCGAAATTACGTACCTTGATCGAGTTTGAAGGAAGAAAAGTAGAAAAAAATTCGCCCCTTTCGTTCTTGTGTTCTATCGGCCGAGAGTTGTGTAAGTGTGTGAGAAAATCGGGTGTGAAGTGTTTAAAAGGGGTATAAAATAACCGGGTCGAAGTGGATACTGGGCCGGGTATGTTCCTATCGGCCAGGCCTATCGGCCGATAGTCAGGTCGATAGGAGCTTCTGTCTCTTACATACCTTTATATCGGGTGGGATATCGGTCGATAGGCATACCCTATCGACCACTGCTTGCAATCAATAAAAATTTGTTTATTTTTCTCAGCCTATCGGCCGGGCCTATCGGCCGATAGGCTCGCCCGATAGGATTTTCTGTCTCAAAAATTTTTTCAGCTCGTGCTACTTCACATTCTTGGTCCCGTTTTTGCTTGGATATGGCGATGAAAGACCTGCAGGTATTCAAAACTCGGCATGCATGGATTAGACTTAACAAAAACTAACAAAGCTACTACGAAATTAGAAACTACAAAAATCACGCAAACGAAAAATCGAAAATAAATGAATAAAACGAACTAATATACATACATACGTTGGGTTACCTCCCAACAAGTGCTACGTTTAACGTCTTTAGCTAGACGATACCTCATTCAACCTGGATCTTCAGTGACAACTCCCCCTTGAACGGGTTTGTTGATATCAAGATAGCACACGCTCCTCTCATTAGGTCGAGACTCGTTCGCCTCCAACATTCGAACATACTCCGGCAAATTCTCGGAAATTTCATCAACATCGGAATGTGAGTAAATGGAGTGTGAAATACAATGCTCCAACAAGTCGGTCGGGGGCGGCATAATAGACTCAATTTCAAAACATTCCTCGGGCGCATCGTCGGGCTTCTTCATCGCGTCATAGATGGAAATTTTCAGATTTTGATCATTAACCCGGAAGGTAAGATCACCCTCCTGGACGTCGATAAGTGCTCTCCCCGTCGCTAGAAACGGTCTCCCAAAGATCAATGGTTGATTTTCGTCCTCGGGCATATCAAGAACTACGAAATCGGCCGGGAAGACCAAGTGTTGGACTCTAACGAGCACATCCTCCACAATTCCCCTCGGATAAGTGATCGACCGGTCCGCCATGAGTAGAGAAATGGTAGTCGGCTTCATCTCCCCAATCTTCAACCTCTTAAAGATGGATAGAGGCATAAGATTGATGCTTGCCCCGAGATCACACAACCCATTACGGAACGTTTGGTCGCCAATCATGCATGTCAAAGTAAAACGTCCGGATCCTTCCGCTTGAGTGGGAGCTTGTTTTGAATTATAGGGCTTCTCTCCTATGTCATATTTTTTGTTTCAAACTTCCTCTAATTCCTATTGCTTGCGACAGCGTCTTTGAAGTATTTCACGTATCGGGTCATGTATCTCATAGCGTCTTGAAGTGGAATGTTGATATTCACCTTTTGAAACATGTCGATAAATTGTTGAAGCTTTTCATCATATCTCGACTTGGCCAAACGTGGAAATGGAGCTTTTTCCTCAAAATTCTTCACATTCGCATCTCCGTGGACCTTTCGGCCGATATGTGGGTCGATAGGCTTCACCGCGGCATCTTTGTATGGTTATCGGTTGAGCCTATCGGCGATAGGCTACCCGATAGGTTCTGCCGTATTCCATCTTCTTTCGTTTCTCGCTCCGTTTCTAGTACATCTTTGTTTCGTGTTTCTCAACTTCAGCCCCATGATTCACGTACCTCGTTCCACTCGAAGCTCGATTGCGTTGCATTGTTGCGTCTTCGGGTTGGTCTCGGTGCTGCTCGGAAAATGCCCCGGCTTATGAAATCCGGCTTGGGCATTCGCCATTTGACTCATTTGGGTCTCCACCATCGACATCTGCTTTGTCAAGGCTATCACCGAGTTTCCAATAGATGTCACACTATGCTCGAGAGCCCCGAACCTCTTGTCTACTTTATAAATAAAATCTTTTTGGCTCGCCTCCAACCGTTCCAACATCTCTTCCATAGGTGTCTTAGCAATCGGCTCTTGAATAACCCCATTTTTCACGTTAAATCCTTGGTGGCTGGAGAGCATTGTTCGGATTGGCATAGGAGAAATTAGGGTGGTTTCGATTGTTTGGATAAGAGTTCCCCCAATTTCCCCCTTGCCGGAAGTTTCCTCCTTGCATGTAGTTCACATCCTCCTTAACTGCAATCGGCTCGTTTAACTCTTCAAAAACTGAATTGACTCTCAAAGTATTCTTTCTTAGCATCTCGAGCTCTTTTTGTTGTTTTTCAAATTTTGCCTTTAAATCACCGTAGGCGTCCTCGTCACCGGATGGAACCTTTCTTCTCGTCATCTTCCTATCGGTCACCTCCTCGTAATCATTGTTGACCGCTAGCTCAATGAGATTCTTGGCCTCTTCATAATCGTTAGCCAGAAATCCCCCTTTCGATGAGTAGTCCAACTCTCTTCTAGCCTTCCTCGTCAAACCCCGATAAAACCGAATATAGATCTCCTCTTTGTCAATTCCATGCTGTGGGCATTTGCGAAGTAGCTTCTTGAATCGGATCCATGCCTCGTATAAATATTCATCCTCATATTGCTCGAATTGCAAGATATCGTTGATTTGTTTTTGCACCTTCGAGGGAGGATAGAACTGTGCTAAGAACAACCGGGTCATCTCTCTCCAAGTACCAATTTCCTTCCGATCTAGGCTCTTGTACCAATCTAGCGCATCGTCTTCTAAAGAAAACCGGAATAGGCGGAGCTTAATGACATCTGGAGGCACTCCGTTTTGCTTGATGGTGGCACATATGTCCAAAAACGACTCAAGATGAGCGTTTGGATCTTCATTAACTCCTCCTCCGTATGTTTGAGACTTCACTGTAGCAATGAGGGACGGCTTAAGCTCGAAATTGTTGGCATCAATCTTTCCCCAACCTCCTTCTTGATAATCGTCCAGCTTAGGTCGAAAGCGGGCATTCAAAGGGATCTTCTCGGGACGAGCGAGTTCTCGTGGTTGGTCAACAATGCCGGCCATGGTATCAACGAAAGGTATAGTAATAGTCTCGGTTCTCGCTTCTTGCTTCTTCCTCCTCAAAGACTTCTCGATTTCCGGGTCCAAAGGAAATAAGTTCTTTCCTTGGGATCTCGTGATCATGCACCGCCTACAAGGAAAAGAAAACAAGATGTGAGGAAACGAGATCGAATATTAATAATAAAAGTAAACTACCTAAAGTAACAATCTCTTCTTTTCGAATTATTCCCTTAAATTTTCTATCAATTCCCAACGGCGCCAAAAATTGATCAGGGATTCGCGTAGTATGGTTTTCAAATCCGATCAATTTTAAAATTTGTAAAACCTCGGAGTATTTCCAAGGTGTCGAACCCAAGGGAATTGATGTGTCGAAAATAAAAGAAGTAACTCTACTCAAAATTCGACTGCTATTTAGGAATCCGAAAAATTGTTTTGATTCTAATTATCTAATTTTAAAAATCGAAGAACAAAAATTAAATAAAAGATGAAATATCTAAATTAAGCAAATAAAGCAAATTAGCAAGATAAAATCACAAGTCGAAAGGTAATTGATCCTAGGGTAGTATCATCTAATTGAGTTCACACAATTCGTTCACTTGATTCCTTCTCCCCAAAATTTAATTCAATCCTAGAAATAATCACTCGGTCGATCTAGAATTCCTGTCAAGGCAACCTAGAAAGATAGTTAATTAAAACCCTTTTCCCCGCCAGGCTCAAAGAATTAAAATCACTTAAAAAGCACCAACTTATTTATCTATGATTTATCTTTCTCCGCTAGGTCTCAAGATAAAATCATATTGTGTGTCAAGTATTTCCACTAATCAATTACTCCTTCCGGACAAAATCAATTAGCTAACATGCATCAATTACGGGCCCTTTAATCTAGCATGAGATTTAACACAACTTGAACACAAGCCTAGGATGAAAGGTCAAAAGGTAATCAAAGGAACATCATGTGAACATCAATTAAAATTACTAACCCTAGAATCAATCAATGAATTAGCCAGACATACTTGAAATTAAACAAGAAATTGATGAAGAATGCATATTAATAATATGAAAAGAGAGATTACAACCCGTTCGTATGAACTCCGAGTCTTCAATAATAATTCTCCTCCAAAAAGTTCTTGAATAAAAGGAATAAATCTCGCTAAAAAGTGTAAAAATCTGCTTAATATGATAAAAGAGTGATAAAGGCTGATGGAAGATGATCCAAGATGATGAAACTAGGTCTAAAAACAGGTTTATATAGCCTAAGGGGTTAAAATCCCGATTAGCCCTAATCTAGGAAATAAATAATATCCAAAAGAGTCAAAATCCGTCCAAAAACGAGAGCCCGCTGGGAAGCCTTTCGGCCTGGCCTATCGGCCGATAGGCTGGCCGATAGGTGGTTCGTCGATTTCTTCACTCGATAGGCAGGAGCTCCTTTCGGACGGCCCTGTCGGCCGATAGGCTGGCCGATAGGGTCTTCTGTTTGGCGCAAAAATCCGTTTCTTCGTCCGTTTGACTCGACTCTCGGTCCTTTGTCTCGTTTTGGGTCCTTTTGGCTCTAAAAACCTGCAAACACACTAAAACCAACCCAAACGCGTAATACGGCTCGACTAATCATAAATAAGCCAAATACGAGCACATTAATCACGAAACGAGATAAAAACCTAGTATAAAATCCTAGAAATAAGTGGTAAAATTACCACTTATCATACGTCCCCTTAATCGAAGGCACCGTATCGGATGGCCCCGACCAGAATGCAGGAGTGGAAGACTCAACTTGAGGAGTAGTTCGAGAAAGGTTATCGCCGACCGTTTGCGTCCCCGTGAGGAGCACCAGTGTGATCTGTCAAGGAGAAGGATGACTTGTCTCGTGTGTGTATAAATTATCAAGAGTTGAACAGGGTGATGATCAAGATTAGTACCCTTACCCGTAATGATAATCTTTTAGATCAACTTCAGGGAGCTTCAGTATCTTCCAGGATCGACTTAAGATCTGAATATCACCAGTTGCGGATTCGAGAGTCGGATATCGCGAGGACGGCGTTTCGAACACGCTATGGTCATTATGGGTTCGTAGTTATGTCGTTCGGGCTAACTAATGCACCTGCGTTATTCATGGAGTTAATGAATCGGGTTTTCATCGACTTTTTGGATCAGTTTGTTGTTGTCTTCATCGACGACATTTGGATTTATTCTCGTAGCCGAGAGGAACACGAGGTTCATCTTCATCAGGTTCTCGACGTGATGAGACGAGAGCAACTTTATGGAAAGTTTTCCAAGTGTGAGTTACGGAGGTCCGAAATGACTTTATCTGGCATTTAATTTCATCCGACAGAGTTCGTGTCGACCCTCGAAGACGGAGGTCATCCGAGATTGGCAACCTCCGAAAGATGTTAAGTAAATCCAAGTTTCCTCGGATTAGTTGATTAATTATTCAACCCACGACCGTAGCTAGCAACCGTGGTTTTCGCGTTGGAAATTTGGCGTCATTACCTTTATGGCGTCACCTGTCAGTTATTCACCAATCACAAGAGATGAAGTATATATTTACTCACAAGGAGTTAAATATGTGACAGAGGCGGTGGTTGGAACTAATCAAAGATTATGATATCGAGGTCCTTTGCCACACCGGGCAAGGCGAATGTTGTCGCCGACGCCTTGAGTCGTAAGTCCGTTCTAGAGCAGATGCTTGCTCGTTTAACAGATTCGAAGGAACTTCAAGAGAATTCCTTAGACCCGAGATCGAGGTCCGGCTTGGCGAGTTCAGAACAGCTTGTATGTTAGAGATTTCATCATCTCTTGAGAAGGAAATCGGGAGAATCGGGGTTCGATTCATTTTGTTGATCATCCGCGAGGATGTGGTACAGGAAAGCCCTGGATTTGTGGTCCACGAAGATGGACTCTTGAGATTTGAGAATCGGTTGTGCGTGCGGTGAATGATGAGTTGAAAAACTCGATCTTGAGAGAAGCTCATGCTACCCCATATCCGGTTCATCCGGGGTCTAGTAAGATGTACAAGGACTTGAAACGAAATTTACGGTGGAGTAATATGAAGCGAGAAGTCGCGGAATTTGTTTCGAGATGTTTAGCCTATCGGCAAGTCAATATAGAACGTCGGCCGGCGAGTATGCGATACCGCTCCCTATTCCGTAATGGAAGTGGGAAGACATTTCTATGGAATTCATCACGAGTTGCCGACGAGTCGTCGTGGCATGAATACGATCTGAGCGATCGCGGACTACTTTACTAAGTAGCTCATTTCCTTGAAATCAAGAATATGTGGGGTCCCGAGAGACTGGCCAGTTGTTCATCAAGGAAATAATGAGACTTCACGGTACCCCTAACAAGATCGTTTCTGATCGTGACGGACGATTCGTGTCCCATTTTGGAAATCAGTTCATCGTGCTATGGGAACTCAGCTGAATCTCATTACCGTTTTTTTCATCCTCAGTCCGACGGACAATCAGAGAGGACTTTTCAGACATTGGAGGACATGTTGAGGGCATGCGTCCTCGATTAGTAGAGGATTGGGAAGCCCAATTACTGTTGTTTGTGTCCACGTGCAGTTTAGTTAGCATGCTGCGATGAAGGTAGCACCTTACGAGGCCTGGTACGGTCGTCGTTGTCGATCTCCCTTGTGTTGGGACGGCCCATCAGAATCAATCAGCACCGAGCCCGATATGCTTATTAGCCGCCCGTGAGAAGGTAGATTTGATCAGGAGACGTCTGTTGACTGCTCAGAGTCGACAGAAATCATATGCAGGTAATCGTCATCGACCACTAGAGTTCAAGACGGGTGATCCCGTTTTGGTCAAGGTATCCCCGAGTCGAGGTATTCTCCGTTTCGGAAAACGGGGGAAGTTGAGTTCGAGATTCATTGGACCGTGTGAGATTTTGAATCGAGTAAGCGAGTTAACTTATCGATTGGCCCTATCTCTGTTGTTGGGCCGAATTCATAATGTGTTTCACGTCTCGCACATACTTCAGTTCGACGAAATCGAGATCG
Organism: Orobanche coerulescens; assembly: GCA_033398695.1. Classification (NCBI taxonomy): domain Eukaryota; kingdom Viridiplantae; phylum Streptophyta; class Magnoliopsida; order Lamiales; family Orobanchaceae; genus Orobanche; species Orobanche coerulescens. The sequence goes on from CM065804.1 coordinate 16,585,583, forward strand.
CAGATGATCATTCGTATGAGAAGAGCCCCATATGAGTGTTGGAGCGGCAAATCAAACAGTTGAGGAATAAGGCGATTCCTTTGGTTAAGTTTCAGTGGTCTAGACACGGAGTCGAAGAGGCCACTTGGGAAACCGAGGAGAGTATGCGGGGGAGTTATCCCGAGTTGTTTGACCCTTAGTTTCGGGACGAAACTCTTTTAAGGGGGAGTATGTAATACCCGGCTATAATTCATTACGTACCACTCAAGAATTATCGATCGTAATTATCACTCGCAATTTTCACTCATTAATAATCACTCATCATTCATGAATCACTCTTTTGCGTTCAATGTTGGCATGTTGTAATCGTATATCGATTACCGATCGTCATTTTATCTCCGTTTTTAGATCGAGACGGAGTATGATCATTTTCATTGTGATTGATAGCCTTGTCTTGGGAGTATCATCTTTGGATCGTGTTAGACTTGTTCACTTCCACATTCGTATGATATGTCGGATCATTCATCGATCGTAGCGAGGAATCGGAATTATCGGATTGATTCACCTTGGCCAAGATCGAGTTACGGCCGTAAGGTTCGGGCTACGGCCGTAAGTCACGGGTACGGCCGTAGTGTCGGCGATTACGGCCGTAAGTGATCCAGCAGCTACCTGCATTTTGGCCGAAGGTGAGTTACGGCCGTAAGGAAGATGAGATACGGCCGTAAGTGGTGTTCGTATATTTCGGGTGTTGTCGACCAAGGGTGACTTACGGCCGTAAGGGTTGCGGCATACGGCCGTAAGTCGAGGCAGGTACGGCCGTAAGACTTGGCCGGATACGGCCGTACGTTGCAGGAAGGATGTCTGGCCATTTTTGACGAAGGCGGGTTACGCCCGTAAGGTTGGCCGGATACGGCCGTATCATCCGAGTTACGGCCGTAAGGTGTGCGGTACGGCCGTAAGGCTGTCGACAGGTGTTTTTGACGAAGGCGGGTTACGCCCGTAACTCAGGAGCGGTTACGGCCGTAAGTCTGCGAGCTTTGACGAAGCCGAGTTACGGCCGTATGAGTTGGCGATTCGGCCGTAAGGCCGTTGACTTGGAAAGTTACGGCCGTAAGAGGGCCGAGTTACGGCCGTAACTTCGGCAGATTTATAGTTTGGCGGACACTTTTCCTCATTTTCTTCATTTTCACTTTCTTCTTCCTTTTGTCCGAGAGAGAGCTTGGGGAAAGGGATTCTTCCTTCATCAAACACTTGTGTACTTGAGTTTCTTCATTTCCATTCGATCATATAGCTCGGATACTCGTTTTAACTCGTGTTCTTCGGATCGAAGTGGTTGGATCTTCTAGAGGTAATTTCTTCAACATCTTGGATTTCGATTTTGTCTTTGAGATATGATGTTTTGGACGTTATAATCATGTTATATGAAGGGATATGTGTATGATTACGAGTTTGTATAAGGATTCATTGGATTATTGAGGGATTATTCAAGAACACTTTGAATATCGAGTTGGATTTGGAGATTTTCGACTAATTGTTGTTATAATCACGTTTTTGGATATTCGTTGTGGATAATTAATCGTATTGAAGATGTTTTGTTGGTTTGAAACACTTCATTGGGGAATTTGAATTGGAATATTGAGGTATGATTTTAAACAATAGGAGTTCGACGCAACGTGTTTGATTTAATGCCTCAATGGACTTGGTTTAGTCGTATCGACGTGTTGAGTTCGTTATATTCATGTTTGTACGTATATTAATCGGATTGTTGGTAATTGAATTGTTCAAGGTTGTTCGAGCGACCGATATCTCAATTAGGACATTGTTCGTGGAAGGATAATTGTCACCGGTGTTGTGTAAGTTAATTCTTACTCGGTTAAAAGGATATTCATACCTTTTGTTGTTGATTATTCATAATCATAACTCATTCATCATTGTATTAATCATATTAAAACTTGTTATTGTCAATTAATCACTTCAGTCATAAGGAATGACGGTTCCAATCTTTTCGTTGAGCTATCATTCATTTCATTATTACTCTCATCTCGGTGAGTCATTCTTGACTTTGTCAGATTATTACTTATTCATTGATATTCATTACGGTCATTCTCGTCATATGACCTTCTGGGTTCATATTGCGTGGCCGGGTGTGGCTGTGTGGAATTTTTAGTCGGGCACACGATGGTTATTGTATTGGGTTCACCGATACATTAGACCGTGCACACGGGAAAGCGTTACACCGTGAGACTAATTAGGTACACGGACGGGTGTTGTACACTCACACAGAACATTACGGGCGTACTATGATACTCCTCTCCAGCGTAATTCATAGCTAAGAATATTTCATAACTTCAGTTAATCATAATTGTGTATTTTCAACCCTTGAGGATTGTTGTTCTGTTTAACTGACCCCGGCTGGGGATTTTGTTTTTCGTGTCGTGGCAAGGCAAACGCACGGAATAGCAGGTTGATGTCGAGGAGTCCCAGTGATACTAGGAGGGGGCCCCGATCTTTCAGTTATTCATGTTATTGTCCTTTATTTTCCGCTGCAGACTTTCATTTGAATACTCCGTTTCATCCAGTGTGGTGTATTTTATCTTCATATAAAATACACTAGTATTCGGTATTGTCCTGGTGTGTTGTAACTAAACTCCTCATCGGAGTAATTATTGTTGTAATGTAGTTCGGTACTACATTTATCCTGTATAATTCATTCATTTTCAATTGCCTGGTGGGTCCCAGTTGGGGATCTACGGCACTGTATTATCCTCCTAGTTTGGGGTGTTACAATTATCCCCAAAGATACAACGACCAACATCTTCGATTCTGTAGCACACCAGAAACGAAGCTCCGGCGAACTTGAACTGTGTAAGAACTGAGAAAAAACTGTATGAATGTGCATGTGCTGATGAATAATTTTGAGTATGATATATGTCATCAGCCAACTATGAAATGGTATATATAGGCTCTCCATCATGCAGAGTTTTAAGTGAGGCATTAAAACAATTGAAACTGCAGATTTTTATGACATGTTAGATGTCCATAAAACTGTTCAGACTTAATAAACACATGACTTTTCATTTTAACAGTCAAGAGCATGACTTTTCATTTGAACAGTCACGAGGAAAACGTATTGTTTTACTTCAACAGTTAGAAGGAGTTTAACAGTCTAAAATCAGGTCTGCTTGGCACAAAAAAATTAATATTTGTGCCCAAGCCCAAGACCCCAAAAACCATCCCAAGGTCTAAGGTCCACGAGCCCAAGGGCCACAGTCCACGAGCCTGAGCCCGATCCGGCCGGACGGACGGGCGCGCGTGCGCGCGCGTGTGGTCTGGTCAATTATAAGTCTAGGTGTATAGTCTTGGTCATATTGTACACCAACTAACTCTCTCCACTTTATTAAGTGTATTAAACTCCATCACATATTCAATGTGGGACAAGATTCTTCATATTCCATACATTTCCAAATGTCATTTCAAATGGCCAATTTCATTCATTAATTTCTCACTCACTAAAATCAGTTTTGAGAAACTAGATATACTATGATTATCTACTCTGAACGTAGATCAATCCTGGACTATTTAATTTCACATAACTTAAATATTTTAGCCATTAAAATTCAGTAAAAACTGATTTTGTCCAACAGTGTTAGGTATCATACTATATGTTAAATATTACTAAGTGTTAGAGATTAGCCCTAATAACTATTGTGTTGGAATATTTATTCCACACATTATTTAATTTGTGTTTTGATGATTAAAGTTGCTAAACAACAAAATAACCTCAAGGCGAAGCAAAACGACGAAGCAGACGAAGACGCAAAAAGTTGCAATTTGGACTGCATTAGCGCACGCAAGTCATCACACGTTAGCGCACGCTAACGGGAGTTCTCTCCATATCAGCCAAGTTCGAAGTTACCTGAAGTGAGGTTAGCTGATGAGGTAGCGCACGCTACACCTTATATCTAGCGCACGCTATCGAGCCCTGTTACCGTTGGGAAGATATTCAAACACAGAATGACGTATACAATGAAGTCAGTATTAGCGCACGCAAGGAATGATATTTAGCGCACGCTAAACATCAGTTTGAATTTTAGTCAATCAGGTCGTTGGGAAAAGCAAGTCAAAGTCAGCATATCTAACGGATACTTTGACAAATGAAGGCAACAGATATATTGCTTAGCGCACGCTACATCATATTATTAACGCACGCTAAAGCAAGATGGTAACGTACGTAAGGAAGAAGTCATAACTTACGCTAAGGGAAGAAACGAAGCTATTAGACTGAAACTGGGAACAGTCTAGCGCACGCTACAAGCACGCTAATGATATTAGCGCACGCTAAAGAAGGCTAGCGCACGCTAGCAAGTCAAAACAGCTAGCAACGGCTAGTTTGTGGAAAATGCCTATAAATACCATTCCTATGGTATTGTTTGATTACAAAAACTCCAAGCATTCAAGACATTGATCTTATATTCATATACTTATATTGTTGTTGTAATATTGAGCTTATGTTGTTAGTTTTAGTGTTTATACATTCAACATTATACACGAGAGGTAAAAGAAAAGATACGATTGGATTCGGTGTTATTAGGATCAAGTATCCGGCATTGTTAAAATCGCAATCGATATCTAAGTGAGGTTTATCTAGTACCCATAGAAAGCTAGAGTGGTTTATTCCTTATCCAATAGAAAAGAAAAAACGGTTTTACTCGGACCGATAGAAGACGAGCTTGTAAACGGTAATCCCTCGACCGATAGAAGAGAGGCGTAGAGGTTTTGATCTTAATCCTAAGAAAAAGATACATCAAGAGAGGACGTAGACTTCGTTAATAGCCGAAACTCTATAAATCCTTGTGTGATTTATTTTCCGCATTTTATTTACGCTTCCGCATAAAACGGTGCAAATATCCGATTTTATGCCAACAATTGGTATCAGAGCGAGCGGTACTCCAATACACGGCTTAACATCCGAGGAGAAGATCCAAAATGGCATTTCAACTTGCTCCCGTCGAAGGACTTGCTCTCAACCGACCTCCATTTTTTGATGGATCAAATTTCATGACTTGGAAGAAGAAAATATCTATTTTCATCCGAGCCTACGATATCGAATTATGGAAGGTGATATATGCCTTGGTCCCAAAATTCCGACGAACTCAAACGGAACTCTCAAAACCTTTGAAGAGTATGACGATGCGGATTGGAAAAATGACCATTATAATTGCAAAGCCACGCAATTATTATACTGTGCTTTAAATCTGGAAGAACACAACCGGATATCATCGTGTGATAGTGCCAAAGAAATCTGAAAAATGTTTGCGGTAACACACGAAGGTACGTCTCAAGTCAAAGAGACGAAGATAAACATACTCATTCACGATTATGAATTATTCCAAATGAAGGACGATGAATCCATCTCGATTATGCTCGACCGATTTTCGGTCATCACCAATAGATTAGCATGTTTCGGAAAACCACTTTTGAGTAGTGAGAAAGTAAAGAAAATTCTCCAATCACTACCTCGAGAATGGGACGGTACGGTTACGACAATAATGGAATCAAAAGATTTAAATACTCTCGATTTTAGTGCTCTCGTTAGTTCTCTTATCAACTATGAGATTGTTCTAAAATATCGGAATGCCAAACCAAAACCGAAGGAAAAATCGATAGCCTTCAAGGCTAAGGTGCCGAGAAAGAAAGAAGAAATTCCGGTGGACGAAAGCGACGAAGAATTGGCATATTATGCCAAGAATATTAATAAGTTCCAACACTTATTAAACCGGAGAAAGAAAGACATCCAAGCGGGCGAATCTAAGAAATTCGACAATTCCTGTCGATTATGTGGTAAACCAGGCCACTTTGCGAAAAATTACCGTGTAAAACCCAAGGAGGTTTTAGTTGCAACATGGAGCGACGAAGATCCCGATGAAGATTTTCTAAATCAAAATAATCTCGCGCTCATGGCCTGTAACACCCACAAATCCTATTGGGTTATTACAGTGTCGTGGACCCCACGCCAGGAGATCCACCAGGCGAACATGACTAAAATACATTAAATTAAACAACAAGGGAAAATCATAGTCCCTACCATGATATCCGACACAATATTCCGATAAGGAATTTCAACGACAACGATGGGCCTACATGGCCAAAAATAAAAATACAACAACATCCACGAGTATCTGCTCGGGTAAAACATAACGACAATGACTGACAAACTGGAGAACACTCTAACTGACTGACAAACTGGAGAACACTCTAACTGACTGACCAACATGAACAACTCAGACTAGTATCGCTCGAATGCTTCGTCGCCATCATCATGCCCCTGTGTCTCAACTCTCTCCTCGCAAGCACCTAAAACATGAAAACATGTTCCGCCCCTGGTCGGCCATCCAGATAATGAACATCAAATACACGTATGACATGATATGCATCCAAAGGCAGAATGAAATGGTACAATGATAATAATAATACGAGATGCTCACAAACCAAGGTAAGAACCGAGCATTCATGAAATACTATGCCCACGGCATACTATTAATACATGTTCGACAGGTTAGAACGTAAATGCCCAACGGCGAATCATAATTATAGAGTACCACAATGAATTACACGACATGAACCAAACCAGAACTGAATTAATTATGAATCACAATGCACGAAGCCTACAATGAAATTACCAGGACAATAATAAAGGCTTGAAAGCCACTCATCCGAAGCTGTCAAATACCACAATCACATGAAGCCAAAACAGCCCGCAGCTGTTATTGATTAGGGCCGAAGCCACGGCTGTAATAACCGTGTATTTTGCACGTCGTGTTGGATTTATCTTGCTGTATTGTGACTAGTCGAATTTGTAGGACATGAGGACTATATTTGATGTATTCATGGTTGTTAATCACGGAATTTAGTGATTTGCGGATTTTGTTCGTTTTGGCCGATTTTCGTGAATTTTGTGCTGGAAGCAGCAGTAGCGCGCGCTAGACTGTATTTCTAGCGCACGCTATCAACGGATAAGTAGCGCACGTTACCCTTGTGCGTAGCGTATGCTAGGCCTACTGGGCAGTGAGGCCTGGAGAGTTTTCTGGACTCTGGAGTGGGGTATTAGCGCACGCTATAGTCAGACTAGCGTACGCTATTTCATCGCTCTAGCGCACACTATTATTAGGTTAGCGCACGCTGAGTCGGCAGGGCAGTGAGGACAGATTGTTCTGGACTGCGGGCGATAGCAGGTAGCGCACGCTATGTTCCAGGCTTAGCGCGCGCTAGTCATGCTCGATAACGCACGCTAATATTTCTGGGTAGCGCGCGCTACCGAAGTCAGACAGTAGGTTCTGTACTGCCTGTCTAGACCGTTAGCGCACGATAACTTTTAGTCTTAGCGCGCGCTAGTTTCCCACCAGTATATATATACGCTGAGCACGTTCTAATCGTCATTTTCATTCCCTTCTTCTCCTTCTCCGGCGGCTGAGCAGTTTTGGGCGTAGTAAGTGTAGATTTTGGTCGGATTTCTTCATCCAACAATAACTTTGAGTTCCTAACACCAAGTTATCAACATCTCATCAACTTTCACCGTCCAAATCAAGGTATAATCCGCTGGAACCCTAGTTCTTCATATTTTGGGAGTTTTGTTGAGATCTTCAATTTTAATCTAGTTTATCTCGGATTTGTGCTAGATTATGCTGTTGTAATCATAATCCTTCGTTTTTCCCCAAGATTCACGGATTAAATCCTTAATTATCCTCCGTAGTATGGATTCGAGCCATGTTGTCTTCGTAGTGTTTGAATAAAGGTCCCTAAGGGCAAAACTTAAGGCGAATCTTTCCATATTCATAGTCTGGTATTTGATTCGGTGTTTTGTTGAACTAGGATCAAATCGTTGAAAGGGTTGGACTGCTCACATTTCGCTCATTATTCTCGTGTCGTTTCCAACCAAGGCAAGTACTTTGATTTCGTTTATTGTACTTCGTTTGAATATGTACAAATATGATTTTCGTGAAACCGTGATTTGTGCCATATGTTTATTGAGTGTGTGAGAGCCGAGTAAAACCAATGAGGGTCCCCGGGATCCGTTAGACTTGAGTATCTGCGGATCACTCGGTTGGGTTGTACGCCGTGAGGGCCTGACGAGGACTCTCTGGGGTGTGTATCCCGTGTGGGTACAGGGCCAGTACAACTCGGGAGGCTATCTTGTGTTGATGAGTATGGCATTGTATTCCGGAATACTTGGATTGGCACTGTGATTTATATTGTATATTCATTTGTAGTACATAATCTAGAATCGTTGTACTTGCACCGGCTTCTTGCTGACCCCTCCTGGGGTGGATATACTTTGTGTATTCAGGTACAGGTCCAGTGGGAGAACTAGTACAGAGCGGACACGAGCTTGGTGGGCAGCAGTGATATCGTGTACTAAATTGAGTTGGTGGTTGTTCGGTCATGATTAAAGTCATGTTTTGGTTTTGTACTTGCGCGGGTACTGTCTGTTTTGTATGTCGTCTCAGATGTGATGGTTAATGGTTTTGTTGTACTACCGTTGAAATGGTTGTGTTTTATGATCCTACGGGACGATTTGTTATTTGGTATTGTGGTGTACAACTTAACGAGTTGATTTGGTGTCTTTTAAATGGATTAATTTCTTAGTTTTGTTATCGTTTAATGTATTTTGTGTTGGTCTTAGCCTGGTAGATTCTCTAAAAAGAATCTACGGCGCTGTAATATCCCCATTAATCATGGGGGTGTTATAGATTATGGTATCGGAGCCGTAGGTTTATGGATACCTAGGCTGTCGGCATTTTTGGGTCTGTTAAATTGAGTCAGTTGTTGTCTACGATATCATTGGCATGCTACCACCTCATGTTGCCTGTGCTGGAAGACTCTTCGGATGTTGGTTGTTTCTTTCCTTCGGAAATAATTACCTTAATATTTTGAAATCTATTATTGTAAATCGTCTCTTTTTTGAACCATTCTTATTCTACAGTATGCCGAGAGGTAGAGCTATCCGCCAACGCGGTCGTGGTCGAGGCCGTGGCAGAGTAGTAGTGTCTGAATCCGAGAGGTCCGTTTCAGAATCGGCATCTCATTCTGAGACTAGATCAGACCCGATTCCTTCGGGAGGTTCAGACGGAGGTTCGGAGGCCGAAGTACCTAACGTTCTGCAACAAGTCGTCACACAGGTGCACCAACTGGCCCAAGTGGTGCAGAATATTAATACTGGCAGGACGATTGAAGATCGGTGGCTTCAGGAAGTTATGAAGATGAACCCTCCCAGATTCGACGGTTCCGGAGATGAGAACAACTGGGATCATTGGTTAGTCGAGTTGGAAAAGATCTTTGACGGTATTGGCTACCCTGAAGCCAAAAGAGTTCCAATTGCTCAATATCTGACGGTTGATGACGCGTCGGATTGGTGGAGGGCTGTTAAGACCAGAGACCGTGACGTCACTTGGGAAGAATTTAAGGAACTAATGGAAGCTCAGTATTGTCCAGCGCCGGTACAATTAGCAAGAGTCAGTGAATTTTTCAGAGCCCAACCCGAGGACGTTCCCATTTCCGAGGCAATCAAGACATACAACAAGCAATTAATGTATGTCCAAGATCGAGTTAAGGATGAGATAGACAAGATACTGCACTTTGACGCAAGGATGAAACCGGAGGTCCGAAAGTATATGGCGGGCCTTGGGTGTACTACTCTGAGAGAATATCAGGACAGAGTGCTTGCTTATGAGATGGTGTCCGTTCCGACTCCTACGGTTTCGAATGCGAAGAAACCAAAATTTTCTGGTAGTTTCCGAAGCAGCAGATCGCGTAAACCTCAACCCTCTGTACAATCTTCCGTTGGTCTTTCGCAACCCAGTGGAGGAGCGCCGAAAGTTTGTTTTAATTGTGGAGTTCCTAGCCATATCAATTCCCATTGTGTATCATGCCCTGTTATTTGTTTCACGTGTGGAAAACCGGGACATCGGGCATCATATTGTGAGAGAGCGAGTAGAATCCTTGTCAAGTCGTCCCCAGTTCCTGCAAGCACCATCTCGAGTCAGCCAACTACAAGTGTTGGACGTGGTAGAGGCAAGACCGAGCATAAGGATGCATCTAGCATTTGATCAGCCCCACCCCGATTGTATGAAATGAGGCGGACTAACGACGTGGGGGCTGCAACTACGTCAGGTATTGTTTATATTCGTGCGCAACCGATAGATGTATTATTTGATTCTGGAGCTACACATTCCTTTATATCATTGTCTTGTGTGAATCGTTTGAGTCTTATTGGCCTCTCTGCATGTGAACCTTTTGTCGTTGGATTATCGAGTGGGGAAAGGATTGTTGGGGATCGAGAGATTGTCAATTTCCCTGTAACCATCGGTGGTAGAGATTGGCCATCTGACTTGATTGTTATTGATATGAAGGGAGAAGATTTAATTCTAGGTGATAACTGGTTAGATTATCATGGAGCAGTAATGGATTATCGTCGAAAGATAATCTCGATCATTGATCAGGATGGCGCGGAATATGTTTTTGAAGGACAGAAACCCGGTAGTACTGGGAACATTATTCGAGCTATGAAAGCTGTGAAATTTTTGAACCAAGGTTGTACCAGTTATTGGTGTTACACAATGAAGACAGAAGCTGGAGGAGTTCAATTAGCTTCTATTCCAATTGTGAACGAATTTCCAGATGTATTTCCGGATGATTTGCCAGGATTGCCACCACATCGTGAAGTAGAGTTCGTCATCGAACTAGAGCCCAATGCAGCGCCAATATCCAAGGCACCATATAGAATGGCCCCATCGGAAATGTTAGAATTGAAGAAACAATTGGGTGAATTGCTGGACAAAGGCTATATCCGGCCTAGTGTGTCGCCATGGGGTGCACCGATATTGTTTGTACGGAAGAAAGATGGATCCTTACGACTATGTATTGACTACCGTGAGTTAAATAAACTCACTATCAAGAACAAGTATCCGTTGCCAAGAATCGATGATCTATTTGATCAATTACAAGGGGCTACGGTTTTCTCCAAGATTGATTTGAGGTCAGGATATTACCAACTGCGAATTCGAGATTCGGATATTCCCAGGTCTGCATTTCGAACGAGGTATGGGCATTACGAATTCGTAGTTATGCCATTCGGTTTAACAAATGCTCCGGCGGCCTTTATGCAGCTTATGAACAAAACCTTTATCGAATATCTTGATAAATTTGTGGTGGTGTTTATTGACGATATATTAATCTATTCCAAAAGTGAGACGGAGCATGCCGAACACTTGAGGATCGCGTTGAGTATTTTGAGGGCTGATAAGCTTTATGCTAAATTTTCTAAGTGCGAGTTTTGGCTTAGAGAAGTTGCTTTTCTAGGGCACATGATATCAGCCGATGGTATTCGGGTAGATCCTCAGAAGGTTGAAGCGGTTTTAGCTTGGGAACCCCCAAGGAATGTTA